>JAYESA010000002.1:76828942-77228942 GCA_036927795.1 Iris macrosiphon | reverse complement strand
CCTTCATTTCTCTTTCCAAACCGAACCCGGCCGGCCCCTACTCCGGCTAGCCGAGCTCCTACACCGACGAGTCACCACGTCCAGTAACCTCTTCTCCTCAACATTATCTCCACCACCTCGGCGAGCCACTACACCGCCTCCCTCGATCAACCTCCATGCCGCCAAGCCCCCTCGGCCAACCGACCAGCCACCTGCATCTCCAGTACTACCACACGACTATACAAACCGACCGGCCCCACCTTGCTGTCGACAACCATCCCACCTCGATCGGCCTCCAGCCGACCGACCTCCACACCTCTCCTCCACCACCGCGTCTACACCTCCATCCCGTGGCCAAGCCATTCTCCGGCCACCCGCTGTCGACCCGCATCATCATCATCATCCCCATCATTATCATCACCAACACAGCTTGACCGGCCTTCCCCCCACTCCGGCAAGCCACTATCACCACCTTCTCGACCACCAATCCGACCGCCTACACCGAGCCTCACTCCGGCCAGCAACCACCACACACACCGCAGAGGTAACCTCTCCCCCCTCCCCTTGTGTAGTATATTATTTTGGGATACATAACTTAGCTAGTTAGAGTTTATGTGTATATAATGAGTTTAGAGTTTAAACGCCATATGAGATTTTAGGGTTTATTACATGCATTTGATGGTTATGAATATATATATATATATAGTACTTAGGGTTTTATGTTATGATTTGTGATGGGTATCAAGAAGCAGGTTAATTAATATGAAATTGTGTGTGATATCATTAGGTTGTTTATTGGTTGAGGATTTGATTACTACTGACGAAATTGATTGAGGAATATAAATATGTATACGTGAGCTATGTATCTGTGAGAGGGTATTTGAATAATAAAATAATATTTATGATATTAAATAAATAAATTATTAATTTCTTCAAGGATGATATTTAAATGTGCATGTTAACGTCTGTGAACACCGGGGTAAAATCTAAGGATTGATCATGGCTTGACCTGCTGATAAACACCGTGATGAATAGTGGGATTGAGGATTTATTTGATAATGTTATACAGGTGATTAATCGGATTAGATGTAACATACCTTTAGTCAACCTTGGTCAACCCTCTAGCTTAGTGTCTATGTGAGTTGTAATAGAGGTTTAAACATATGCTAGACGTGTGTCACATCTTATTTTAGCCTCGTGATAGTCTATTGATTGAGCTTGTATCTCATCTCTAGGTACTATGGAACCCGCAAACTTGGACGTTGTACCGGAGCCCCATCTTCAGCAGCCGGATCCAGGCAAGTGTACCTTGCCACCCTGTATTTCAGTTACCAGATTTCTATTATTTTATTATATGCATTGTGCACGTTTGGATTAGAACCGTTACCTCGCGTCCGGGTCATAACCGGGTGCAGACGTTCGTCGGTGACGTCTGGTAACGATTGATAGATGTTTGCAACACCTTGATGTACACACTTGGTTACATCATAACCCTAGGACACATCCAGATACTGTCATCATGCCAGATTTCCTGTATCCTGATACTTATAGCATGACCGAAATCTGGGACGACCTTAGGGTCGCATTTGTTGATAGTTACTTCAGTATGACGAGACTGCTAGCACTTCTAGAATAAGCGGGATTAGCGATATTTTTTAGCGACGTTTAGCGACGTATTTAGCGACGTATATCTTTTATTCAGTTTTTAAAAATGTCGCTAATATAACGTCGCTAATATAATATAAATTAGCGACTCCATAAAAAAATGTCGCTAATTGGCGACATTTAGCGACGTTTAGTGACTTTTATTCAGTTTTTAAAAGATTAGTCGCTATAAGTTCAATTAAGATCGCTAAACGTCGCTAATATGTTTCATTTAGCGACGTTTAGCGACTTATTTAGCGACGTATATCTTTAGACATTTAGCAACGTTAAAGACGTCAATAACTTAGTGACGTCATTATTGGCGTCGCTAAATTTGTTTTATTTAGGGCTGATTTCCCCCATTTCCTTCGATCTCTCCCTCTCCCTCTCCCAAATTTGAAACCCCCCTCTGGCTCCTCCTTCCTCCGGCTTCCTTCCTCCCTCCGGCGACCACCCTCCGGCCGCGTCCTCCCCCCTCCGCCGTCAGATCTTCCTTCCTCCGGCTTCCTTTCTCCCTCCGGCGTCCTTCCTCCGGCTCCCCTCCTCGGTGAGCTCCTCTCTCTGTCTTCTTTCTCTGTCTCTCTTTCTCTCTAATACAACACGACATGACACAACACAACACGATACGACACGACATGACATGACACACACTAACCCTAACTCTAACTCGAATACACACACATATGCATGCGGACACACACTAACCCTAACCCTAACCCTGCTTGCTGTGCATTGCTGCTGCAGTTGCACTTCTTGCTGCTGTAGTTGCTCCCCTTGCTGCTGCTGTGCACCTTATTGTTGCTGCTCTTCACTGTAGTGCACAAGAGTGCACTGCGACTCCCTCTTGGCCTGCACAACACTCCCACATCTCACACTCAAATTCTGGCCTGCCCAACACTCCAACACTGTAGTGCACAACCTGTGCATACTATGCACTTATACATGGGGAAGATATCATAGGTGATATAGGAAAACTAGGGTTTGGTGCAGTGATATTTGGATTAAGCACGAGTTGCTTGAAATCCTGGAGTTGTTATCTGGTTATGAGAAAATTGGTAATATGTTGCAGTTTGGCAAGGGTTTTGATGAAAAATTGTTATACTGGGGTTGTTTGATTTGTTTGAGGAATGGAATGAGCTACTCCAGTAGGGATCATACCAAATTATGGTGGATTTGGCGTCATTCCAGCTGGATTTATACCAAATTGTGGTATATTTGGTATGTTTAGAGGGGATTGAGGTATTGCCATGGATGGAGCATATGGTGGAAACTCAAACCCTCTTCTTGACATAGCCAATTCCTCTAACAACCTATCAAATTTTTATGGTTCAAGTGATGAATTGTACCTTCCAACGCAAGTATCCTCCCATTTGCATTAGGTAGGTATTGATTCTTTAGAGAGATCCAGCTCTGGATCTATGGCTGCTCGAGTCGTGCTCTCCACTAGCTTCAAGAGCATGATCCAAAGGCTCTGATACCAATTGATACCAAATTGATGGGTCCTCTTCCCATTTGGTCAGGAATTGGAGGAGAACAATCACACTTAGCCAAGAAAACTGAATAAATTATAAAGAAATAAAGAACTAAATTAGGAAAGAACTAGGGTTTTTATTCAAACCATATGTATACACACACACACACATAGGGCATTGTGTATCAAGTTAGAGCAGTTCTTACCTTTCTCCAGAGAATCACACTGTATGTAATAATTTATAGGATACATACTGTCATTTTTGCAGAAGTATCTAGAAATGGATATGAATTACTATCCGCGTCATCGTTCGTGGATGTACAACCATCATCCTGATGACATGTGCAGTGTACGGAATAAATTTATTGAGGGTGTACAACAGTTCCTGCAGTTCGCCAAGGCATTCCCTCAGTACATGGACGGTACCAAAATTAAGTGTCCGTGTGTGAGATGTCGCAACTTGAAATATCATCCAGAAGTGGAAGTCACATATTATTTGTACTCGAAGGGCTTCACGCCGAATTACTATCAGTGGACCTCGCACGGAGAACTTGTATCTCTAGCATCGAAGTCGGAGCCTTATGTGGAGCCGTATATGGACGTCCATGGCCACGCTGCTTACGACGACGGGTGGGTGAACATGGTTTTTGATGCGGCGGAGCCTAGTTTTAATCCAGATAATTATGATACAGCTGAGGAGGCACCGAATGCCGATGCTGCAAAGTTTATGTAGTTGCTGGAGAATGCAAGGACTCCACTATATCTTGGTTGTGAGGATCATTCACCGTTGGAGCTGGTTACAAGATTATTGAGCATCAAGTCCGATTTTAACATGTCGCAAGAATGCTATAATCGACTGATCGATTTGATTATAGAGATCTTACCCGAGGGTGCAAAGTTGCCTAAAGACATCGATCTAAGAGGATGGTGAGATCGCTCTAGATGGGATACGAAAAAATTGATGCATGTCGCAACGGGTGCATGTTATACTACAAAGACGACAAGGATGAAGATGCGTGCAAATTCTATGGTGCTGATCGCTACAAGGCCACTGGTAGAGGAAAGTCTGTCGATGCAAGGAAGCCTACCGATTCGATGCACTACTTACCTTTGACGTCGCGGTTGCAGCGGTTGTTTATGGTTAAGGAGACTGCAGAAAACATGAGTTGGCACAGGCAGAAACAGATCGATGGAGTATTAGATCATCCATCCGATGGAAAAGCATGGAAGCACTTTGATCGAGAGTATCCAAATTTTGCTTCGGATCCGCGTAATGTCATATTTGGGCTCTTCTCTGACGGTTTTACCCCATTCGGACTTTTGGGGTCCCAGTATTCATGTTGGCCTGTGATCGTCACTCCGTATAATCTACTGCCTTGGATATGCATGAAGACTCCGTATATGTTCCTAACCGTTATTATCCCGGGTCCGAACAATCCGAGGAGCATCAATGTGTATTTACAGCCTTTGATAGATGAGTTGAATCAGCTGTGGGAAGTAGGTGCCAACACGTACGATGTTTCTAGAAAGCAGAATTTTCAGATGAGGGCAGCACTTATGTGGACCATCAACGACTTTTCGACCTATGGAATATTATCGGGATGGAGCACCCATGGTCGTCTCTTATGTCCATATTGCATGGATCGTACTAAGGCTTTCTGTTTAAAACACGGAGGCAAACCATGCTTCTTCGATTGTCATAAAAAATTTCTGCCGAAGGATCATCCGTACCGGAGGAACATGAATGCTTTTCGTGCGGACATTGTGGAGAAGGCCAATCCACCGCCAAGGTGGCCCGGATACACGATATGGGAAGAGGTAAAAGATTTATCAAGTGCTATCGAAGATCCTGCTAAGGGGTACAAGTGTGACAGATTTAGTCGCACCCATAACTGGACGAAGAGGAGTATATTCTGGAATCTGCCATATTGGAGCACCAATCTGATCAGACATAGCTTGATGTCATGCATATCGAGAAGAATGTATTTGATAACATAATTAATACTGTAATAGAGGTAAAGGGGAAGACGAAAGATAATCTGAAGGCCAGGTTGGACTTAGAAGAAATATGTAGACGTCCTGCGTTGCATTTAATAGAGGAGGGGAATGGAAAGTTAAAGCAACCTAAGTCAGTTTTCTCACTGGAGAAAGATGATAAAGGGAGACTTTATAGGTGGATTCAGGGTCTAAAGTTTCCAGACGGGTACGTGTCAAACTTGAGAAGATGCGTCGACCTCAAGGAGAACAAATTGGCGGGTATGAAGAGCCACGATTGTCACGTATTCATGGAGAGGTTAATTCCGATTGTATTTCAGGAATTCTTACTGCAGGTCATTTGGGATCCATTGACAGAGCTCAGCATATTCTTCAGAGATCTTTGTTCTACTAAGTTGCTCGTCGATCGTCTAAAAAAGCAAGAGAAGGACATTGCGGTAATACTATGTAAGCTCGAGAAGGTGTTTCCTCCTGGATTCTTCGACTCTATGGAGCATTTGCCAATTCATTTTTTCTATGAGGCACGTGTTGGTGGTCCTGTTGGTTATCAGTGGATGTACCCCTTCGAGCGGCATCTGAATCACCTAAAGAGAAAGGTAAAAATAAGGCACGGGTTGATGGCTCTATTTGTGAAGCTTATGTTCTCGAGAAGATTATAAACTTTTGCTCGACGTATTTCAAACCTCATGTTGCTACTAATAGAACAAAAGCTCTAAGAAACGACGACGGGTATCAGGAATCTAATGATGCAATACTCAAAGTATTCAATGCGTCCAAAAATCCTTCGGAGAAAATGAAGAAGAGATATTTGAATGACGACGAGCTAAAGGCTGCTCAGTTGTATATATTACTCAATTGCGACGAGGATGAAATGGAGAAGCTAGAGGAGTAAGTAATTAATACGTTCACGTTTACATCATCTCAATGTAATAGTATAAGCTACTATTATGCTACTAATCAGCAGTTGCTTTATTATTTTTTAGCACATATGATGATGAGTTGAGGTCGGTTAGACCCTACATAACAGACGAAGAAGTAGAACAAGAAATGAGATACCATTTTCCTTCTTGGTTGAACGCATATGTAAGGTGCTTGGTAATTACTTTTTATTTCTGTACTTGCAAAATAAATAACTTACTATCGCTACTTTGGTATTTAAGTCGATCGTCTAATAACACCCGAGACTGAATCTATTAGAACTCTAGCCAAGAGACCAATTACTGCCGTTAAAATATGGCCAAGTTTCTGTGTGAATGGGTTTAGGTTCAAGTCAACAAATGCTCCTATCAGAGACAGCTTTCTGGATCTTGATTCCACAAAAAACAGTTATTTGTGTATCAAATTTTTGAACTACAAAGACGTCGATCCAGGCAATAATTTATTTGGCATCTTACGAGATATTGTGGAGTTGGTATATAATTATGGCACAAAATCTGCTAATATCGTGCTATTCAAGTGTGAATGGTCTGATCCGATTCAAGATCAAGGTTGGAAAATTGACAAGCATGACCTTGTGGATATAAACTACAAGCATAGATATCAAGGCTACGAACCATTTGTCCTATCAAGTCAGACTCAGCTCGTGTAACAACTTATCCTAGACGGGGGACAGCGAGGTCGGATTGGTGGGCAGTATGCAAGACAAAAGCTAGAAATACCTTTGACATTGACGAAATAGCTTATCAGGAGGACGAGATACCTCTTGTAACAAATATTATAGATGTGGACTCAACAAAAGTTACTCATTACACGTGTAATAATGTAGAAGATGTAGAATTATCCGAAGAAGGAAGACAAAGATGAAGACGAAGACAAAGACAAAGTAGATGAAAGTGAAGACGAGGAGGAGGAAGAGGAAGAGGAGGACGAGGAAGGCGAACAAGATGAATTTTCTGAAGATGATTGAAAATAAAATATTTTGCCTGTAGAATATAACTATATTTTGACTGTAGAATGTACTGTTTTGACGAATATATGTATTATATTTTGACTGTAGAATGTACTATCCATTTAGACTTGTGATACCACTGGTTATTTACTGTACAATTCTATGAATGCTGTGAGATATGCATAATATTTTGACTGTAGAATGTACTATATATTTGTATATTTCTTTATTCATCATATATTGTTATCAGGTATGACAGGATGACGCGGAGGGTTCGGCAGGTCCCGAGGTAGACAGAGTGCTCCTCCGATACTGCCTACTGTTGGTTCCAGATCGTCGTCACCAAGTACTCCAGTATATCGATCAGTCACATCTCCAACTACGACGATGTTACGTGGCATCACTCCTGGGACGATTAGTTCCAGACGTGATAGTACTCCCTCGTCCAGCGTTCCTCCTTCTGACGGAACAATGGAGACAGATGAGCATGTAGAGGAGGTCGTGCCGACGTTGTCCCAGCATCAGCAAGATCCTCCATGCGCACCTCCGGAGGCGACGAGGACAGAGATTTGGGCCGACGGTACAAAGTAAGTCAATTAGATGGTTTAGCCATCATATATATCGTGTATTTCTTTATTCATCATATATTGACTTTTTTGATCTAAATAATTATCTCTGTATAGATATCGTCCATCGTCGGTTCAGAGACGCCTGGGCCTATTTTTGATGAATAACTATGGTGGCCCTTGGATCAACTACTCTGAAGCTCCGGAGGAGAGGAAGGCGTTCTGGTTTGCGCACTTCAAGGTAAAAGTATATTATATGAATCCTCTAATTTATGCATATATAACTTATCCGTGATGCTCACTTACTAAATTATTTATTGTAGCAAACATATTTCTATCCTCCACACCTGGCCGAGTTGATTAAGCGGATATTTCCTGCCGTTGCCGTCAAGCTTATCTGTGATGCTCTGGATGACCAGAAGGCTCGTGATCATACTGGAAAATTGATCCAAGGTTGGATCACGCCTGAGCAGTGGACTGCGATGAGGGCTAGATTCGACGATCCGAGCTACAAGGAAAGGTCTGAGAAGGCCAAGGCGGCTAGGCGGAATGCTGCAAAGTGGTGTAGTGGCTCGATTTTGATGACGAAATATTTTCGTCGTTTGGTATATTTTTATTTAAGATATATTATTTTAATGTAAGTACGATAAAATGGTAGTAGAAAAATATGTTTAATTTTAGTACTAAATAATATATTTTTAACAGGTACAGAGGGGTGAGGATACAAACATGGTGACCGTCTTCTTGGCCACCTATCGCAAGGACGGAAATCTCATTGATGAGAGGGCCTCGCAGACCTATGTAAGTATTACTTTACTTTGTGTTAATTTTAATATAACTTAGACAATTATCGAGTATCCAAACTTTTCTAGGCCAAGTATCTTAGGCTGCATAAGCGGGCGACTGCTAGTGTACCTACAGCTGGAGAGGCTGGTACTTCCTCGTAGCCCGCTCCAGCTCCGTCGACAGACGACCTGTGGGTGACTGTCACTGGTGGTCTCCAGAGGGGTACGTACTACGGTATGGGATCCTATGGTGCCCTGGTTGCAATACAGTCATCTAGGGCCTCCCCGACAAGTGCGCATTCCCCACAGCCCTCGCAGTCGTTGGCCAGAGTCCAGGAGGCCGTTGACCGTCAGATTGCGTCTCTCCATGACGAGTTGCTACGAAGGATAGAGGAGCAGTACCGATCCCAGCCGTATGTGGACAATCCGGTGCCCATCACAAGATTCGATATGCTCGACCGCAGCATCACGGAGCTTCGGGATTTGACAAATGATCTTAGAGCCTCGACAGAGCGCAATATGACGGAGCTGCAGGCATCACAACTATCCATGGGCGAGAGGCTGACGATGATGCAGGATTCAATGGTTTATAGCAGTACGAGGCTGTTATCTACCAAGGATTCTTACAACCAGTGTGTAAGCCCCCTGATTTTCAATAATTATTAATTTAGTTTTTCACAATTTTCTAAAATTTACTGGGATTTTTCTGTAATTAAAACCTAGGTGCTTGGTGATTAAATGATTTTTAATTACTATTAATTAATATTAAAATATTATGAAAATAATATTTTATGGTGTAAAATGGAATACCGGACATGGGGTAATTTTTTATGAATTTATTGGACTCCGAAAACAGTTTTAAAGCCCTAAAACCAAGTTATAATTAACCCCAATTAAACCCCGCCTTAACGGGTCGGGTCGGATCCTGCCTACCCGACCTAAACCCGACCCGGACCCGAAGCCTTAATTCCTAGGTCAACCCAAACCAAAAATTTGCATGTATAAAAACAACTCTTTTTCCTTTTCTTTGTTCTTTATTTTTTTCTAAACCCAACTCTAACCAGCCAACCCCATCACCCGTACGGTGTATCTCCCCCTCATCCCTGCCAATCTCGCCGGCCTCCTCGCCGGAGGAGGCCCCAGCCACCGTGGCCTTCCACCTCGACACGACACAACCTTCTCTCCTCCTCCCTGTTCTCTCCTTCCCCCGCTGAGTCCTCCCCGAGCAGTCGACCCTGCTGGACCGATGACTCCCCTTCGCCTGAGCCGAGCAGCCCCGAGCCGCTGCACCTCACCTGACTCCTTCCCGGCCATCCTCGCCTGAGGACATCACCATCACCTTCATCACCTCCTCCGTCGTTCACAACCATCTCCCCCCGCTCGCAGGCACCAAGTCGACCACAACCCGACCAACATCATCATCACCCCCACTCCGTTCTTACCTCGTCGGACCTCCTCCTCTTCCCTACCGCCTGTACGACCCCCCATCTCCGGTGATCCTCCTCACCTCCATCTTCAACCTCCCCTCGACTCCACCGCACAGCCGACCTGCTCCGCCCCCTAGCCAAAGCCCTCTGCCCTAACCGTCGACCCCTCGACGAACACCAGCACCCGACCTCAACCTCCTCCCCTCGACTCCACCGCACAGCCGACCAGCTCTGCCTCGCTGCCTCCGCCCTAGCCACCCCGATCCGGTCACCTTTGCCTGAGCAGCCACGACGAGTCTCCGCTGCCCTAGCTCTGATACGCTGACACGGACATAGCAGAACCTAGACTCGAACCACGACACAGTGTCCGGACACAGCAACTCGAGACAGGACACGAAAAATCGGTCTTCACGGAGCCCTGTTCAGGTACTCTTTTCTCTCTCCTCGCTGCCCCATTTTCGATTCCGTCAGTTGTGTCGCGTAGACTGTATAACCCCCTCGATGACTGTACAACTCACTCGGTGCGTCGCGTCCTGTGGTGATCGCGAACCGCGATCCAAAAACAGGAAAAACAACGCCATATTTCACCCCGGAACTGAGTGCGCCCCGCCAAACGGGACGACTTGGTCGCACGCAGTCTTTACCGAAATGTGCGCGTCGTTGATACGGACGTGTGGGATTTTACAGAAGTTGATTTGGATGTGTGTGCACACCGGAATCAACGCGTATCCGCCGACAACGCCCCATATCCGCCTATTCTGGAACACGCTGTAACTTTGTGTACACATGTCGGATCGAGACGAAACTTGCGCCATCGGACTCGTAGCAATACGCTGGTCCTGTGACCCAAGTTTGGTTCGATTTTGAGAACATTGACAAAATTGCGTATCGTGGGCCCCACATGCTCCACTTGACGGGCGATTTTGAGATCGGTTCATCGAAATCCAATTCTGAAAGTTCTATTGGATTCGTATCATCGTTCCTGACGTGTTGACACTAAGTTTGACGAATTTGGAGACCTTTGACCCTGACACGCTTTTTGGTGCAAAGCGGCCCACATGTAGACCCCGCTTTGACCGAAAACTGTCATTTTTGTCCCTGTGTCCAAATTGGACTTAAGGACAGGCGTTTCTAGCTATTTGATATTTTTTAAATATAATGGTGATGTTTATTTCAGCAACCGGAGTAGTACCTGCAAATCATACTGAGACCAGAGCTACAGTTGGAGCCAGAATCCCAGGCAAGTGTACCTTGCCAAAACTTGCAGTCTTTGTTACTTATTTCCTTGGCTTATATATATATATATATATATATTATGGTTCATGCTTGACCTAGGACTGCGTAACTTTACTTAGCGTCCGATTCATAGTCGAGTGCCAACACCGTACGCGGCGTTGTGTATTGTCATCTAGACATGGATACCGAGACCCCATCTTTCTCGTACTTGTCCTATCAAGTACATCATAACCCAGGACACCTGACACTATTCATGAGACAGAATCTTTCTGAGATATTTATGGTGATTCTGTATAGGATACAGGTTTTATGACATAGACATTATATTCCTAGATATTATATGACTTGTTGTATTAGATATGATCTTACGTGACATGGACATGGGGCCATATGGACATGAGACGTATGATTACATTGGGTGGGAAGAGTCACACAGGCTACAGGTTGATTTTATATTATGCCGGCATCTCAGTCTTCCGCTGAGCTAGACGACCACATGATATCACTGCTACCGGCTCTCCGACACCGAGCTTGTAGTGATTTCAGCCTGAGTTCTAGTGCTGCTCTCATCTTGCATATCACTTAGCTGGTTATTTAGTGTTTCCCTATTGTTCCATTTATTGCTGGAGAGACACACAGGATACAGGTTGACTATATTATGCCGGCGTCTCAGTCTCTCTCCGAGCTAGACAACTACATGATATCACTGCTACCGGCTCCCCTACACAGAGCTTGTAGAAGTCTCAGCCTGAGTACTGATGATGTTCTCACTTGCATTTCACATAGGTGGTTACATAGTTACCCTGTTTATTTTATTGACTATTTTACTGCATTATTATGGCTTGTATTATCTGTACCTTGCTATGTTCCCTGAGGACCTGGATCTGGATTATGTCCCCAGGATTAGCAGAGAAGATCCACCCAGAGTTGTACAATACAGGAGCATTAGCAGGAGCAAAAACAGGAACAGGAGCAGTTACGGGAGCAGTACCAGATTCAGCAGACGAGTGATCACCGAGGTTATCTTCTGAGTATATACTGTTCCATACTCAGTATTGGATGTAGTTATCTTTATTTTTGTATCTTGACAGATGTATCAGACTCATTATCGGGTTATTTTCCGAGTTTATATTTTATTGAGATATGATCTTGCTTTATGATTCTGATATTGTTGTATTTATTCTGTAGATGAGATTAGTATATTTAGACCATTATTGATGTACTACAGCTTAAGTATGCCCCGATGGATCCATTAAATTGGGTTTGTCCATCGGTGCGTACTGCTGGCTATTATCACGCGTCCGGTCCCACGGTATTTTGGGACTGGGACGTGACATGATTTTTGTGGTGGCCCATGCAAGTCTACGACTAAATTGTTCGGTTTCAACTTAGGGACCGAGCAAGCCTGCGATAAGAATAGGATAAGTTTTTAGGATCTCATCCACTTGCTTGAAACGTTCTTGATATCTATATCGGATTCGAATTAATTTCTCGACTTGCATCCTGCCTTGATTCCTGTGCGCCTCTTGTTGTTTATTTTGGTTGCAGAGTTATGGATTCAAGAGCAAACGATGAGACTCCTGGAAGATTACCACGAGATGCTATGGTAACCAACGAAGAGGAAGTAACACCAGTAGAAGGAGGTCAATCCGCTCAACAACGTAGTCAAGCAAGTCAGCATGCCTAGAGAATTCAGCAAGATGATCTCATACCTCCATCGCAGTTTACTCCACAAATGCTTGTATTTCTACAAGGGTAGGCCATGGACGGACAGCAGATGTTTCAAATAATTTATGCAATAATGCAAGCTCAACAAGAGGCTTTGAGTCGTAGCCTAGTAACTGCACTAGAGCAGACGAATCTACCAGTACGACGACCAACGACGGGCTCTATTTCTGATTTCCGCCAGCTGAAGCCCCGTACCTTCTCAGGCAAAGAGGAGCCCACAGAAGTTCATGAGTGGCTCACCAACACTCAACATCAATTAGAAGCAGCCGAGCTTCCAAAAGAATGTTGGATGACTGCCGTCAGAATGCAGTTGACAGACAATGCACATCACTGGTGGCTATCTGAGGAGACACGGCTCGGACCAGACCGAGTTACTTGGGAAGAGTTTTCCAAACTCTTTCAAGAGATGTAGATACCAGCCATCGCTCGATCAGAACTTTGCGACAAGTTTAATCGTCTCACTCAAGACAGTATGACAGTAGAAGAGTACAACGCGGAATTCATTCGTCTAAGTTGCTTCGCCCCAACCCTGATCTTGACAGAAGAGGAGAAGGCTGAAAAGTTCTTCGACGGACTAAACATTGAGCTACAGAAACTAATTGGATCCGTTGCACCTACATCTTACCCGGACGTCCTTGTTGCAGCCCGATGCATGGAGTGCGTCATCAGGAGAGAGACCAGTCTGAAGCGATCATCCACACCAGCACTAGCCGGAGCACCACAGGAAGAAGCTATAAAGAGACCTCACATGCACCAGCCACCAGGAGCATCTCCACAGGCTCTACCTATCTGTCAATATTGTCGCAAGCGAGGCCATATTGAGGACGAGTGCAGACAAAAAAGGAAAGTATGTTTAGCTTGCGGATCCAGTCAGCATTCATTGAGGGAATGCACTGAGCATCGAAAAAGAGCACCAATGGTTAACCGACAAGTATTACCAGCACCGAGGCCAACCTATCCAGCATTGGGAGCACCACAAACGGAAGTTGAAGGAGTTCTACCACCAGCTCCAGGAGGGTGTCAACCGAGGCCACCTTTGATACCACAAGCAGCACTCTTCCAGCAGGCTCAACAGCAGCAGAGGAATCAACTGCAAGAACGTGAACAAGCTCCAACGATGACTTTGGAAGACACACACACCCATGGAGTAGCTAATGCGCGTAATTTTTCGTAGTTATCTGTTTATAGATTTGTTTTATCTCGTGCCTATTGGTTCGTGATCTCAGCCTTAACCTATGTAATTTTGAACTTGCGAATAACCTAGTATGCTTTTATAATTGATAACTGTAGAGATTATAGAGTCTTTTGTTATTGTGCTTATTTTGTGTTGTTTTGTGAACTTGAATTAAGTTGTACCTCCTTTCATCATCATCTAGCGTACTTATAATTATTGTACTACCTTGACTTATGCTGCTAATATAGCCTGGTTTTGCAAGCTTATCCTTTTATCGAGCTTGTTCATGACGTATGTATTATTGGGTCGACACACTAATACAATTGTCTATTCAGAATCAGTGTATTACGGTCTGATCAACCTTACTGCATTTTGGTTCGCTCTTCGCACGACTACTTCACGTGGATTAAGATATATAGTTGACTAGTATACTTGCCCTCTAGATATGTCTGAGCATATAGTATCAGTTACATAACTGTACTAATACGAGCATGCGAACAAAGGATTACCAGAATAGGATTTTAATCCACAATTGTCTTGATAAATCCCATTGGAATTCGTTAAACGCCTTGATCCTGATACTTCTATTCTATTACCTCACTCTTGAACTCTTTATTATTGATCTTCGTTTTCCCTTATTTCGGAAAGACGAAACCTCGTGCTTGGTATAAGTTTGATATATAGACAGTACTAGATATACCCCACAGGCCGGTCGCATTGTTGATGACCCTTTTATATATGATTAAGGGAATATCATAGGTGATTTGTTTGGTGTTAAAGACTTGAGGATTCAATAACATAATTAAATAAGTTGGGGCATAGCTTTATTAGATGTATAGCCTTAGATGATAGATGGGTAAATTCTAAGTTGGATAGAGACTGCAAAGTTCACTTGAGAGGAATCCTCTAGACTGTAATCAAGTGAGATTGGATAGAGAGAACCCTACCATATTTTAATTTCGAGGACAAAATTTTTATAAGTTGGGTAGATTGTAAGCCCCCTGATTTTCAGTAATTATTAATTTGGTTTTTCAAAATTTTCTAAAATTTACTGGGATTTTTCTGTAATTAAAACCTAGTTGCTTGGTGATTAAATGATTTTTATTTAATGTTAATTAATATTAAAATATTATGGAAATAATATTTTATGATGTAAAATGGAATACCGGACATGGGGTAATTTTCTGTGAATTTATTGGACTCTGAAAACAGTTTTAAAGCCCTAAAACCAAGTTATAATTAACCCCAATTAAACCCCGCCTTAACGGGTCGGGTCGGATCCTGCCTACCCGACCTAAACCCGACCCGGACCCGAAGCCCTAATTCCTAGGTCAACCCAAACAAAAAATTTGTATGTATAAAAATAACTCTTTTCCATTTTCTTTATTCTTTATTTTTTTCTAAACCCAACTCTAACCAGCCAACCCCATGACCCGTACGGTGTATCTCCCCCTCATCCCTGCCAATCTCGCCGGCCTCCTCGCCGGAGGAGCCCCCAGCCACCGTGGCCTTCCACCTCGACACGACACAACCTTCTCTCCTCCTCCCTGTTCTCTCCTTCCCCCGCCGAGTCCTCCCCGAGCAGTCGACCCTGCTGAACCGATGACTCCCCTTCTCCTGAGCCGAGCAGCCCCGAGCTGCTATACCTCGCCTGACTCCTTCCCGGCCATCCTCGCCTGAGGACATCACCATCACCTTCATCATGTAGCGCCCCGTTCTCCCGATGCGGAGAGCGCGGCTAAGAAACACAAAGACGGTATCGTTCGATCGGGATAGATTGAATTAAGAACTCGTCCTCGTTATGGATTTGCTTCTTCGGAATCGATTCCCATATTCAGTGGACTGCGCCCCAAGGATCGGCTTAGCGGCAGAGTCAAGAGGGACCTCTCCGCTGCTATCCTTTATTGCCTCGGTTTTCGATGTCGCTTGTTGCTTTCGTGCTTTGAGTTGGTTTTAGGATTTGCTTGTTTTCCTTGAACGGTTTCGATGGTTTTCATTGTTTTCGTTCATTGACTTGCACTTCTATTTCGAGATTGGAAAGAGAGGAAGAAGTATTAATCGAGCTGTTCGTGTGCAGGTGAACGAGCAGTAGGCGGCTTGCGAGCGGAGTCGTGAAGCGCCTCTTTCCTTCTTCTTTCCAAATCTAAGTGAGTGGCTACCAACCCGATTAGCTAGCCCTGCTTCCTAGCTTCACTCCTTCGCCCCGATCAAACGATACCAAGTAAAATAAAAGAAACCAAGATAAAAGAGAATAGACTTGGTTAATACTGCTTGTCAATCAAACTGTGAACGGTTACTTACTTGCATGCGTGTTCGCTCGGAAATATTATCATATGCATAATACAAGTTAGAATGTATGCTCTTCTTTAAATTATGCTATGAACATAACTCATCCTGAATGCAATAATCTGATAGGGAGACTATGCCAAAGTAGCTCTCCTCCTGTTACTGTCCCGTGCCTGTTATTGCCCTGATTTGCCTCGACTGCTAACTTAGTGTATATGTTGATCACGGACAACTTGTGCACAAGGTCTTAGTTCCTGCGGACGGTCGCTGGGGCACTGGCACCGATCCGATCCGGACGGAACTCCTGAATAGTCGCCTGTATCGGATGAAATAACTTGTGACGCCCTGTTCAACTTTCCGTTACTTGTTATTTCATTCATGTACTATGCCCCGTCCATTATGGCATCCCGCCAGTGATCCCCTGTATATTTAAACCTGTTGCATACTAACTTGTGTCTTCGTTTCAGGGAAGGCATGGTAAGTATTATGCAGGTAATTCGGACGGCCAGGTAAAATCCACCGAACGGTGGCATGTTCATTTCAGTAAATTCAATATGCTGCTTACTTGTAAATGAACTAAGGCAAGATAGAAACCCACAAAAATATGCATGCTTCACTAAACAATGTGTTGATTGGTATAGTCAGGCTAGCTCGCCTTCACCAGCATGTTTCGATATGCTGACCCTCGTTGAAACAGGTTCTCCGCACCAAGGCGAACCGAGCGAGGAGCCGAAGTCGTCTACCCGATCCAGTCCAACTGTTGGCGCATCTTCACCGCGCCCCCGAAGCATTTTGGAGTCAGGAGCCTGCAACTCTTCATACACAAATGCAGCTCCGTGGCAAAGCGATCCTCCAGCCTGGAGGTCTTTATCGTATTGAGTTTATAAAAGGATGTAATGTACAGGACTGCTATCTCATTTTGAGTCAACCCTTTTGTAAGCCGTTCGGCATATTAGCTGACTCGTTCAGGAGTTTGTAATAGATGTTCATTATCAATAAAGAGAACTTTTCTATGTTTCAAATCTGTGTTTCAATTTATCTGCGTACTCTGAATATGTGCTTGCTATGCAAATCATTGAAGCCTTGTGCGGGCGCAACTCCAGGCCCGCACGGCGGTCACGACTCGGGGGACGCCTCGGGGCGTGACACATCACCTCCTCCGTCGTTCACAACCATCTCCCCCCGCTCGCCGGCACCAAGTCGACCAGAACCCGACCAACATCATCTTCACCCCCACTCCGTTCTTCCCTCGTCGGACCTCCTCCTCTTCCCTATCGCCTGTACGACCCCCCCATCTCCGGTGATCCTCCTCACCTCCATCTTCAACCTCCCCTCGACTCCACCGCACAGCCGACCTGCTCCGCCCCCTAGCCAAAGCCCTCTGCCCTAACCGTCGACCCCTCGACGAACACCAGCACCCGATCAACCTCCTCCCCTCGACTCCACCGCACAGCCGACCAGCTCTGCCCCGCTGCCTCCGCCCTAGCCACCCCGATCCGGTCGCCTCCGCCTGAGCAGCCACGGCGAGTCTCCGCTGCCCTAGCTTTGACACGCTGACACGGACATAGCAGAACCTAGACTCGAACCACGACACAGTGTCCGGACACAGCAACTCGAGACAGGACACGAGAAATCGGTCTTCACAACGTCCCGTATCCGCCTATTCTGGAACACGCTGTAACTTTGTGTACACACGTCGGATCGAGATGAAACTTGCGCCATCGGACTCGTAGCAAAACGCTGGTCCTGTGACCCAAGTTTGGTTCGATTCTGAGAACATTGACAAAATCGCGTATCGTGGGCCCCACAAGCTCCACTTGACGGGCGATTTTGAGATCGGCTCATCGGAATCCAATTCTGGAAGTTCCATTGGGTTTGTTTCATCGTTCTTGACGTGTTGACACTAAGTTGGACAAATTTGGAGACCTTTGACCCTTACATGCTTTTCGGTGCAAAGCGGCCCACATGTGGACCCTGCTTTGACCGAAAACAGTCATTTTTGCCCCTGTATCCAAATTGGACTTAAGGACAGGCGTTTCTAGCTATTTGATATTTTCTGAATCTAATGGTGATGTTTATTTCAGCAACCGGAGTAGTACCTGCAAATCATACTGAGACCAGAGCTACAGTTGGAGCCAGAACCCCAAGCAAGTGTACCTTGCCAAAACTTGCAGTCTTTGTTACTTATTTCCTTGGCTTATATATATATATATATATTGTGGTTCATGCTTGACCTAGGACCGCGTGACTTTACTTAGCGTCCATTCATTGTCGGGTGCCAACACCGTACGCGGCGTTGTGTATTGTCATCTAGACATGGATACCGAGACCCCATCTTTCTCGTACTTGTCCTATCAAGTATATCATAACCCAGGACACCTGACACTATTCATGAGACAGAATTTTCCTGAGATATTCATGGTGATTCTGTATAGGATACAGGTTTTATGACATAGACATTATATTCCTCGACATTATATGACTTGTTGCATTAGATATGATCTTACGTGACATAGACATGGGGCCACATGGATATGAGACGTATGATTACATTGGGTGGGGAGAGTCACACAGGCTACAGGTTAATTTTATATTATGCCAGCGTCTCAGTCTTTCGCTGAGCTAGACGACCACATGATATCACTGCTACCGGCTCCCCGACACAGAGCTTGTAGTGGTTTCAGCCTGAGTTCTAGTGCTGCTCTCATCTTGCATATCACTTAGCTGGTTATTTAGTGTTTCCCTATTGTTCCATTTATTGCTGGAGAGACACACAGGCTACAGGTTGACTATATTATGCTGGCGTCTCAGTCTCTCTCCGAGCTAGACAACTACATGATATCACTGCTACCGGCTCCCCTACACAGAGCTTGTAGAAGTCTCAGCCTGAGTACTGGTGATGTTCTCACTTGCATTTCACATAGATGGTTACATAGTTACCCTGTTTATTTCATTGACTGTTTTACTGCATTATTATGGCTTGTATTATCTGTACCTTGCTATGTCCCCTGAGGACCTTGATCCGGATTATGTCCCCAGGATTAGCAGAGAAGATCCACCCAGAGTTGTACAGTACAGGAGCATTAGCAGGAGCAGAAGCAGGAACAGGAGCAGTTACGGGAGCAGTACCAGATTCAGCAAACGAGTGATCACCGAGGTTATCTTCTGAGTATATACTGTTCCATACTAGTATTGGCTGTAGTTATCTTTATTCTTGTATCTTGACAGATGTATCAGACTCATTGTCGGGTTATTTTCCGAGTTTATATTTTATTGAGATATGATCTTGCTTTATGATTCTGATATTGTTGTATTTATTCTGTAGATGAGATTAGTATATTTAGACCATTATTGATGTACTGCAGCTTAAGTATGCCCCGATGGATCCATTAAATTGGGTTTGTCCATCGGTGCGTACTGCTGGCCATTATCACGCGTCCGGTCCCACGGTATTTTGGGACTAGGGCATGACACAGTGACTCACAGAGTTGGAGCGGATACATCCTCCTGATGCGCCTACATCGACACAGACTCCACCGACGTCACTGCCTTCTCCATCGACATCGGTGTCGATTTCACGGGAGCAGTTTGATTTGTTCTTATCCTTCATGCGCGCCAGTGGTCATCCTCCTGCAGATCCACAGTAGTATAGATATTTGCATGGATATTTGCTGGATATTTGTATTCTTTTTATTATTTGGGATGAGACTCGTTGTATGGATATATATTTGTTGTATTCTTTACGATGATATTTGCTGGATATTTTGTTTTCTTCAAATTTTATTATATTATTTATATTAAATATATGTTAATTTATCGGTGTTGAGTGTTCAACCCAAGGGGGTCGGCAAACCTAGAAAATTCAACAAAGGGTTGCTCCGGGTCTATTTGTACAGATTGTGAATTAATAAACTGCAGAAATAATAGTTTGGAAACAATTCAGTATTCATTTTTTTATTTTTTCACTGTACAATTAGCAACATTTTTAGCGACATTTAGCGACGTTACTACACGTCACTAAATACGTCGCTAAGTTACGACGTTACTACACATCGCTAATAACGTTGCTAAAAACGTCGTTGTACGTCGCAACTTGCTGACATGGCAGTATTGCCAAGTCATTAAAGACGTCGCTGTAACGTCGCTATATAAGTCGCTAATTAGCGACGTTAAGCGACAGATGAGCACGTCGCTAATTAGCGACGTTGTGTCGCTAAACGTCGCTAATCAAGCGACACATTTGCGTCGCTAAAAAATGTCGGTATAGCGACGTTTAGCGACATTTTTTCTTGTCTATGCAAATTCTTACCATTTTGATTTTTTTCAATTTTGTCTTATTTTGGGCTTATTAAAGCGTCATATATATATATATATATATATATATATATATATATATATATATATATATATATATATATATATCCTTCATCAGTTTCATTATTATTTTCTTTGCTTAATTTCAACTTGATACTCTCAACTATTCCATTTTCAACTTGGTACTCTAAACTTTGATATGTATCAACTTAATACCCTAAAAAAATGATTAAAGGAGGGGGCGGGGAGGATGCGGGGATGGAGCCACTAGAGGGGGCGATGGTCGGGGCGGCTGCGGGGGTAAGGGCGAGTAGGGTTGGGTTGTAGGGGGTTGTGTGGGGGTGACTCCGTTGCAAGGGTGGTACAGCCGGATGGGGGGGGTGGGCGGTAAAGGAGGGTAGTTTCATCATTTTTAGTGTAGTTTCATCATTTTTAGAGTATCAAGTTGAATTTGTTTAGGGTATTAAGTTAAAAAATGTAAATTGGTGAAAAAATGTTTATAAATGTAATAGTTTAGGGTATTAAGTTGAATTTGTTTAGGGTATTAAGTTGATGCATGTCTTCCTCGCCCACCGAGCGTCGTCAACCACGAAGACAACGTTGCCTCGAGAAGCTGGACGCCCTTGGGCCCACGATGCTCGAGCAGCAAGCTAGTCTTGAGTCCGGTGTTGTTGTTAGACAGTGTGCGCTAGGGTTAGCAAGTTTTGTGCTCCGTGCTACCTCGTGAAGTGAGCCCGCAAGTGTCGTGCAACGCCTCGAGAAACGGGACCCCTTAGACCCTGTACTGCTTGGGCTGTGAGCCGTCTCGATTCTCGTGCACCTCGATATATGCCATTATTGTTTTCTGTTCCACCGCGATCTATGTATCGCCTTGGACAACAGGACACCTTGACCCCCGTGATGCCTGGGGCACTGTGCCATCTTGATATGCGCATTGTCTTAATTTTCGTGCCTGTCTTTGTGCCTAACTCCAAATCTGTGCCACATCGATTTGTGTAAACATACAGTTTTGTGTGTTGTGTCGATTTGCGTATCTTGTTTCTCATATGTGTCACCTCAAGTTGTGTGCATGCCTTGGTTTGTGTGTTGCGTCAATTCACGCGCCTTTATTGAACTTTGTTTTCTTGAAATTCGTGAACATCTCGATTTACATACAACATCTACCATCTTGATATTCGTGTCGTCACAAATTTTCCTACGCATCTTGATTTACGTGCAAATCTTTATGTGGACGTATCGTGTTGCGCGTCTCGATTTTATGTCAGATCCCTGCACTACTTGCAAGACCTATATGACATAACATTCTATCTCATTGTTTAATTCCTGTGTTTGTGCATTCTTATTTCAGATTCCAATGATTGTTTATTCTTAAGACCCCCAATGGACGTGCATGCCTAATCACGAATCGCTGAAGACTTGCTTATCTAGCCGAGCCCTCTATCACGTTCCACTCTCGAATAATCGAATACGAGTCGAACGCGTCCAGCCAACGATGTGGACAGAGCGATGGTGAGCTATCTAAACCTTTATTTTCACTAATTTACATTTATCAATCTTTTTCTCATCATAACTGTACTAGAGAGTCCCTGATACTAACAATCACCATAGTTCCACTATTTTTATTATTACATATCCTTTTACAATGAATGTCCGGGAACAAGCCCGGTGAATGATAAAGGCAACTAAAAATTCTCAACTATACAAAACGATAGTATCACAACACACACAAAGTCAACAAATGAAACTACACAAAGATGATCCTAAGTCTCGAGAGTAATCTTTGGGTCCTGCACAGCGTCTGCCACAATGTCGTCAATGGGACAATAGTAGCTAGGGTACATCTCATCATCATCCTCACCTGTCACGGTTATCCAATTAGGAAGGAGCAAAGTAATACATAACCCAAAATCACTCACAATATGATGTAATACATAAATAATAAGTGATAATAAAATATAGACATGTGACCAATGCATCTAATCAATTATGCACTAAACTAAATAAATGACATGCACTTTGACACTAACCATAGAATGCACGGACTAATACGGTAAGGCATTGATAGTGCTAGCAGCCAATCAATTTAAATAAGGCACTATTAGTGCCAACAATCAATCAATTAATAATTGAACGTAAGGCACAAATGTGATGACAGTCAATCATCGTCCGGCTAATGGTAACCACATGCTATGACTCTTGTAACCCTCCTGACTTAATCAATGACAATCAATAAAAAATGACCATGTGCAATTAATATGAAATGCAAAATTGTAAATGGAAAGAAAAAGTGTACTTACCTGAATCCGTAGAGGTGGAAGGTCAAGTCCAAGCTAGTTCTGTGTCAAAAGACACACCCTTTTTTTAGAACCTAATTCCAATTTATTATAATTTTTATCTTTTAATGAAACATTTCCCTTGGAGAATTTAACTAATTCCTTATTTAAAACTAGGTAACCTAACAAAATTTGCTAATGACAACTCATTCTAGAATTAATTTTTAATTAATCTACTATTTATTATTAACCTTATAACCTATTTCCATTTTTCTGTTCTTTTTCCTAAACACTACTTCAAGTTCTGGCCCACAGACTCAGTTGTCTGCTACTGGGCTCTAACCCGGATTACTGGCCCATCCCAGTTCAGTATTTAAACTAACAACCAGCCCATGGGTGGATCCCCAAACCTAGATTCGATAACCTGAACCCAACTGCTGAAATCACTTGAATTTTAAACCATTTTTCCTGCCAGAAAATTCTTCTGTTCTCAACATACATAAATACTTGTATCCGGCACAGACCCGTGTCTGAACGACTCGTGTGCAATTTTGATACCGAGCAAGGTTCTGGTTGAGGGTAGTGCGAGTGTTCCATTTTCTGGACACGGAATAACCCTAGCTCACAGACACAATTTTTATCACTCGAACCCCCCTAAAGACTTTAACGAAATCAAAAGTTCAAAAACTACCTGTGCGGTGTGGACGCCCTCAACTGATGGCCACAAGAAGAGTCGGATACAAGTGCTCTTGTGTCCCGGCCCGTACTGACTTCCCTCTGAGATAGTTTGTTGAGTAGTTGGTGTGTGTCACTAAGGAATCCTTTTTAGAGTTTCCATCGAATTCCTCCGATCCAAAATTTTACAAAACGAAACAAGAATTTGAGAAGGAAGACTAAATGATTTACCTAAGTGCGGTCCTGCAGACTTTGCTAACTCCCAGCAGCTCTGATCCCACTCGTTCAGTCAGAATCCAGTCTGATCGGTTCCCGATGGTCACCGCTGTCCGGATCGTCAATCGTTCGATCTCAAGTTGATATTGTCGAGATCGTGCCACTACATATCGATTCACTGATCGAGATTAAAAGATAACCCAACGAATCAAGGAAACGGAGAAGAAGAGGAACAGAGGCAAGTAGTCGAACTTACCGAGATCGATCATGCAGTTGTGAACACTGCCCTGGAATTGCGGTGGGGAAAGAGATTGTCGCTGCAATCGTCGTCCACCGGAGCTCATACGAAGATGCGGGAAGGAAGCGTCGGAGAAGCTGTTGCTTGTCGATGTAGTCGTTGATCAACAGCGAGAACGACTAGGAGTACTGACCGAGAAAGCCATGGCTACGAGCTTGTAGAGCTCAGGGAAGATAAAGTCTAACAACTTCTTGGTGGTAGAAGAAGGAAGAGTGGTGAAGAGGAAACAGTAGGCCAGGGCTTCGCCGCTCGTCGGATCCTAACGGTGCGAGGCCTTGACACGAAATGAACGTGGGATCTGTTAGTTTGAACTGAGAGGAAGTGGTTTCAGATGTTGGCCTATTAGTAGATCGGGTTTGGATCCTAATGGTGGATCAGGTTTAACTATATTGATGGGCCGACTGGTTTTTTATGTTTGAACTGAATGGTTTGGTTTAAATGGACTGCCCAATATATACTTGGTAATAATTTTCTAGGAATGGTTATGATGCATACATAATTACCAGCCCTATTATAAGAACTATAGGAAAATTTATTTGTTACAACTATTAAAAGGTTTACTATTTTGAGAAAATTTGAATTGTACCCCACTTTATTTATCATAATTTAAGGTGCATCCCACTGCTTTGCTATAATGTACAATCCCTCCACTTCCGTCAAAAATGAACGGTCAACTCCATTGGTCGTTAATTTTTGACCGAAATATCCCTTCTCTCTTCCCAGGCTGAGGAGGGGGACTGGTAATAATGGTGATTTGCTAGGAGTATTTTGGTCAAAAAATAACCCGTTGACCGTTAGTTTTTGATAGAAGTGGGGGTGTTGTACATTATGGTAAAGCAGTGGGTGCACCTTGAATTATGGTAAATAAAGTGGGGTGCAACTCAAATTTTCTCTATTATTTATTATTAGTATAAATACAACAATAATACCTCTATTAATGCAAAGAACACCTTTATTTAATTTCTAGCAAAGATGAGTTACAAATATTTTCCCTTGAAAAATTTTGTCCTCAAAATTTCAGGAGTGGATGACGAGTAAAGTAGGTACATCAGTCTTGGAATATGTTAGGGTACTTCTCCCCCATCTCGTCTTCCCTCTTCCAGGTAGACTCCCTTGGGGGATGGTGCCTCCATGCAACTTGAACAAGTAGGATGGTCAGGTTCCGCAACATCTTCTTTCTGCGAGCCAGGATCTCAACTGGCTGCTCTGCATAGGTAAGGCTAGGTCCTACCTCAAGCTTGGAATGGTCTAGCACATGACTATGATCTATTATATACCTCCGAAGCTGGGAGACATGAAATACATTGTGTACTTCCACTAGGTTAGGTGATAGTGCCAATTTGTAGACGACCTCACCAACCATGTCCAAAACCTCAAAGGGTCCAATATATCTTGGACTGAGTTTTCATCATCTTCCAAATCTGATGGTACCACGAGTAGGAAAAATCCTCAAGAAAATAAAGTGTAACTCCCCGTTCCCGATATACGTATTTTGAACATTTTTTTTTTGCCTATGTTATTTATTTCTTTCATGTTAATTAGATTGCATGTCATGGAGACTAGACCCATTCTTTGGTTCAATTAGACTCACGGTTTAATAATAACAAGTTGTATACTTAAGGTATAACAAGTATACAACAAGAAATAAGCAGAAATAGGTGCATATAGAGAAAAATGAGTTGTTGACTACTCCCACCTCGAATCAACTAACTAAATGGAGGTTGGGTTGGTTTGGTCATGAGTTGAACCCATGGTCTAAACCTTAAATCCTAGCTATATAAGCTAACTTATTTCTCTGTCTTCCCTCATTTCTCTTATTTTTCTCCTTCTTTCATTTCTAGGCAAGTACATCTGCAATGACATGGAAAAACTCTTTGATTTTAGTTCTCACTCTTTACTTGCATTTTATTGGTCTATTATGTGTACATTATGATTCTAAACACTTTTAATACTTGAAGTTTTTGGTTTTGATGGATAGATTCGTGTAGATCTACATTTTTGTTAAGGATTTTTATGGGTTCCAAAAGTTTTTCTTGATTTTGATCTACTAAAATATAATATTTTAGAAAAATCAGCTTTATGGTTGATAGAGCATTCCATTTCAGTCGTTTTGGCTTTTGGTTCATTTGATTTGGAGCTAAAATAAAGTTTTTATGGAGAAAATAATTTTTGAATTTTGGAGCTTTTCCGCCATGGCTAAATTTGCTGTCTGGAGAAGATGTTCTCATGCGGCCAACGCAATATGAGACCGAGACTTCCATGCGGCATGATCCTTATGCGGCTGGACTCTTTGCCGCATAGCCGACCAGCATGCGTCCATTTTTTTGGATGCATGACTGACCATTACACAAAGTGTTCTATTGCTAAGTGACAGAACTCCTTGTGTTTTGCTTGCTGAATGAATGAGAAATTTGCTAAGTCCAAGAGACATCTATGCGGCAAGCATAGCATGCGGCAGTGACTATGCGCATATTCTCTTGTGGACGCATAATCCTATTTTGCTTTTGAACATTTTTTATGGGTTTGTCTTTTCTTCCTGACACACTTTATGGCTAGTCACATACATCACTTCAGTCACTTCTCTGACACATATTAAATGCACGTCACTCAACACTTGTCTCAAGGAGTGGACTTTGCCCTGTCTTAGGCGGCACTGATCCCATGCGGCACTGACCCATATGCGGCCGACTTTCTATACAACACTTGTCCTATGTGGCACTGACTCTATGCGTCCCTGATCCTCATTCGGCCTATGTGCACATTTTACTATTTTGCTTGGTTTGGATGCTTTATTGAATTTTTGTGATTCCATGTATGATTTTAATGATTGCTAATGTATATGAGCTAAGTGACCATGTGTTAGACCTAACTATGTGCTAGAATCCATTTGATTTACCAATGATTGGTAACTTGACTCGACTATTGGTATCCGTGCTGATACACTTACTACGTGCTATGTGTTCCTACATGCTAAGTGCTTCTACGTGATTATGTTACATGTTTCACATCGAGTGTGCCTACGTACTAAGCAACATGTGATATGATACAATTCCTCCAGCATGGACATGATAGTTGGTCAATAACCAAGCTTGGCTATGATTTGTTTGACTGTTGCTTTAGATTGGGGTGAATCCAAATTGAACTGCAAAGTGAGAAAGCAGATTCATATCTAGCGTGCATGTACTACGGTACGACATATAAGGAGAATAACATGTGACCACGTCATGTGATTCCAACTAACCGTAGGGTTAACTAGGCAACTAAAATATGTAGAGCATTGGGAGGGACGAAATCCTGAGATCGTGCTTAACTAGCCACCCTCAATCATTATATGGGGAGTGAAGGCTGACCCCCATGGATGTTGTTTAAATCCTCATTAGTGGATGTCAATATTCGACTATTATATTGTACTATGTGTTTTATGCGATCTTAGCACGGTGGCCTTACGAGGGACCGGTGCATACTACTATATGCTATGCAGCAATTCATGGCTCGGCTAGCCCCTGCTAGAATATGGTTTGATCTGAGGTTCCTATTATATGCATATTTCTGGGATGACCCAGACTCCACCTAGTAAGCCATACAAGTGATTGGCCGAGTATGTAATTGAACTTGATTTCGCATTGTACCTTCTGTTAAATAGTTTAGGGACATGGACTATCATGGTACGATGGTCTAGCCCTTGTCATTGTTTGGTGGTAGGGTTAGATTATTGTATCACGATAGGCCATGAACCGAAACTACGAGACATGACTATATATATATATATATGTGTGTGTATGTGTGTGTGTGTGTATGTGTGTGTAAACATTCTTCCTGGTTTTGTTTCTTCATTCGTGCTTCCTTTGTAGTACTTGCTATTTGGGGTCTAACCCTACTGGTTTTGCATGGCCAGGTTAGCCAGTACTCGAGGATCAAGCGTACTTTCCCCTGAACAATGGCGTGCACTAGACGGATGGCCGCTGAGGGAAAAGAGTTGGTTTCTCATTCCCTGCTCGTTATCGCATATTTTACTCTTTTGGGAGTTAGCCACCGGCACTTGTCAGCCGTAAATCTGGATACTTCGTTTCCTTACATGATTGTAATTAATCAGACTATAGATGATCATGGTCATGTACTTTTGCTACTCTACCAGCTTTCTTATTTTGTACAACTGGGTTCCAGAACGTTTTGGCAGGGCATTTGGTACGCCTTACTTTCTTGTCATATATGTTCTATGTTTACTATCCTTATTTGACTAATTGAGACAATAAATGTTTTGTGTGACCCTAAGTAACTTGCTTTTAGTATGCACACTCTTGTCTAGTTACATCCGTGACCGCCGTTCGACATTCTATACCTTGTATGGGAGAGCTGGCCATGTCCGTCTCCGTATTCTAGTACTGGGACATGACAAGGTTTTAGTGGTGGCCCATGCATGTCCATGTTTTCAGATTTGTGGGGTGTTATGGTCATAAGAGTCTCAATCAAATATGTCCCCTTTGATATCTTGTTTCATCTTCCTTGGTACCAATGCTTGAACTATTAAAACTGATTGCCACCTTGATCCTTCCCGTCATGTTCTGGATGTTTCTTGTCCTTTTTCTCTAGGGCTTCTTCAGTTGCTGTAGCAGCAAGAATGACAGGGTTTCCCTGGACAACAATGGGAAGTAGCACCTGCTCAGAGTCAGATTCGGTTAGAGCCAGCAGTTGAACAAGCTGGCGTAGAGGAACTAGAAGTTGCGCATGTTGATGAACCAACCCCTGAGATCCATATACCCGCAGTAGTACCAGCGGTACTTGACACCCTAGCATTGTTATAAATCCTCCTGGGAATGATGGCTATGCAACAACACCAGATGAAAATACAATAGCATCAACAGTTTCAACAACAAGAGCAGAATATCTTGTTGAGTCAGGGTTTCAGACGGCTCTGGAAAGAGGCAAGAGGACTGATTTAGGGGATTTAGTTAGATTTTGCCGACTTAACCCAAAGTACTTCAATGGCACAGAGGACGCCATCACAGCAGATTCTTGGTTGCAAGATATTGAGGTTATTCTGGCAGCAATAAGGTTCCGGTGAATGAACAAGTTGATCAAGTTCGATTACAGCTTCAAGACCTTGCATGTGACTGGTGGACGTCAGTAGAGGTTGGCTTGAGGTGTCCTATCTCTTTAAAAAGTTTCAGGACTCGATTCTGGGCTGAATATTTTGGAGTCATAGAGCAATATGAGCTCCAATAGAGATTTATCGGTCTCAAGCATGCCGATAGGACTGTAGATGATATGCAGCCGAGTTTTGTAGGCTGAGTAGATTCGCACCGACTATGGTGGCTACGGAGTCAGATAGAGCAATGAGTCTCCAGCAAGGACTTCATCTGGAGATTATACAACTGGTAGAGGGAAAAGACTACCAGTGTCATGACCCGCACCCGGAAATTCGGGCACGAGTGCGTGGGTACGTCCAGCCTACGCCGCAGAATCGGCGGTAGTACGCTGTCTAGGTCAAATCCAGATTTACTAACTAGCTCATTCACAAATAATATAGGCAAGATAATAATGAGAAATGAAACTTAAGATTGCAACTGAAATAAATGTGACAACAGATTTAAATATTTTAGTACAGGAATCAGAATAAAATCGGGGACAAACCCGATTGCTAAGATGAAAGGAAAACAAATAGCTAAATGCTAACTACTCTGCAGGAGTAGTCTCCTGGGCGGGAATCGGCTCTGCAACTGTATCACCTGCTGTCTCATAGGGGCCATAATAGGTGGGGGCAAGGTTCTCATCATCGCCTAAACAACGGATCCAGTCAGGAAAGGAGCAAAGTACACAATGCACAACAAGATTTAAACTAAATATTTATGACAGGGAGAAAATAACTGACTAAGCATCATGATCAGAGTATGTATAACAATTAGTAAAGATTAACTGAGAGTTAATGCTATAAATCAGGACTAGAAGTAAAATATGATTAATTTCTATAAACCAGAAATGAGTAAAACAGGAATAAAAGTGACAGGAAATGTAGCTGTAACGAGACAACAAGAACTACAACACGACAAGAACTATGTGCGTGAACTTGTGTATTTAGAATACATAGTTGGCATGTAGGGGTTTATAAGGCTATTAAGGCCGTCATAGACGACTAGCAGTCAGGAACAATCAGGAATAAGGCTGATGGTACAGTCGCGTACCAACAGCTAGCAGTCACGACAAGGGGAAAGGTAAACTACATGCCTCATAGTATTCTCCCACCCGACATGAAAAGCAAGACATGAAATACATTATTCAAGACATGAAATCTAGTGTTCTAACTCTACATATAATCATCAATGGTACTATAAAGCAGGGAATTTATTTATCATAATAAAAAGGTTAAACTTGAAGTGCAGGTACTTGCCTGTTGTTTGGATCTGATTAATAGTTCTTGGGGGAAATATCCAGAGATGAGTCCAAATGCTGAAATAAACATTACTATCACGCTCAGAAGATGTCAAATAGCTAGAAACGCCTGTCCTTGGGTCCAATTTGGAGACAAGGACAAAAATGGCAGTTTCGGGTCAAAACGGGGTCCGCCGTTGGGCCCGCTTTTCACCGAAAAACGTGTCCGGGTCAAAGGTCTCTAAATTCACCAAACTTAGTGTCGACAGGTCAGGAACGCTGATACGAACCCAACGGAACTTCCAAATTTGGATTTCGATGAGCCGAACACAAAATCGCCCGTCGAGCGGGGCCTGTGGGGCCCACGACACGCGATTTCGTCAACGTTCTCAGAATCGAACCAAACTTGACCCACAGGACCAGCATATCTCTACGAGTCCGATGGCGTAAGTTTCGTCTCGATCTGACGAGTGTGCACGAAGTTAGGGTGAATTGCAGAAAAGGCGGATACGGAACGATGTCCGCGGATATGCGTTGATTCCGGTGTGCACGCACACCCGAATCAGCTTCCACGAAAACTCACACGTCCGTATCGACGATGCGCACGTATCTGTGAAGACTGCATGCGACCAAGTCGTCCCGTTTGGCGGGGCGTACTCAGTTCCGGGGTAAAACAGGGTCTGGTTTTTCCTGTTTTTGGATCGCGGTGTGCGATCACCACAGGATGCGATGCCCCGAACAGTTTGTCCGGACACCGAGAGGGTCATACAGGCTTCACAACGCAATTTGCGAAAATGGAAACGGAGCTACGAGGCGAAAGTTACGCGCACCTGAAGGGGACCCGAAAATCAGGGTCGAGACGTGTCCGTGTCGTGTCCGACACGGAATCCAAATTAGGGTTAGGGTTCAGGGAAAATTGGCCGGAGATACGGCGGCTTGGGCGGCGGGGAAGGCCGGAGGCGGTCGAGGGCGACGCCGGCGTTGCTGGCGGAGGCGGCGGCGCGGGCACGGCAGCCGGAGGCTGTCGGGGCGGCCGCTGCTGACTGTTGGAAGGTTCTGTCGGGGCGGAGGAAAGGAGGAGGAGAGGAGAGAAGGCTGGAGGCTGTCGTCGGCGGAGCACGGCGAGGGAGGAGGAGCTACAGCGGCGGAGGAGGAGCTCAGGCGCGGCGGCGGGGGTTCCGGTGGGTGCTAGGCGGTGGACGGAGGCTGACGAGGAGGAGGGGGAGTTTATATATAGGGAGGAGGCGGTGGCGTGCTGGTCAGCCGGGGATGGCGGAGGTCGGGGGAACGTGGCGCGGGGAGCGGGGAGCGGAACGGGCGGGGGTGCGCGGCCGGCGGCGGCGGCGCGGGAAGCGGGGCGACTGGGTTCGTGGGGGAGAGGGATCGGTAGCGGGTCGGGCTGACGGGTTGCGGGTCGGGTTCGGGTGGACCCGCCCGACCCGCTAAGGATGACTGGGCTGGGCTAGGAAACTAACGGGCCGGGCCGCGGCCCAATGGGCCTGGGCGGCCCGCAGGGAAAAATAAATAAAATAAAAATAAAATAAAATAAATAATAAATAATAATTAATTAATTAAAATAGTTTTCAGGCATTTAAAAATAGGTTTGAGGCCCAGAAAAATCCAGAAAAATTACCCTAAGTCCAATTTTCTATTTTACACCCAAAAATAATATTTTCACAATATTTTAATGTTGTTTATTATCAATTAAAAATTAGGTAATATTTCAAAACCCTGATTTTAATTACAGAAAATTCCCAGAAAATTCCAGAAAATTGTGAAAAATCCCAATTTTAATATTTTTGAAAAATCAGGGGCTTACAATCTACCCAACTTATAAAATTTTGTCCTCGAAATTTAAAAATATGGCAGGATTCTCTCTGTCCAATCTCACTTGATTACAGTCCAACGGTTTTCTCTCAGGTGAACATTGCGGTCGCTACCCAACTTATAATTTTACCCATATATCCTCTAAGGCTGTACAACTAGTAAAGCTAGGTCCAACTTAATAAATCATGGTATTGAATCTTTAAGTCTGCAACGCAGAACACATCACCTAGGGTATTGCCTTAGTCATAAAGGGTTATCATCTAGCACTATAAATCAAACTTATACCAAACACAGGATTCTGTCCTTCCGAAGTAAGGGAAGGTGAGGATCAATAATAAGGAGTTTAAGGGCGAGGTGGTAGAACAGAGGTATAGGGATCAAGGCGTTTAAAGAATTCTAATGGGAATGGTCAGGCGGTTATGGATTAAGATTCTATTCTGGTAATCATTTATTCGCATGCTCGTATTAGTACAGTTATGTAACTGATACGATATGCTCAGACGTATTTAGGGGCAAGTATACTAGTCAACTATATATCTCAATCCACGTAAAGTAGTCGTGCGAAGTGCGAATCAAAATGCACTAAGGTTGATCAGACCGTAGTACACTGATTCTGAGTAGACACTTGTATTAGTGGGGTTGATCAGGCCTCAATAATACATGTGTCATGAACAAGCCCGATAAAGGGTAAGCTTGCAAAACTAGGCTATAAAATAGCAGCATAAGTCAAGTTCAACAAAATTAAGTGCGCTAGATGATGATGAAAAGGAGGTGCAAATTATTGAAGTTCACAAAATAACACAAAATAAGCACAATAGCAAAATCCTCTAAAACAGTTATCAAATCTAAAAGCATACCAGGTATTTAGCAAAAAAAAAGGTTGGGGCTGAGGTCACGAACCAATAGGCATGAGCTAAACAATACTAGAAAAGGTATCTACGAATCACTTACGCGCATTGGCTGCTCCCAAGGTCTGCGCGTTCTCCACGGTCATCACGTAAGCTTGTCCGCGTCCTGGAGCAGTGGGGCAGTTCCTCACTTGATGTTCTGTTGATCCACAATATAGACAGGCACCCAGTCTCTTCCTACAAACTTGCCAGGTGTGACCTTGTTTTTGACAAAAGCCACAAGTGGGAACTCGTTGATTTTGTCCTTGAGCTTGGTGTTGGGGTGCTGTGGCTCGAGGGAGAGGACGCTGGGTTTGCTGCGGGGACCTCTACTGTTGTTGTTGAAAAGGGTGTTTGTTGGGTCCCGCATTTCCGGTATCTCTTTCTCGCTTTAGCTTATGCCCCATGTCTCTCTCAACGCCTTGTGCCACGTTCAAGATTTCCTCATAGGTGCGAGCTCGGCTGGTGGTGACAGCAAGGCGAATATCCGGAGACAGCCCCTTCTTGAATCTACGGGCTCTGTCCTCCGGGGTACGAACCATGTACTCCGTAAAGTGGCTTAACCTGTTAAATTCAGCAGTATACTCATCAACAGTCAGGTTACCTTGTTCCAGTCTCTCGAATTGACTTTCGAGAGCTTCCCGAGCCACTTCGGGGTAGAATTTTTCCTTGAACAGTCTCTTGAAGTCCTCCCAGGTGAGGTCAGGAGCAGATAGTTGAGGTTCGTCTCTAAACCAGGTCTGAGCTATATCGAACAGTTGCAGGCTTGCAGACTCCACTTTGAGATCATCAGGAACCCGAGCAGTCTTCAGGAGTCTCTCGACGTTCTCTATCCACTCATCGGCATAGAGAATGCCCTCAGTTCCGTAGAATTCCAAGGGTCTGAGGTTTTTGAAGTCCTTGGCACTCCCTGGCCTCTTGAGTGGCGACTCCTGGGACTTAATAGCTTCTGAGAGGCTGGCCGTAGAAGTGCAGTCTGTTCTTTCTGGGATTCCACTAGTCCCTGGAACCCTCCGAGTAGCTGTGCCCCATCCAGAGTAACTGCCGAAACAGATGGAGGCGGCGGGAGTGCAAGAGTTTCGGGCACATTCTGCTCAGCTGGTTCTGATGTGCCTCCTACTGTGTTCCTTGTCTGGACCATTCTGAAAGATGAAGGGATAGGGAGTTCAGAATAGATTACTTGGAAATCAAGAGCGATAGGAAAAATTGATCAGAAGTGATATTAAGAATTGAAATCAGGACCCTATACTGTGAATGAGCTTTTCCTAGAATCCTCAATCTTATTGCAGGCCTGTTCGGTCCCTAAGTTGAAACCGAACAATTTAGTCGTTTGACCTGCATGGGCCACCATAAAAACGTGTCACGACCCGCACCCGAAAATTAGGGCATGAGTGCGTGGGTACGTCCAGCCTACGCCGCAGAATCGGCGGTATTACGCTGTCTAGGTCAAATCCAGATTTACTAACTAGCTCATTCACAAATAATATAGGCAAGATAATAATGAGAAATGAAACTTAAGATTGCAACTGAAATAAATGTGACAACAGATTCAAATATTTTAGTACAGGAATCAGAATAAAATCGGGGACAAACCCGATTGCTAAGATGAAAGGAAAACAAATAGCTAAATGCTAACTACTCTGCAGGAGTAGTCTCTTGGGCAGGAACCGGCTCTGCAACTGTATCACCTGCTGTCTCATAGGGGCCATAATAGGTGGGGGCAAGGTTCTCATCATCGCCTAAACAACGGATCCAGTCAGGAAAGGAGCAAAGTACACAATGCATAACAAGATTTAAACTAAATATTTATGACAGGGAGAAAATAACTGACTAAGCATCATGATCAGAGTATGTATAACAATTAGTAAAGATTAACTGAGAGTTAATGCTATAAATCAGGACTAGAAGTAAAATATGATTAATTGCTATAAACCAGAAATGAGTAAAACAGGAATAAAAGTGACAGGAAATGTAGTTGTAACGAGACAACAAGAACTGCAACACGACAAGAACTATGTGCGTGAACTTGTGTATTTAGAATACATAGTTGGCATGTAGGGGTTTATAAGGCTATTAAGGCCGTCATAGATGACTAGCAGTCAGGAACAATCAGGAATAAGGCTGATGGTACAGTCGCGTACCAACAGCTAGCAGTCACGACAAGGGGAAAGGTAAACTACATGCCTCCTAGTATTCTCCCACCCGACATAAAAAGCAAGACATGAAATACATTATTCAAGACATAAAATCTAGTGTTCTAACTCTACATATAATCATCAATGGTACTATAAAGCAGGGAATTTATTTATCACAATATAAAGGTGTAACCTCCGATTTCCAATTTCCAAAATAATTAGATTTTAATTTATTTTAAAATATCAAGTTTATAAAATAATTCTCCTTAAAAATTTTTATTTGATTTTGAACGATGTTTGATTTTAGAAGGTAATTTAAAAATCTTTTATAAAAAATCATTTTTCCTAAATGATGATGTATTACAAAATAAATAAATAATAATAATATATATTTCTAGTTTCAAATATTTATTGGCTTGAATCATAAAATTATTTTTAACTAAATAGTTATTTAAAAGACTAGTTCATAAAATAAAATAAATTTTTATTTATTGGGCTAGTAAATAAATAAATGTCATACTTCTAAGATTTTGCAAAATGTATTAATTAGTAACAAATTGGAAATTTGCTAGCTTTCCTAAAAACATTTTCTGAAAATTATAATCTTTATTTTTATTTTTACAAATTGCCATTTCCTATTAACTAGCCTTCACACCCTCATTTTTCCCCACATGAGAAACCCCTTTTTATATTTAATTCTGGGCCATTCATTATTGGGCCAACCCGCAACCCTTTATCCCTCACCATCTCTCCCTATTTAAGTTCTCATTCTCACATTTCCCAAGAAACCCTAATCTCCAATTATTAGCTAGCCCCCACAATTTTTTTACAAGCCAAAGCCACCACCATTTTTGTGTGCTCGTGTCCGTGTGTCCAGCATCACCGTGTCAGCCGTGATGGCCTCGGGTCCGACCCCGGGTGTCCCACAATCTCCATTCATTTTCTGGGTTCGGTTACAATATTACAAGCAGATTCCGTGTCCGACACACCCGGACACAACCCCCACACCACAGCAAACACCCCACAGTCAACAAACCCTCGTGTCTATCCCGGACACGTACCCAGACCTCGACACATCCAGAACCTGACCCTAACCCTAGACTCGAGCCGCCGCCCGGAGTCGTCGTCGTCGTCGCCGCTGAAGCCGGTGGCCGCCGCCGAGAACATCCGCCGCCACAGCAGATCCGGGAAGCCGCCGCCGCCGAGAGGAACCGCCTCCTCGAGCGCCGAACGCCGACGTCTCGAGCCGAGTCGACCGCCGCTGCAGATCCAGCCACCGCCGGCGGCCAAGATCTCCTTCCGCCGCCGAACAGATCCGACGACCCATCGTCGAGCCTCGAAGCCGCCACCGCGTCGCGCCCTCCTCGAGCCAGCCGACGACCCGTCGTCGAGACCGCTGCCGCCGCCTCGAAACCGACGCTGCCGCCGAGTCCCACCGCTGACCACCGAAGCCGACGCCGGAGTGAAGTCCGGTGAGCCTCTCTCCTTTCCCTCTTTCCCCTTTTCGTTTCTTCTGTGTAATGAGTAGGATTAGAGGGAATTAATGTATACTTAGTTAGTTTAAGTGATAATAAATAGTTTAATGAGTATGTAATTAGTTTAAGTAAAATCTGTAATTAGTTTAGTTAAATTAATTAATTAGTTTAGTTAATGATTAGATTAGTAATTATTAATAAACAGTAACTAGTTATTAATCAGGATTTTATTTACTAACCAGTTAGTAAACATTAATTAATTAGTTTGGTATTTTCTTATAATTAGTTCAGTTAATTTGTAATTGATGTAGTAAATAAATGTAATTGCTTTAGCATATGTAATTAGCTAATTTTATGTAATTAGTTTATTTAGTTATAATAAAAAGGTTTTTGATTATGTTAAATATAATAAATCTTGGGTATTATATTATTATTAAAAATATAGTTCCAATAATAAAATGAGTTCAAAATTAGTTATTAAGATCGGTGACCGATTTTACCATAAATGAAAATATATTGGCTTTTACGTAAATTCTAGATTTTTTATAAATAAACCTTTAAATTCTAATTTTGTTCAAAAGGGAAGTTTTAACAATTATTGTTCAAAATGATTTCCAAATGATTTTTCATAAATTAAGAAGTTACCTTGATTACGAACAATCGACCCTTTCTCTTATTAGCTAACTTGTAAATCTTAACCTTAGCTAAACCCCAGTAAATTTCTCTATGTATTAAGGACTCGGTATCCTTATCTCGATTTTCGTGCCGAGCTTCGATCTTGGACTTCTTTATGTAGTTTCTAGCTAATTGGACTGCTCCGGACCCATTGGAACTAACTGCTACTTCATTTGGGATCACCTTAAGAAGTGTGGCATTATGTACATTCTTTGATTTGCTAATATACATATATAAAAAATATATTTTGATTGATATATATATATTCAAATATGTATTTTGGTATAAATATATATTATATACAACTATTAGTGTATATACACAAATACGTATTTTGTACAATTACTAAGAGACACTTGTATATATATACGTTTTATTGGTATACTTTGAGTGTAAATGTATATTATATACGTGCCCCTACTAGATGACCCTAGTTGACTAGTGCCCTGCCTGACATGGCCCTGAGACCAGTATTTTTGGCTGTGTTAGTGTAGCATCTGATGCAAATGTGGTTTGCTTGTGTTATGTTTATAGGACTGTTGGTTTACCCAGGGGATACTCTGGAACAGGACATTGGTTTTACCAGCTAAGGACCCAAGGCGAGTACATTCTCTGATTAGTTTCTAATTTATGATATCTCCTATGTTTACTGTCTCTAGTGTAAATATCCATGTTCTTGACACATTGGTTACACGGATTGGTATACACGGATCTCGTCATGAGATGTTATTCCTTATTCATGGTGTAGCTTGTACAAGACTTGTTTTCCTTGTTATCTTGTGCATGTACAGACACTGATTCCCGGGGAGATTTGCTACCTTCTTAGGGAATCCCGTGCCATAGCGTACCATGATTGGATCTACTATACCAGTCGGGGGTTTGGGGAGTACTTTAGTGTAGATATGTGATCATACCCAACTTTATATGCACCATAGCTCACCCCACATCTCACGTCGGGTGCGGCCTGACCATTTATATGAACCATAGCTGTTACGTGTGATTAGCCTGATCTCTACATGCATCATAGCTAACCAACGGTTAGCCTGACTTTATATGAACCATAGCTAATCACATGTAACCAGCCTGATCAAGTTCCCAAGCCGATCACATGTTAAAGCTAGTACTCACACACTTAATCATAGGTTTCTTGCTCATGGACATATTGTTTTCTTTCCTGCATTTACTTACAGTATTTCCAGTATTTCTCTCATTGTACATTTCTCGTACTTATACATGCATCTGGTATATTTCCATCTAGAACTGCTACATAGTTTATGTCATTTATATAGAACTGCTATTTAGAGATGTACTTTGCTCCTTCCTGACTGGAAAATATTTTTCCAGACTGTGACCTTAGTGGACTTGTTCTGATACTTGGAGATTGGTTGTTCCTGATTACAGGTATGATTGTTTTATCATTAGTCTTGTGTTGTACTCTTTTGTTCTCCAAATTCTTATCGTGCTGTAATTGTGATTGAGTATGTTGTTCATCTTTATAGTGTTATCCGTGTCTCCTTATGGAGTTGGATACTAGTGTGAGATTATTTAGATAGTACTTGACCTAGACAGCGTTCTACCGCCGATGCTGCGGCGTAGGCTGGACGTACCCACGCACTCGTGCCCTAAACCGGGTGCGGGTCGTGACACGTTTTTAGTGGTGGCCCATGCAGGTCAGACTTCGCAAGTTGTGCGATGTCGTGGTGGTGCGACGTTATAGTTGTACTACTACGTGCCTGCTGTAGAATATAGGACATAGGATACTAGGATGAGAGAGGATACTCAATCACAAATTCTTGAAAGATTTCCTGGGATGACCCCATGAGAATCTTATTTTCAATTTAAATCTTTCCTTGTTTCCGTCCGCTCTCGCTTGTTGTTACTGAACTTGATCCTTGTTGAGCAGTTATTAAATTAAATTCTTGGTATCATTGTTGAAGTTTGATTCTTGTTGACCAGTTGTTAACTTTAATTCTTGGTATCGTTGTTGAGTTGATTTCAAATTGAGATGAATTTTTACGGACTAGGATTTATGGTATCATCTGATGACATATATTGATGAGGACAGTGAGGAAGGTAAAACGTCTACTTTGTTTATGGAACTTAGAATTTATCGCAGCCATATTAGCTGTGGTGACGAGAACGTAGGAACCTGACTTGGATGTACATACTATAGTTATGAAGCTTAGAGTCTTTCGCAGCCATACCGGTTGGCGTGGCGAAGATTCTAGACGACATGATTATAGAGTGCATACCTTAGTTACGAAACCTATCGTTTATCGCATCTATGCTTACTGGCGTGGCGAGGATTCTGAGTGTCATGATTTCAGACAGACGTGTATGATTATCAGGTTGTATCCTAAATTGGTTCTTAAAATATCATCTCGAGCCTTATCTATTTCTGTTATTCCAGGACTTTGTTCCATCGCTTCTTTCTTTACTAGCAGTAAAGATACTTTCTGTCCTCAATTCAGTCTTTGAGCTCCTATTCCTTGAGGATTTCTTGTTAAGTATGATAATTAGTGGCTTATAATTTTGTTGTGTCTTAGTATTGACTGTGTTGCTAGTGATTTGTAAGTGTTTCTTAGTTGGGCATGTGAGCAGTAGGCTTTAATCTAGAGTTAGCCCTTAGCATAGTACCTTGTACCAATGATTCTAGGAGTAGTGTCATTAGAGACTGAGAGTTAAGGAGAGTATAGAGTATCAGTGATAGTTCTCAGAGTTAGTATCAGAGTCAATTACCCGTCCTGGATAATCATGATTATGTAATTGAGTGATCTATGTAAACGATTAAGTATCCGGAAATTGTGTTAAGGATTTATGGAGCATGATGTCCAATTTGATGATTGATATCGGAAATGTTAAAGGTAAAGAAATGTATATGTATAAAGGGTTTAATGAGATATCATAAGTAGAGAAATATCAGGATTAGTAATGGAAGTTGTGAAGCGTATCACGGATTAGTTTAATAGGCTTTAAAGGATTGAAGGAAAAACATATACAACCATCGAGATGAGGAACCATACACATACCCATGAGAGTAAAGAAACATGAGTGTTATAGAGGATACAGGTGATCATGAGTCTAATGAGCTCGATGAGATAATCCATTAATGCAGCTAGTGATATAATACCTAGAGTGCTAATGATTCTATATCGAGGATTAGTCAAGGATGACGTTAATAACAGTAAGCACTCTGTGTGTTGATAATTAGATGATATACCAATTGACATAAATTGAAATCATGAAAGAAAACACAGTTGATGATAACTTTGATCATTGGAGGTAATAGTGCAAGTGATTCGGGCAGTACAAATTTAGTACACAGTTCTAGACAATAGAGGTATTGAGTGCACCTTGAGTATCAGAGACCGTGAGCACTAACATGTACATTCAGGAGTTATAAATTAAAAGGTGGAAATGAATTTTAAATTTCAGAATTTTTAAGGAGTTGAGATTTTATGTTGTTAAAATATTGAGAATTTAAATTTGATTCACTAAACATAGTTAAGGCTACAAAGGTTTTAGAAGTGATTAAATTTTATTTCGATGTGAAGTATCTAATTTTGAGGAGGCATATGCATTTTATTTTAAGTTGATCGGGAAGTTAAACCTTGACGATTATTTTGAGAATAAATTTTTGGTAGATGAGAGATATGAATATTAATATATGATTAGTTGATATGGGTACCAGTGTACATGAATAGGAATTTGTAGTGAATGTGCTAGAGTTAAGTGTTTGTTAGAGATAGTAGATACTACAAGTAATATGTTAACATGATCCTTCTTCCTTCCTAATGTTCCTTTTCTTTCGCCTTTCGATTGATTGATTGATTTTCCTAGTACTGTGGTTCACATGCATGATTTTCTTGTTAGAATATAACTAGTAGTACCCCTAACAGAGACTGAAATACCATGACAAAAGACACATGACCTATATATTTTCTCAAATTGCATGGATGTAAGTAGAATTTTCTTAAACCATGATCATTTGGGTTTTGACCATAGCAAGGATCTATGACAAGGGTATGACCGACAAAAAGGGACAAGATGATTAAATTATGGATGAGCATAAATTTAAATAAAGAATTTAGGGGATTGTTATAACAGAGTTGATGGAATCATTGTTTTTGCGAAAATCGAGGTTTGATTGAAATTCGAGGACAAACATTTACTTAAAGGGAGAATTTAGAAATTTACAGAGCCAAAATTTGAGGATTTATTTTTAGGAGGTCTTGATATGATTGAATTGAGTATTAAAAATTTGAGAAATTTGAGAGATTATCATTTTATCTGTTTGATTGCAAGATAGAAATTTTATATATTATGAATGTTGCATTGAAGATTCTGGAAGCATCGCATCGTTGAATATTTGAGGAAAACAAAAATCAGAAAATAAAATCGTAAATGGAATAGTGTCGAATTAAATTCTTGGGATGAGGAGTTAGATTGGAATAAGCATCAATTGAATTTGAGTTAGAGGAGTAAGATGATTGATGAGTGTTTAAAATTTAAATTTTGGGATACGATTTTTTTATAAATATGCATTGATTGGATTTCAATTAAAAAGGATCGGATAGTAAATTTTGTATTCCGTTATTTACTCAAAATTTGAGGAGATTATGATACGACTGGAATTCAATTAAAATATTGAGGATTTGAGTAGTAAAAATTTTTACATTGGGATAATAAATTCAGAGGATGAAAAAAAAAAATTTTTTATTCAAAATTCGGAAACATTATACATACGGATAAAGAAATATGGAATGAAATGAAGCTCATGGTAAAGAAGATTATAATATAATTGATTATGGGATCATATAATTGAAGGTCGTAAGGTAAGATCATGGTATATTGAGGTTGTGATTTAAATTAAAATCTTGACCATGACAGTAACATTTGAAATCGAAGAAAATAATCGAGGTATAGTTGATGTTAAGATAAGTAAACTCGAATTTGATGATAAGGATTTTGGACATGTAATAAATTTTGCTTCAGAAATTCTAAGATCTAATCTAATAAAGTTTGTGGAATTTGAAACTTTTATAGATATTAGTTAATGATGAATCACAAGATTGAGAAAAGTAAAATGAACGAGGATAAAAAGGAAGGATTATTTTCAGAAGGTAGTAAAGACTACTCTTTTTCCTAGAATCAAGAAAGGCGATTAGATGTCTCTTGATTACATTCTGAAGGATGTATTTAAGTTTCTTAAATCAAATTGTTGACCGTATCTTTCGAATTAGCTATAACTTTCATGTCGATATCATTCATTATACTGGGTCTTCCTTGGTTTAGTTACTTTGAAAAGGTAACGTGCATTATTCCAATTATCTGTTTTGTGATCGTGTCTACTTCCCAAAACCTAAAACCTTCTAGAGGATTCAAGGCCGAGCCATAATTCCTTCAAGTTATTCCTGTCTTAAACCATATTTTCTTTTTCTTCATGTTTCCTTCTGTTTGGTAAATATTTTCCTTATAGAAGTATTTTCTTCAATGATATCTTCATCATTATGAACAAAAAAAAAAAAAAAAATTTCTATCCTAGTCATCCCTAAAATTTCGAGGACGAAATTTTTCTAAGGTGGATAGACTTGTAACCTCCGATTTCCAATTTCCAAAATAATTAGATTTTAATTTATTTTAAAATATCAAGTTTATAAAATAATTCTCCTTAAAAATTTTTATTTGATTTTGAACGATGTTTGATTTTAGAAGGTAATTTAAAAATCTTTTATAAAAAATCATTTTTCCTAAATGATGATGTATTACAAAATAAATAAATAATAATAATATATATTTCTAGTTTCAAATATTTATTGGCTTGAATCATAAAATTATTTTTAACTAAATAGTTATTTAAAAGACTAGTTCATAAAATAAAATAAATTTTTATTTATTGGGCTAGTAAATAAATAAATGTCATACTTCTAAGATTTTGCAAAATGTATTAATTAGTAACAAATTGGAAATTTGCTAGCTTTCCTAAAAACATTTTCTGAAAATTATAATCTTTATTTTTATTTTTACAAATTGCCATTTCCTATTAACTAGCCTTCACACCCTCATTTTTCCCCACATGAGAAACCCCTTTTTATAATTAATTCTGGGCCATTCATTATTGGGCCAACCCGCAACCCTTTATCCCTCACCATCTCTCCCTATTTAAGTTCTCATTCTCACATTTCCCAAGAAACCCTAATCTCCAATTATTAGCTAGCCCCCACAATTTTTCCACAAGCCAAAGCCACCACCATTTTTGTGTGCTCGTGTCCGTGTGTCCAGCATCACCGTGTCAGCCGTGATGGCCTCGGGTCCGACCCCGGGTGTCCCACAATCTCCATTCATTTTCTGGGTTCGGTTACAATATTACAAGCAGATTCCGTGTCCGACACACCCGGACACAACCCCCACACCACAGCAAACACCCCACAGTCAACAAACCCTCGTGTCCATCCCGGACACGTACCCAGACCTCGACACATCCAGAACCTGACCCTAACCCTAGACTCGAGCCGCCGCCCGGAGTCGTCGTCGTCGTCGCCGCTGAAGCCGGTGGCCGCCGCCGAGAACATCCGCCGCCACAGCAGATCCGGGAAGCCGCCGCCGCCGAGAGGAACCGCCTCCTCGAGCGCCGAACGCCGCCGTCTCGAGCCGAGTCGACCGCCGCTGCAGATCCAGCCACCGCCGGCGGCCAAGATCTCCTTTCGCCGCCGAACAGATCCGACGACCCGTCGTCGAGCCTCGAAGCCGCCACCGCGTCGCGCCCTCCTCGAGCCAGCCGACGACCCGTCGTCGAGACCGCTGCCGCCGCCTCGAAACCGACGCTGCCGCCGAGTCCCACCGCTGACCACCGAAGCCGACGCCGGAGTGAAGTCCGGTGAGCCTCTCTCCTTTCCCTCTTTCCCTTTTTCGTTTCTTCTGTGTAATGAGTAGGATTAGAGGGAATTAATGTATACTTAGTTAGTTTAAGTGATAATAAATAGTTTAATGAGTATGTAATTAGTTTAAGTAAAATCTGTAATTAGTTTAGTTAAATTAATTAATTAGTTTAGTTAATGATTAGATTAGTAATTATTAATAAACAGTAACTAGTTATTAATCAGGAATTTATTTACTAACCAGTTAGTAAACATTAATTAATTAGTTTGGTATTTTCTTATAATTAGTTCAGTTAATTTGTAATTGATGTAGTAAATAAATGTAATTGCTTTAGCATATGTAATTAGCTAATTTTATGTAATTAGTTTATTTAGTTATAATAAAAAGGTTTTTGATTATGTTAAATATAATAAATCTTGGGTATTATATTATTATTAAAAATATAGTTCCAATAATAAAATGAGTTCAAAATTAGTTATTAAGATCGGTGACCGATTTTACCATAAATGAAAATATATTGGCTTTTACGTAAATTCTAGATTTTTTATAAATAAACCTTTAAATTCTAATTTTGTTCAAAAGGGAAGTTTTAACAATTATTGTTCAAAATGATTTTCAAATGATTTTTCATAAATTAAGAAGTTACCTTGATTACGAACAATCGACCCTTTCTCTTATTAGCTAACTTGTAAATCTTAACCTTAGCTAAACCCCAGTAAATTTCTCTATGTATTAAGGACTCGGTATCCTTATCTCGATTTTCGTGCCGAGCTCCGATCTTGGACTTCTTTATGTAGTTTCTAGCTAATTGGACTGCTCCGGACCCATTGGAACTAACTGCTACTTCATTTGGGATCACCTTAAGAAGTGTGGCATTATGTACATTCTTTGATTTGCTAATATACATATATAAAAAATATATTTTGATTGATATATATATATATTCAAATATGTATTTTGGTATAAATATATATTATATACAACTATTAGTGTATATACACAAATACGTATTTTGTATAATTACTAAGAGACACTTGTATATATATACGTTTTATTGGTATACTTTGAGTGTAAATGTATATTATATACGTGCCCCTACTAGATGACCCTAGTTGACTAGTGCCCTGCCTGACATGGCCCTGAGACCAGTATTTTTGGCTGTGTTAGTGTAGCATCTGATGCAAATGTGGTTTGCTTGTGTTATGTTTATAGGACTGTTGGTTTACCCAGGGGATACTCTGGAACAGGACATTGGTTTTACCAGCTAAGGACCCAAGGCGAGTACATTCTCTGATTAGTTTCTAATTTATGATATCTCCTATGTTCACTGTCTCTAGTGTAAATATCCATGTTCTTGACACATTGGTTACACGGATTGGTATACACGGATCTCGTCATGAGATGTTATTCCTTATTCATGGTGTAGCTTGTACAAGACTTGTTTTCCTTGTTATCTTGTGCATGTACAGACACTGATTCCCGGGGAGATTTGCTATCTTCTTAGGGAATCCCGTGCCATAGCGTACCATGATTGGATCTACTATACCAGTCGGGGGTTTGGGGAGTACTTTAGTGTAGATATGTGATCATACCCAACTTTATATACACCATAGCTCACCCCACATCTCACGTCGGGTGCGGCCTGACCATTTATATGAACCATAGCTGTTACGTGTGATTAGCCTGATCTCTACATGCATCATAGCTAACCAACGGTTAGCCTGACTTTATATGAACCATAGCTAATCACATGTAACCAGCCTGATCAAGTTCCCAAGCCGATCACATGTTAAAGCTAGTACTCACACACTTAATCATAGGTTTCTTGCTCATGGACATATTGTTTTCTTTCCTGCATTTACTTACAGTATTTCCAGTATTTCTCTCATTGTACATTTCTCGTACTTATACATGCATCTGGTATGTTTCCATCTAGAACTGCTACATAGTTTATGTCATTTATATAGAACTGCTATTTAGAGATGTACTTTGCTCCTTCCTGACTGGAAAATATTTTTCCAAACTGTGACCTTAGTGGACTTGTTCTGATACTTGGAGATTGGTTGTTCCTGATTACAGGTATGATTGTTTTATCATTAGTCTTGTGTTGTACTCTTTTGTTCTCCAAATTCTTATCGTGCTGTAATTGTGATTGAGTATGTTGTTCATCTTTATAGTGTTATCCGTGTCTCCTTATGGAGTTGGATACTAGTGTGAGATTATTTAGATAGTACTTGACCTAGACAGCGTTCTACCGCCGATGCTGCGGCGTAGGCTGGACGTACCCACGCACTCGTGCCCTAAACCGGGTGCGGGTCGTGACAAAAGGTTAAACTTGAAGTGCAGGTACTTGCCTGTTGTTTGGATCTGATTAATAGTTCTTCGGGGAAATATCCAGAGATGAGTCCAAATGCTGAAATAAACATTACCATCACGCTCAGAAGATGTCAAATAGCTAGAAATGCCTATCCTTGGGTCCAATTTGGAGACAAGGGCAAAAACGGCAGTTTCGGGTCAAAACGGGGTCCGCCGTTGGGCCCGCTTTGCACCGAAAAACGTGTCCGGGTCAAATGTCTCCAAATTTACCAAACTTAGTGTCGACAGGTCAGGAACGCTGATACGAACCCAACGGAACTTCCAGATTTGGATTCCGATGAGCCGAACACAAAATCGCCCGTCGAGCGGGGCCTGTGGGGCCCACGACACGCGATTTCGTCAACGTTCTCAGAATCGAACCAAACTTGACCCACAGGACCAGCATATCGCTACGAGTCCGATGGCGTAAGTTTTGTCTCGATCTGACGAGTGTGCACGAAGTTAGGGTGAATTGCAGAAAAGGCGGATACGGAGCGATGTCCGCGGATACGCGTTGATTCCGGTGTGCACGCACACCCGAATCAGCTTCCACGAAAACTCACACGTCCGTATCGACGATGCGCACGTATCTGTGAAGACTGCACGCGACCAAGTCATCCCGTTTGGCGGGGCGTACTCAGTTCCGGGGTGAAACAGGGTCTGGTTTTTCCTGTTTTTGGATCGCGGTGTGCGATCACCACAGGACGCGATGCCCCGAACAGTTTGTCCGGACACCGAGAGGGTCATACAGGCTTCACAACGCAATTTGCGGAAATAGAAACGGAGCTACGAGGCGAAAGTTACGCGCACCTGAAGGGGACCCGAAAATCAGGGTCGAGACGTGTCCGTGTCGTGTCCGACACGGAATCCAAATTAGGGTTAGGGTTCAGGGAAAATTGGCCGAAGATACGGCGGCTTGGGCGGCGGGGAAGGCCGGAGGCGGTCGAGGGCGACGCCGGCGTTGCTGGCGGAGGCGGCGGCGCGGGCACGGCGGCCGGAGGCTGTCGGGGCGGCCGCTGCTGACTGTTGGGAGGTTCTGTCGGGGCGGAGGAAAGGAGGAGGAGAGGAGAGAAGGCTGGAGGCTGTCGTCGGCGGAGCACGGCGAGGGAGGAGGAGCTGCAGCGGCGGAGGAGGAGCTCAGGCGCGACGGCGGGGGTTCCGGTGGGTGCTAGGCGGTGGACGGAGGCTGACGAGGAGGAGGGAGAGTTTATATATAGGGAGGAGGCGGTGGCGTGCTGGTCAGCCGGGGATGGCGGAGGTCGGGGGAACGTGGCACGGGGAGCGGGGAGCGGGGCGCGGAACGGGCGGGGGTGCGCGGCCGGCGGCGGCGGCGCGGGAAGCGGGGCGACTGGGTTCGTGGGGGAGAGGGATCGGTAGCGGGTCGGGCTGACGGGTGGCGGGTCGGGTTCGGGTGGACCCGCCCGACCCGCTAAGGATGACTGGGCTGGGCTAGGAAACTAACGGGCCGGGCCGCGGCCAAATGGGCCTGGGCGGCCCGCAGGGAAAAATAAATAAAATAAAAATAAAATAAAATAAATAATAAATAATAATTAATTAATTAATTAAAATAGTTTTCAGGCATTTAAAAATAGGTCTGAGGCCCAGAAAAATCCAAAAAAATTACCCTAAGTCCAATTTTCCATTTTACACCCAAAAATAATATTTTCACAATATTTTAATGTTGTTTATTATCAATTAAAAATTAGGTAATATTTCAAAACCCTGATTTTAATTACAGAAAATTCCCAGAAAATTCCAAAAAATTGTGAAAAATCCCAATTTTAATATTTTTGAAAAATCAGGGGCTTACAACTAGACTTATGAATAAGTACTGATAGCAGCTCGAAGGCATGAGCTTACCATACAGAGGTTATCGACAAGGACAGAATGCCAAAAGAGGTCTCATGCTCAGAGTAGAGGAGGAGGTGGAGGAGTACCTCGAACGTTAATACCATCACCTGGCATTCACATCCATGATTCAGTGCCGAGAAGGGCAGTAGTTTTGACAGTGACATTACCGGCTCGGTAGCAGCCGAGACAGCAACAACAACAACAACAACAATAATGCCAGGGAGCACCAGTGGGTTGCACTTACTGTGGTAAGGGAGGCCACACTAGAGATGTGTGTAGGGCAGCCAATGGGTTGTGTATGAGGTATGGCCGTCCATATCATCGGATTGACAATTGTCCGATGATATAGAGGCCAGGAGGGCTAGTCCAACAGTTACCAACGCTGCCAGCACCAGGGGAAGTCCAGCAGAGAGGGCCAGCAATAGATGTGAGACCATTGGATGAGCAGCGTCTGCTACCGATGCAAGCTCAGATGTAACAACAGCAGCAAAATTAGCAGCAGGGCCAGCAGAGGCCACAACAGCGTATCCAAGGGAGGCAACAGCGAGGAGCCCAGCTGGGCTAATGGAAAGCTTTCACTTTATCTCTGGAGGAGGCTTTAGCATCTGGCGACATGGTGGCAGGTAACATCTCTGTCGCATCTTATCCTGCAGTAGCATTGTTTGATTCAAGTGTATCTCATTCATTTGTATTTGCATAATTTGCAACATGCATTGGATTAGAGTTTGAGGCTTTGCCAGAGAGGTTGAATATACTTACTGGTAATGGGCTCGTAGGAGTTAGTAGAGTATGTATAACGTGTCCGGTCGTAGTATACGGGCGTTCACTACCAGCACGATTGAACGAGTTCTCTATGGGTAACTTTGATGTTATCTTAAGCATGGACTGGCTGAGAGACAATTATGCTATGATAGATTGCCATAAGGGTATGGTATTATTTAGTATCCTGGGCATGAAAGATTTTATCTTTGACAGATCTGTGGAAGACCAGCATAGAGAGAGGATCACAGCGACAGTGATAACAGAAGAACTACTTCTCGAGATAGTCAAGGAGTTCTTAGACGTCTTTCTAGAAGAATTTTTAGGGTTACCACCAGTAAGGGACGTAGAGTTTTGCATAGAGTTGATCCCTGGAGCAGGGCCAATATCTTACAAAGTTCACCAAATTGTACCATCAGAATTAGACCTATACCAGCACATAGAAGAGCTGAAGGCAAAGAAGTTTATCCGAACCAATGGATCACCTTGGGAGCGTTAGTAGTTCTAGTAAAGAAGAGGGATGAGTCATCACGGTTATATATCGATTACAGAAAATTGAATGCAGTAACAGTAAAGAACAAGTATCCATTACCAAGAATCGATAATTTGTTTGATCAATTGAGCAAGGCCAAGATTTTCTCCAAGATCGATCTTCGATCAGGGTATCATCAAGTAAGAGTTCGGGAGCAAGGCATATCCAAGACAATATTTAGGTCACGATATGGGCATTATGAATTCTTAGTTATACCATTTAGACTGACTAATGCTCCAGCAATATTTATGGATTTGATAAACCATATTTTTATGCCATATCTAGATCAGTTCGTGGTGGTTTTCATAGATGATATTCTTGTTTATTCCAGTAGTGAAGAGGAGCACGAAGAGCATCTTCGAAAGGTCTTACAGATTTTGAGGGAACACCAGTTATACGCAAAGCTCAATAAGTGTGAGTTTTAGTTGGATCACGTATCATTTTTGGATTATATCATCTCGGGAGCAGGAGTAGTAGTAGATCAGAAGAAGGTTGAAGCCGTAGAGGGTTGGCCAGTTCCTAAGACAGTAGCTGAAGTACGTAGTTTCCTGGGATTGGCATGATACTACAGAAGGTTTATGGTAGACTTTCCAAGGATCGCTGACCCGATTGACGCGTAAGAAAGCTAAGTTTGATTGGTCAGCAAAGTGCTAGACATTATTTAAAAAATTAAAAAAGAGATTAATTTTAGCTTCGATTCTCACACTTCCAGTAGGTTCTGGACGATTTATAGTGTATTATGACGCGTCAGGCAAAGAAGTTGGGTGTGTATTGATGCAACATGGAAGAGTGATAGCTTATGCATCGTGGCAGTTTTGAGATCACGAGAAGAATTAGAATACTCACGATTTGGAGTTGGCGACAGTAGTATTTGCACTTAAGCTGTGGAGGCACTAATTGTATAGTGATCGGGTGAAGATATTTATGGATCATAAGAGCTTAAAGTATGTATTCACCTAGAAGGACCTGAACATGAGGCAGAAAAGGTGGCTAGAATTGATAAAGGACTATGATGTGGAACTTCAGTACCATCCAGGTAAGGCAAATGTGGTAGCAGATTCCCTTAGCAGGAGAGGTAGTACATTTATGTTGACATCACAGTGACATATCTTAGAAGATCTTCGAGAGATGGGTGTAGAGATAGTACTTTCGCAGGATGTAGGAGTATTGGCTATTTTATAGATTTAGTCTACATTGGTTGAGAGAATTAAGGCAGCACAGGCGGAGGATCCGAAAGTTCAGAAGCTTCGGGCGGAATGTGAGTCTGGTCTCAGGAAAGAGTTGACGATTCATGAAGATGGAACTCTTAGGTTTGGAAACCGTCTCAGTATACCAAGTGAAGATATCCGGCAATAAGTAATGACTGAAGCACATATTTTCCAGTATTCAATTCATCCAGGAGGTACCAAGATGTATCAAGACATTAAGCAACATTTCTGGTGGAATATGATAAAGAGGGAGATAGCATAATTCGTTTCTCGGTATTTGGTATATCAGCAAGTGAAGGACGACCAGCAGAGACCAGTAGGATTATTGCAGCCGCTTCCTATTCCGAAGTAAAAGTAAGAACATATCATGATGGACACATGACCGATTTACCTAGATCCCCGACTGATCGTGATACAGTTTAGGTAATAGTAGATCGTCTCACAAAAGTAGCTCACTTTATTCTTTTTCGAGTAGGATAATCCATAGAGCAGTTAACAGAGATGTACATTCGACAGATAGTAAGACAGCACAGCATTCCAATGAGTATTGTATCAGATCAAGACACTCGGTTCATTTTAAAATTTTGGAAGAGCTTGCACTAGAGTTTGGGCACTAAGTTGAGATTCAGTATCACCTACCATCCTCAAACGGATGGACAATCAGAGAGAACCATCAATACCTTGGAAGATATGCTGCGAGCTTTTACTTTGGATTTTGGAGGGCGTTGGGAAGATCACCTTCATCTCGTCGAGTTATCATACAATAACAGTTATCAAGAAAGTATTCAGATGGCACCCTTTGAAGCATTATATGGAAGAAAGTGTAGGTCACCATTGGCATGGGAGATATAGGTGAGCGAAAGATGTTAGGCCCAGAGATAATCACGCAGACAGTAGAATTTATCAAGCAGATTAGAGAGCGACTTCGGGTTGCGCAAGATAGGCATCGGCATGGGCCAGATCATCATCGTAGGCCTTTAGAGTTTTGTGTCCGCGAAAATGTGTTCTTGTGGATTTTTTTGACCCATGGAGTTATTAGATTTGGGGTTCACCGGAAGCTTATTCCACGATATGTTGATCCGTTTAATATCCTCAAGCGGGTGGGCGATGTTGCATATTATCTTGTCCTTCCACCTTCACTACGTGAGGTGCACGATGTATTTTATGTGTCTCAATTGCATAGGTATGTCCCGGATCTGAGTCATATCCTCGGTCATTCCGAGCTAGTCGTTGGTACCGACTTGTCTTACGAGGAACAACCCGTATCCATTTTGGACTGAAGGGAGAAGGTACTCAAGAATTGGACTATTTATCTTATTCGGGTTGCTTGGGGTCATCACCCTCTGGGAGAGTCAACGTGGGAGCACGAGGATGATATCCGATCTCGATATCCACACATATTTGACTCGGAAGGTATATTTATTCTTATGCCTTTGTATCTCGAATCTCGTAATTCGTTACCTATGCTATGTGATATTGCTTTTCTTTATTTTATGCTCGAATTTGATTGCATGTGTAGATGAGCTTATAGTTAGTGTAGTGCTTGTTCTGATTTCTCGAGCTAGCCTTGGGTTTGAATTTTGAGAACATAATTTTTCTAAGGTGGATAGAGATGTCACTCCCCGTTCCCGATATACGTATTTGGTGTCACTACCACATTTCCAGAATTGGGATATTTTTGTCATTTTTATTTTTTATAAATATTGTGTATATTTTATTTATTATTAATGTGCATGTTATATATATTGTTACTATTATTATATTGTTAGTTGATTGGCCTATTTTATTTGGACTTGACATTAGTGGACCACATTAGACTTGACTTGACCCATTGACTCAATTAAATAGTTAGTCATGACTAGATTAATTCCATTAAACCTATTTAGACTCAAGAATAGAATATTCCTCTAATAGTTTAGTAGATCCTATTCATGAAGTAATGAGAGGGGCACTTGTGTCAAATCAAATATTCCTCAACCGAACCCTAACCCTAAGAGGAAGTCTATATAAGCCTCTTGTTCATGAATAACCTTTATTTTATTTTCTCATTATTTCATTCCCAAGGTTAAAGGCAAACCCTAATTTTCCATTCCCAAACTGTATCCCTCTTATTTCATTCCAAGGAGGCTAAGGAGCTTGGCATTGCTAGAGGAGCCTTGGAGAAGGAGAAGTCACATTGGAAATCCATCTTCCAATAGGTAAAACTCTTGTCCCTCTTATCATTTCAGTTTTTAATGGTGAAATAAACCCCTAAAAACCTACCAATGGCTAAGGACTACCCATAGGAAGAATAACTAGGTTCTTTGGAAACCTATTGTGAAAGTTACATTAAGTTTGTGCTAATTTGAGAAAAACTTCGAATTTGGACAACTTTGTAGAAATGTTTCATAGAGGGTTTTGGAGTGGAAAGCATATTTTGAAAAGGTTGGTGTGCCCTAAATAGGATACGTAGTGTCGTGTCATGGTATCTCATGATACGAACGGTTAGATTTGGGTATGCATATGTATTTGTATGATAGTTGGTTTTATATTGTGTTATGTGTGTATATATGTACCTAATTATATTTATAGGTATATACGTATATCTATATGTATATATATGTAATTGTATATATATATATATATATATATGTGTGTATTAGTGTTTATATATATATATATATATGTGTGTGTGTGTGTGTGTGTGTGTGTGTGTGTGTGTGTAAGTGTGTATATATATATATATAGGTGTGAGGAGTACATGATCCATTATGGGAGTGTGAGGGATACAAGTGTATGTGTGGAAGGGAATATGGAATGCAAGGAGCTACTAATGATACCCGATTTTTGTGGATGTATGCAGTCCACAACACAGTGCCAAGGCTGTGTCGTGTGTGTGTGCCTGATACACATGAGTATCAGACCTTGGTGTGATGTGTGTGTAAGAGATTGGAGAGAGGAACAATGCATGAGTAAGGATGCTTTTGTCTGTGTTAAGTAGCAGTCAATGTGCAGTAGTGAGCATTTGGTCTGAGAGGATCTAGAGGGTTGATACACATCAATTTATCAGTGGTGGAAGAAAAGGGGTTGCTGCAATGCAGTGCTATGATGAGGAATTATGGTAAGGTGAAAGTTAGGTGCAGACTTAGGTGAGTAGTGCAGGATGGCCACTGTACAACAAGTATGCCATAGGGGATGTTTAGGTATCGGGAAGTAGAAAGTGTATTTCTATTATAGGTAGTATATTGGGGAAATCAAGAAGAGGTTATGTGCAAGGTTGTCATTAGGAAGGAGTATTAGTGTCAGTGCATAATGGTTGTGCAGTCGGGTTAGGCAACTAGGTGCTTGTGTTTAGATTGGAGAGGGAGCTCTAAGTCATCAAATTAGGTTGGTATCATACATCTAAGTGTGCCTGTGTGTGTGTGGTTGATGGTTATACATTAGAAGGTATCACTGAATAGAGGGTGTAGGAAGTATGGGCTCGGGTTCTAGCATGGCATGAGTGCACAGCAGTATGCAGTGCCTTCTTGGCACTGCAAGAAAGTTGGTGTCACGCCCCAGTCCTAAAATACCGAGGGACTAGACACGTGGCAATGGCCAGCAGCACGCACTGATGGACAACCCAATTGAATGGGTCCATCCGGGCATACTTAAGCTGTAAAAACAACAATATGGTGTCTGAATATACTAATCTCATCCACAGAATAAATACAGCAATATCAGAATCATAGGCAAGATCATAACTCAATAAAATATAAACTTGGGAACAACCCGATGATGAGTCTGATACATCTGTCAAGATACAAGAATAAAGATAACTACATCAAATACTGAGTATGGAAACAGTAGATATACTCAGAAGATAACCTCGGGGATCACTCGTCTACTGGATCTGGTACTGCTCCGGTGTCTGCTCCTGCTAATGCTCCTGTCCTGTATAACCCTGGATCGATCTCGTCTGCAATATCTGGGGACAAAGTCCGGATCCAGGTCCTCAAGGGATAGCAAGGTACAGAAAATACAAGCCAAAATAAATGCAGTGCAGCAGAAAATGCAATAAATAGGGTAAGCTATATAACCATCTATGTGAAAATGCAAGTGAGAGCATCACGAGTACTCAGGCTGAGACCACTACAAGCTCTGTGTCTGTGAGCCGGTAGCAGCAATAACTATGTATTTTACTATGTGTTTACTATGTTTTATATATATGTAATCAGCCTGTAGCCTGTGTGTCTCTCCCCACCCCATGTAATCACACGTCTCATGTCCACTATGCATCATGTCCATGTCACGTACGATCATATCTAATGCAAAAAGTCATCTAATGTCCATGTATACTATCAATGTCAAGTCCTGCATCCTATACAGAATCACCACGAATATCTCGGGAAGATCCTGTCTCATGAATGGTGTCAAGTGTCCTGGGGTATAGTGTACTTGATAAGACAAGTACGAGAATGTAAAGTGTCACGAATGTCCATCTCTAGATGACAGTACACAACACCGCGTACGATGTTGGCACCCGACTGATAATCGGACGCTAAGTACGTCACACGGCCCTAGGTCAAGCATGCACAGCAATATAAAGAAGCAAGAAAAATATGAAGCAATACTGCAGAGTTTGGCAAGGTACACTTGCCTGGGGTTCTGGCTCCAACTGTAGCTCTGGTCTCAGCGTGATTGACTGGTACTACTCCGGTTGCTGACCAAAATGCAGATGATAATCTTCTAGCTGACTGGCACACCATGCAAAGATATTGAAGAGGATAGCATCAACTAAATTTTGAGCCCTTTTACTTCCATAAAATCCAGTTAAACAAATAAGACTTTTCATATATGCTTCTTCACACCCATTGTAATCTTTATCTGAAAGAGCTTTCTGCATCTCGGGGACAACATAGTTTAACAGTGACGGCTCACCTGTCCGGACAAACTGCTGGAATAACAACCAACTGTACAAGGCGTCATGCATCTTTTGAGTAACACCAAGTGTCGGCCAGGTCATTTTAAGAACCTTAATGATCTCCTCTGCTTCCTCAACTATCTGACAATCTTCTAAGACATCAAGACACTAGAAAGTAATTTCTCATATAGCTTGATGTTAAAATGATAACTGCCCCCCCCCAATAATAGGATTCGTTTGCAACTCCAAATTTCGGAGGCATAAGCGAAAGCTGTGAAGCAAATCCCTGTACAGATGTCAGAATCTCAGAGCGTCCATCAGAACCAATGCTGACCCATTCCCTTGCATCTTGAATCTTCGATAGAAGAATGCATAGATGCATATGTCCATTAGCAACAGAATTAGCAGAACCATTTAGTAGCTCTTCCAGAATTTTTGCCTGTCTCTTTAGCCAATGCGTGTAAGACCTCGGGTTAGGAAAATCAGACTTACAAATAGAACTTAAGAGTTCCAGCGATATTTGAGGGATGTCAGTTTTGTCATTAGGCATATTTGAGCCGAAGTGCCTCAACCTTGCTTAATGCATGCATCCATTGCCTCTGAAATCTCCACCTGAACTCGAACAATATCCAGCAGGTTAGTGTTGTTATCCTCTGATTGGATGTGTGAACTTGTTCCATCTTTCTTAGATCTTAGCCCCGCTGAAAATCTAGATTTCTTTTCATTCTTTCTTTCTTCAAACGGAAGTATTAGGCTCCTATTTCTGTGTTCCGTGCAGGCAAGCCTAAGCAGAGCATGTCTGTATCTATGACTTGTTGACAAGACTCATCTGTCATAGCAAGATCTCCAATAATAGTTTCAGTTCCAGATACAATAGTTTCTCTGCCTGGCATATTCTGTCTTGGTTTCGTTGAATGCTGCGAGGGGTCTGATACTTCTTTTACCACAAGTGGAGGGGCAACCCTCCGAGGTGGAGAACCAGAAAATTCTGGAGTTGATAGGAGAAAGAATGAGTTATGTGCCACAATGTTCATCATGATCGGGCAACCCGACTCTTCGAAGTACTTCCTCGTAGCTTCAGAACCATCAAACTCTCCACCGGATTTTACGCAATCTAGTAGGTAATCGGCGCTGATATTGACCAAGTCGAGAGCGGAAGTGTCGAAGGAAGAAGGAGAGCTCACGGACAGAACGAACTCGAGCAGCTTACGCCAGTCCCGGCGATAGCGCTGGAGCAGGAGGAAGGGCTCGATCTCCATGGAAAACCCTAGAGAGAGAGAGAGAGAGAGAGAGAGAGAGAGAGAGAGTTGCGGTTTCTGCTAGGGCTGGGAGCGGCTGAGGACGGCGGCTGGACTAGGGCGGCGCCGGAGTCTCGCCGGAGGGGCTGGGGAAAGGTGGCTCTCGGTTAGGGTTAGGGTTAGGGATTTGATTTAGGGAAATAGGGATTTGGGGATATTTGGAAATTTTCTTTTTCTTTTGTGGAGAAAACCTAGGGAATCATGTATTTATACATACATGAATTGGACTAGGGTTTGTCCTAGGTTTTGGGCCGGGAGGGCCGGGTCAACGCTCCTTGGGCTTGGCTTCGGCTCTCATGGGAATGTCGGGCGTTGGCACGGGTTAAATTCGGTTTAATCCTACATCCGTTTTTAGGGCTTCAAAAATGATTCCGGGGTCCAATAACTTCACAGAAAATTACCCTAGGTCCGGTTTTCCAATTTACACCATAAAATATTATTTTCATAATATTTTAATATGAATTAACCACAATTAAAAATCATTAAATCAACAAAGGCCTAGGTTTCAATTCCCGAAAATTTCAGAAAAATTGGGGAAAATCCAAATTTAAAATTCTGAAAATCAGGGGGCTTACAATCTACCCAACTTATAAAAATTTCGTCCTCGAAATTAAAATAGGGTGGGGTCTAAAGAATTCCTCTCAAGTGAACATTGCGGTCTCTACCCAACTTATAATTTTACCCATCTATCATCTAAGGCTACACATCTAATAAAGCTATGCCCCAACTTATTTAATCATATTATTGAATCCTCAAGTCTTTAACACCAAACATATCACCTATGATATTCCCTTAATCATATATAAAGGGTTATCAACAATGTGACCGGCCTGTGGAGTATGTCTAGTACTGTCTATGTATCAAACTTATACCAAGAACGAGGTTTCGTCTTTCCAAAATAAGGGAAGACGGAGATCAAAATAAAGAGTTCAAGGGTGAGGTGATAGAATAGAAGTATCGGGATCAAGGCGTTTTAAAGAATTCAAAGGGGAATGGTCAAGCAGTTGTGGATTGAAATCCTATTCTGGGAATTCTTTGTTCGCATGCTCGTATTAGTACAGTCATGCAACCGATACGATATGTCAAACATGTCTAGGGCAAGTATATTCGTCTACTAATCACTACATATCTCAATCCACGTAAAGTAGCATTACGAAGGGCGAATCAAACGCACTAAGGTTGGCAAGACCCTAATACCTTGATTCTGAATAGACAATTGTATTAGTGTACATGTACACTAATACATATGTCATGAACAAGCTCGATAAAGAAGAAGCTTGCAAAACTAGGCTATAACAGCAGCATAAGTCAAGGTAGTACAACAATATAAATACGCTAGATGATGATGAAAGGTGGTACAAATTTAATTCAAGTTCACAAAACAAAACAAACAAGCAACCATAATAATAAAAGACTACACAATCTCTACAGTCATCATACAACCTCCCTGTCTAAGTTGCTAGTCGACCAAATAGGGACAAGGACCTCTAAATTCTATTGTCTGAAATGCCACTATCTTATTATACAAGTCTAAAGTCGTGTCATCCTAGTTCACCTCATCAATGGGTCAATAGGGCTAGGTGGTATTATGTTGTGAGGCATACTACCCATCTTATAACAATAAACTAATACTGAAATCGTCTTAAGGATACCGTGGAAACTCTTGTTTAAGGTCTACGAGAAGGGGTCTTGGTACCTATTAGGGTATCCTCCTATATTACATAGGTCGTGGTCGTCTTAAGTCTTAGTCATCGTGCTTATAGAACAAGTGTCTTACTAGCCGTTAAGGGGGAAGGGATCTAACGGGTATCGAGGTGGGGGTACTAACTATGTGACTTAGGCTAAGGGGTAATCATCGGGTCACAATCTACAATAATAACTTAAACTGCCCAGTTCTAACTACCAATCACCTAGAAAATAAAAACTTTAGAGTAACAACCAAAATAAACAATAAGAAGCGCACAGGAATCAAGGCAGGATGCAAGTCAAGAAATTAATTCGAATCCGATATAGATGTCAGGAACGATTCAAGCAAGTGGATGAGATTCAAAAACTTATCCTATTCTTGTTGCAGGCTTGCTCGGTCCCTAAGTTGAAACCGAACAATTTAGTCGTTGACCTGCATGGGCCACCACAAAAACCATGTCACGCCCCAATCCCAAAATACCGAGGGACTAGACACGTGGCAATGGCCAGCAGCACGCACCGATGGATAACCCAATTGAATGGGTCCATCCGGGCATACTTAAGCTGTAAAAACAACAATATGGTGTCTGAATATACTAATCTCATCCACAGAATAAATACAGCAATATCAGAATCATAGGCAAGATCATAACTCAATAAAATATAAACTCGGGAACAACCCGATGATGAGTCTGATACATCTGTCAAGATACAAGAATAAAGATAACTACATCAAATACTGAGTATGGAAACAGTAGATATACTCAGAAGATAACCTCGGGGATCACTCGTCTACTAGATCTGGTACTGCTCCGGTGTCTGCTCCTGCTAATGCTTCTGTCCTGTATAACCCTGGATCGATCTCGTCTGCAATATCTGGGGACAAAGTCCGGATCCAGGTCCTCAGGGGACAGCAAGGTACAGAAAATACAAGCCAAAATAAATGCAGTGCAGCAGAAAATACAATAAATAGGGTAAGCTATATAACCATCTATGTGAAAATGCAAGTGAGAGCATCACGAGTACTCAGGCTGAGACCACTACAAGCTCTGTGTCTGTAAGCCGGTAGCAGCAATAACTATGTATTTTACTATGTGTTTACTATGTTTTATATATATGTAATCAGCTTGTAGCCTGTGTGTCTCTCCCCACCCCATGTAATCACACGTCTCATGTCCACTATGCATCATGTCCATGTCACGCACGATCATATCTAATGCAAAAAGTCATCTAATGTCCATGTATACTATCAATGTCAAGTCCTGCATCCTATACAGAATCACCACGAATATCTCGGGAAGATCCTGTCTCATGAATGGTGTCAAGTGTCCTGGGGTATAGTGTACTTGATAAGACAAGTACGAGAATGTAAAGTGTCACGAATGTCCATCTCTAGATGACAGTACACAACACCGCGTACGATGTTGGCACCCGACTGATAATCGGACGCTAAGTACGTCACACGGCCCTAGGTCAAGCATGCACAGCAATATAAAGATGCAAGAAAAATATGAAGCAATACTGCAGAGTTTGGCAAGGTACACTTGCCTGGAGTTCTGGCTCCAACTGTAGCTCTGGTCTCAGCGTGATTAACTGGTACTACTCCGGTTGCTGACCAAAATGCAGATGATAATCTTCTAGCTGACTGGCACACCATGCAAAGATATTGAAGAGGATAGCATCAACTAAATTTTGAGCCCTTTTACTTCCATAAAATCCAGTTAAACAAATAAGACTTTTCATATATGCTTCTTCACACCCATTGTAATCTTTATCTGAAAGAGCTTTCTGCATCTCGGGGACAACATAGTTTAACAGTGACGGCTCACCTGTCCGGACAAACTGCTGGAATAATAACCAACTGTACAAGGCGTCATGCATCTTTTGAGTAACACCAAGTGTCGGCCAGGTCATTTTAAGAACCTTAATGATCTCCTCTGCTTCCTCAACTATCTGACAATCTTCTAAGACATCAAGACACTAGAAAGTAATTTCTCATATAGCTTGATGTTAAAATGATAACTGCCCCCCCCCAATAATAGGATTCGTTTGCAACTCCAAATTTCGGAGGCATAAGCGAAAGCTGTGAAGCAAATCCCTGTACAGATGTCAGAATCTCAGAGCGTCCATCAGAACCAATGCTGACCCATTCCCTTGCATCTTGAATCTTCGATAGAAGAATGCATAGATGCATATGTCCATTAGCAACAGAATTAGCAGAACTATTTAGTAGCTCTTCCAGAATTTTTTGCCTGTCTCTTTAGCCAATGCGTGTAAGACCTCGGGTTAGGAAAATCAGACTTGCAAATAGAACTTAAGAGTTCCAGCGATATTTGAGGGATGTCAGTTTTGTCATTAGGCATCTTTGAGCCAAAGTGCCTCAAACCTTGCTTAATGCATGCATCCATTGCCTCTGAAATCTCCACCTGAACTCGAATAATATCCAGCAGGTTAGTGTTGTTATCCTCTGATTGGATGTGTGAACTTGTTCCATCTTTCTTAGATCTTAGCCCCGCTGAAAATCTAGATTTCTTTTCATTCTTTCTTTCTTCAAACGGAAGTATTAGGCTCCTATTTCTGTGTTCCGTGCAGGCAAGCCTAAGCAGAGCATGTCTGCATCTATGACTTGTTGACAAGACTCATCTGTCATAGCAAGATCTCCAATAATAGTTTCAGTTCCAGATACAATAGTTTCTCTGCCTGGCATATTCTGTCTTGGTTTCGTTGAATGCTGCGAGGGGTCTGATACTTCTTTTACCACAAGTGGAGGGGCAACCCTCCGAGGTGGAGAACCAGAAAATTCTGGAGTTGATAGGAGAAAGAATGAGTTATGTGCCACATTGTTCATCATGATCGGGCAACCCGACTCTTCGAAGTACTTCCTCGTAGCTTCAGAACCATCAAACTCTCTACCGGATTTTACGCAATCTAGTAGGTAATCGGCGCTGATATTGACCAAGTCGAGAGCGGAAGTGTCGAAGGAAGAAGGAGAGCTCACGGACAGAACGAACTCGAGCAGCTTACGCCGGTCCCGGCGATAGCGCTGGAGCAGGAGGAAGGGCTCGATCTCCATGGAAAACCCTAGAGAGAGAGAGAGAGAGAGAGAGAGAGTTGCGGTTTCTGCTAGGGCTGGGAGCGGCTGAGGACGGCGGCTGGACTAGGGCGGCGCCGGAGTCTCGCCGGAGGGGCTGGGGAAAGGTGGCTCTCGGTTAGGGTTAGGGTTAGGGATTTGATTTAGGGAAATAGGGATTTGGGGATATTTGGAAATTTTCTTTTTCTTTTGTGGAGAAAACCTAGGGAATCATGTATTTATACATACATGAATTGGACTAGGATTTGTCCTAGGTTTTGGGCCGGGTCAACACTCCTTGGGCTTGGCTTCGGCTCTCATGGGAATATCGGGCGTTGGCACGGGTTAAATTCGGTTTAATCCTACATCCGTTTCTAGGGCTTCAAAAATGATTCCGGGGTCCAATAACTTCACAGAAAATTACCCTAGGTCCGGTTTTCCAATTTACACCATAAAATATTATTTTCATAATATTTTAATATGAATTAACCGCAATTAAAAATCATTAAATCAACAAAGGCCTAGGTTTTAATTCCCGAAAATTTCAGAAAAATTGGGGAAAATCCAAATTTAAAATTCTGAAAATCAGGGGGCTTACAGTTGGGGCAGTTACTGGTCTGTTCAGACCAAAGAGAGAACAACAGCAGCTGCCAAGAGTGGGCAGGCAGTGCACTTCAAGTGCACTACAAGTACACACAATATCAAGAGGTTTGAGGGTATGGGTTTAGACCTGGTGTGTGTGCAAAGAGTGTAGACTGATACACCAACATTAGCAGTGACTGATAATTAGAGTATCAGTAACTTGAGTACAGCAAGGCAGGGAGCAGTAACCTACTGTAATTTCAGCAAGGAGACATCGTGCAACAGATCTTCGAAGCTGCAGCAGGCTTCAACAAGGGGCAAGGGAGCAGTGCTCGTGCACAGTTGTGCACAGCAATTCAGAGGCCTGAGCAGCAGCTCCACGATGGGCAGTGAGCCATGCCTCATGAGCAGTCAGTAATAAAAAAGGGGAGGAAAGCTCGGGCAGTGGAACTGCATCAGTGAGAGCAGTTCAACAGTTCAGTATCAGCAGTCAAGAGGTTGGGCACCAGCAGCCTGGGCATGCACCTCCCTCAGTTTCAGCAGTAGCTGTTCAGCAAGGGAGAAGAGCAGTCAGTGCTCGTACAGCCAATGCAGAGGAGTGCTCGCCCTCGTGGAGATGTATATCACCGTACAGTGACAGTATCAGGAAACTGCAGTATCATTGTGCTAGAGGAGCTGCACAGTAATAGTATCCATATCAGTCCAATTTTCTAGTATCAGTTCAATAGTTTCAGTTAGTTATTGGTCAGTGAGTTCAGCTTCAGTCGGGAGTTAGTTAGTTGGGTTAAGGTGGTTTCAGTTTTAGGTATTGGTTGGTAGTATTATATATAGTTAGTTAATGTTATAAGTTAGTATATATATAGTATAACATAATTAGTAAGTTAGGATATAGATGTCAGTTAGGAATGGGAGGCGTGTTGGAGTGTCTAGAGGTTGTGAGTACAGTGCATTACAATATATTGCATTCCAACTATAGGCAGAGAATATGGTGAGGGTATGCTACAGACTAAGTTTGGTATTTGGTGATACCAAGTAGAGGGGTATCCAACTGATACCAAGCTTTAGTATTAAGATATTGATACCTAGGGTTAAGGTAATACAAATTAGCAAGATAAGTGTTATATAGTTAAAGTATTAACTCGATACCCTAGTATATAATTAATTATATGATAATATTATCAGTTGGACGAGTATGGGTAAGTTCTAAGTGTGTATGGCTATAAGTTTGAGTTCAAGATTAAGGGTTAGATGCCATATAAATAGATAGCTAAGGTATTGATTGTGACCTTGAGTATGTATATTGATACTTGGTAATATAGATATTTGTAATTATACTAGTATAAGATTATATATATATTAATAGTATTTTTAGCTAGTATAAGATATGTATGTAATTGTAATGATATAGTTGACTTGGGTATTAGCTATTCATGAGGTTTTGAGTTACCTTGGGATGCCAAGGTAACACTAGGGTATTAGGTTTGGACATCGAGATAGGTGTGATACGTATTGGTGCAAGGCCAAGGTATCATGTTTTTATTGATTGTTATAAGCATTATGTATATTGACTTGAATATATATCTAAACTACTATTTTCATATATTTAAACTTGCGTATCTTAGGATACGGCTTTTTGAGTGTCTTTTTGTATCTTAGATTAATTAGTATAGCTTAGTTTCATAGTGCATCGACCTAGTGTCCAAATGTTAGACTCTTGCAACCTAGAATTAGTCGGTTTGACTTAGAAATATCTTCATGACCTAGAATTGAACTAGTTTAACTTAATTTTATTCCAACACCTTGTATTAATGTAATATTCCATATATAGGTCTGCGTGACACCAGTTGGGACACAGTTTAACATTCATTGCTCTGGACGACATACGAGTACATTCTCTAATAGTTTCCTTTATTTAATAATTTCTATATTTTAAGTACTTAGAAATATTGTATCAGATTCTTGACACTATGGTACACGGACTAGTATATAGTTTGGATCTTCAGTCATGAGATGTTACAATGGTTATCGTATTGACATCGTACACGATATTGATATTAGATATTATACATGGTATTATTATTGGATATTGATCGTGTATCATAACGTGTCATGGTTGGATCCACTGTACTAGTTGGGGGTGGAAGAAATTGCTAGTAAGAGATACGATTATATTCTTTTTGTAAATTGTCAAACATTGTTAGTGTTAATCATACATCTCACGTATGATTAGCCAGGCCATATAGCTATCGTACAAGTTTTTAAGCCGATCACATATTGAAACTAGTATTTCAAATACTTAGGATAGTTGCAGTTCTCCATTTCAGTTCCGTAGATCATATTGCCTTGAATATGATATTGTATTTTATTTCTCTTCCTTTCATATATGCACTGGCTATACCTTGTTGCTTACATTACATGTTCTCTTTATTATTTGTCATTGCATTCAATTTATTATTTTTTCTCAGTATATAGCATCATCTATTTATTGTTTTATAGTCCTTGTCAATTAATTGGAACTATATTAGGTTGTACTTCGCTCCAATCCTGACTGGATATATTTTTCAGACTACGACTTAGAGGACTGGTATCCGACTTATTACGGACCACAGGGAGAGTAGCTGCAGCCTTGGACCTTGTAGCTCAGGTATGATTGCCGGGAGGTCTAGCCCTGGATCATTAGTTATTTTAGTTAGTTTCTTTTAGCAGATTTTGGCACCGAATTTGTTTCTGGCATATATTGAGACTTTGATGTTATTGTTTGAAGATAGTTATTTTGTTGTTTAGACTTGTGGTTGTGTTTTGATTAATTTCTTTCGATATCTTATCGTGCTTTGGTTTTATGGTTGAGTACTTCATATTATATTATTATATCTGTGCCTCCTTATGGAGTTGGATGTTCGTGTGAGATTGATTAGATAGTATTATGACCTAGACAGCGTTCTACCGTCGATGCTACGGCGTAGGCTGGACGTACCCGCGTACTCGTACCCCTACATCGGGTGCGGGTTGTGACACATTTTTAGTGGTAGCCCATTCATGTCGAGCTTCGTAAGTAATGCGATATCGTGGTAGAGTAACGACTTAGTTGTACTACTACGATCCTGTGATAGGATCTAGGAAATAGTATACTAGAATAAGAGCGAATACTCAATCACAACTAGGAATATTTCCAATCTATTGATCTTGTTATCCTTATTCTTTCTGAATATTGCTTTCCTTGAATATTTTTGTCCTTCCTTGATGATATCATATTCTCGTGCCTTAATGACTTCTTCTTGTTTCGATCCATCGTCAGGATGTCGCCGAAGACCAGATCGCAGCGATCATGAGCAGCTGTCGTGTCGGAGAGGTCCGTGACTTCTCGACCTCCTATACAGGGAGTGGCAGGGACTGTTCCTTCATCTTCTGTCCACATAGGAGTTTCAGCAACTTTTGGGGGTCCTTCTCCCCCACCTTTCCAGAGAGTTGTTCCAGCTTTTAAGGAGGACCTTCCTCTCCCGCCGTAGATTCCTTTTCCTGGAGGTGTGCCTACTGACGGGGCATAGGTTTTACTTTAATTCAGGGCATGGTAGATGCCCAAAGGGTGACGGCGGAGCCCCAACATATTCAAGCTGAGGCTCAAAGGGTACAAGAAGAGGCACACCAAGCACAGACTGAGCTGATGAGAGAGAGCATGGAGAATGCTCACCAGGTGGCCCTACAACCAGTTGAGAGAGTGGCCCAGTAGCATCCTGGCCAGCTGCAGCAGAGGCCAAGTACTATAGTTGACTTGTAAACCCCCTCGACCAAATTTAGGTCTACCTGGCTTAGATAGAGAGACTATGGCTAGTTTGAAGCCATTTAGAATTAGAAAATGTTATTTTAGATTAATGTACACAATATTCGTATCACTTTGTGCACCTTACCGTAGCTTCGATATTTGGAGCGCTACACTAGCATCTACTTCCAAACAAATTTCACACACTTTTCCTAGACGTGCCAGCCTTACATTCTGACCCTTGTGTAACTCGTAAATACCCTATCTTGTACTTTATTTTAGTCACACAATATTCGTTACAAACGTCCAATCTTAAATTCAAATAAATCCAACTTTGCATCCTTATCCGTTCTAATTGAAATTGGAGACACAATCTCGACCCATTTTGTGCAACCCAAATTATGATAATATTCTATTCTGAGTTTACTACATCTATGATACTTGTATCCCACCCAATTTTAACCCTATGTACTTCCAATTAATTAAAGAACACCACTTACACTAATTTTAATTAAATTGGTGTAATGTTCCAATCCAAACCAAAATTAGACCCAACACCAACCCAAACCCCCACTCACACCCTAAAGGTTCATACTAAACACCACACACCCTTTTAATCTACTACATCACACCAAACATGGTATTTTTTCTCATCCAATCCTAATTTACATTATTTGTGCAATTTCTCAATTGTTAGGGGCTTTTGTGCAAATAGACAATTAGGTGTCCATATCCTATTGGTCAAGACCAATGGAGAAACCCTCTCCCCCCTCTTTGACCGGTCCAAAACCCCCTCTCTCTCTCCCCTTTTTGTTTGAAATAATTGTTTCATGAGAAATCCAGGCCATTGGTTTAAAATTTGCATATCATCCCCACCACACAATCTTCTTTAAAAATACTTGCTCCACACCTTTCCCAAGGAGCCGACCCTAATCCCTAGAAGCCTAGGGAACCCCCCTCTCTTTCTCCTCCCTCTCCTTTCCTTCACAGTCGAATTACACTTCCCACTTCTTCTTCTTCTGTTCATTCTTCTTCCTCAACTTCTTCTTCTTCCTTACTACACCACCACCACCATCACCAATGACACCAACACCACCACCCTACGGCCATCACTTCCACTACTCCATGATCGCCAAATACCATCACCTCCTCTTCACTCCACCATGACCTCCATAGTTCACCACCGCCACGAACTACATCAACCTCACCATCGCCAACAGCTAACATCACCACCACCCTCACTACAACCCGACCACCACCCTCCACCTTGCTGCTGCTGTTCCCGCCATTGCTACTACCCTTCCGCCCCCCCTGGAGAGCCCTGACCCCGACAAGCCACCCTAAACCCCCCCCCCCCCGCGGCCAAGCCACCGCCACCAGCATCCCGCCACCGCTGCAGCAACGACTGCTGTTGCTGTGTCTACTACTGCTGTACTACGCCTACTGCTGCCGTATTTTGGCCGGAGCAGACAACCGAGCACCCCCCCCGTCAACCGCTGAGCACCCCCCGATGATCGACGATACCCCCCTAGGGCTCCCCCTCCCCTTCTCCTCCTCCAAACTGCTGCGACGACTGCGAACGCTGCTGTCGCTGAAGTTCTTCTTCTTCTTCTTCTTCTTCTTCAGAATCGAGCCTCAACCAACCCCCTTCACGGTGCAATTATACCTCCGTCTCTCGACCATTTTGCGAGCAACTTCGCAGGTGTGTTCACTATATGACCCTCATGCCATGTGCTCAATTAGAATAATTTCGTTTGATTTCTATAGATTATTATTTGAGTTTCAAATCGTAGAAAAAATTATTTTATAAAACATTAAAAAAATTTGATACGGCGTTGGTCCCGTCAATCCGGGAAACCTCATCGCATAGCGATTGCACCGAAAGACGCGTATCATCAACGCGGATGTGTGGGCTTTCGCAAAACTTGATTTGGATGTGCATGCACACCGAAATCAACCCGTATTAGTCAAAAAGTACCGTATCGGCATGTTCTGACACTCGTCCAAATTTTGTGTGTGCCTGTTTTTTTGTAACAAAACTTGTACCATCGAATTGGCAGTATTACACTGGTCCTATGACCCAAGTTTGGTTTGATTCTGAGAACATTGACGAAACATCGTTTCGTAGGCCCACGGTTCCACATGACGGGCGATTTCATGATCGGCTCATCGAAACCCAGTTCTGGACGTTCCGTTGGGTTCGTATCATCATTCTGGACTCGTAGACACTAAATTTGACGAATTTGGAGAACTCTGTCTCTGGCACATTTTTTGGTGCAAGACGGACCCACGTGTGGATCCCGTGTTGACCAAAAACTACATTTTTTCCCCTGTGTCCAAATTAGACGTATGTATATGCTTTTCTGAGTATCTCACTCATTTCAGGACTGTTGGTGATATTTATGACAGTATCCGGGGATATCAGCTTCCAGTTTCCATTGCTGCGCTGCTACTCCCTTGGTGAGTTCGTGTTCGAATCTTCGCCTGACTTTCAGGCAAGTATACCTTACCTTGTTGTACTATTTAAATTTAGTTAGTATTTAGTTATATATTTTATTATTTTAATATTATATAACTGTACGCGACCGAGAAAGACTCGGGTGCAGTCAACGAAGGCGTTGACGTTAGGACTTGTATTTGTCCTAGTATCTAGTAGACGCACCTAAAGTTGTAGAGTTATCAATATGACTTCCCAGGCCTTGACACGTATCATTACACATCATAGAGTGAATTTATGTAGGGGCGCATGCTTCATGCTTGACTGGCCATCAGTGTGAGCATCACGTGTGACGGTATTTAGCTTAGTTGTATATTTCTTTAGTGACTTGCATTATAGTACGAGATGTCCACGTCTTACTTGAGATTTGTACATTGGCATTGGGCAGGTAGGACGACTAGTAGGCGTATGGGAACCTAATTCCTTTATACAGATACCACGTTCTTCGGAGCGATACAGACGTATATATTTATACAGATACCGCATTCTTTAGTGTGTTGGACGTTACTTGTGCAGATACCACGCTCTTCGGGGTGTTGGACGTTGTGCAGATACCACACTCTAGAGAACGTTGGACGTTATTACTTATACAGATACTACGCTCCTCGGAGCTGGACGTTATTATATATGCAGAGTGCCCTAAGATGGGGGGGCATATGTGGCATATACTAGCCAGTCTTGGTGATTGGTGAATTACGTCAGCCTATGTCTAGCCTACACTTCCCATACGCACTAAGTTGTCCTTAAATTACATTCACTTAGGAGGATAGTTCACCCTGATTTACTTACACAGTATTTACTTATGGCATGTATTTTTGTATCTTGTTACGTCCCTTTGAGGACCTGGTTCCCTTCCAGATTATTTGTACAGTTCACAGGATGCTTGATCTAGTAGAGTGTGGACATTATTGCAAGTATCTTTACATTTTTAGCTATTACAGTCATGTACTACTTTCAATTTTTGATTATGCTTTTATAGCCTAGTGTTTATAGGCCTATGTTGTTCTTTTGGTCTATTCGAACGGATATATTATTGGGCTGCAGACTGATGATGCGTATCGTTCTTTCTTGAGATTATTTACCATGAATTGAGATTTAGTTTAGTTGTTTCATGTTAGAATTAGATTATAAGCTGGATCACTTAACCGTGGACAGCGTAAGTGCACTTTGTCGGGTCTATTAAATTGGAAAGCCCTACGGAGTCGTACCAGCTGGCCATTGTCACGTGTCTGGTCCCGCATATTTTGGGACTGGGGCATAACATGGTTTTATTGGTGGTCCATGCAGGTCAGAGCATATTATTTCGGTTACGTTACTGTAACGAACGAGCCTGCAACTTAGGATTAATGTCGAATAAGATCTTAATCCATAACTGATTTTAAAACTCCTCTTGTATTCGATTGTCACCTTTGGACTTCATTATTGTATTCATTTATTTACCATCGATATCGTTATTATTGTTTCTCATCTTCCTTATTTCAGAAAGATGGATGCTCGTGCACGGTGATTTCCTCAAGGAGCAGATCCTCGTCAAGCCAAAGAAGGCATATTTGATAGGATATTTGAGTTGATGGTTAACCATGATAGAGAATGTTGATAAGTTCTTTCTTGTTACTATAGTTAGTATAGACTATTGGCACAAGAATTAGACATAGAAGTAGAGACTTAAAACTAGACCCTACCCTTACTTAAGGTAGCCGTGATTTGTAAGTATAAGAAGCTAGAAAGGTTGTTTGATTATAAGACACTATTGTAGTCTTATGGTGGTGTCACGCCCCAGTCCCAAAATACCGAGAGACCAGATACGTGGCAATGGCCAGCAGTACGCACCGATGGACAAACCCAATTTAATGGATCCATCAGAGCATACTTAAGCTGTAAAATCAAGTCTACGACAATATGGCACAATCTCATCCACAGAAGATATAAAAATATGATCCACACAATAAATAAGGAATGTAAATCATCAGTTAGTCTCAACCAAGTGCTTCGGGGAACAACCCGATAAATATCCAATATAATGGTTCAACAGACCAGAATATAAATGACTGAAATAAATAAATGCTGAGCATGAAACATGGATGCTCAAGAAAAGTCTTCGGCTAACACCTCATCCTCGGATAGTGGTACAGCTCCTGGATTAGCTCCTGCTGCGGTCCCGTATACCTCGGGATAGGTCTCGTCCTCAAATCCTGGGACATAATCCATATCCAGGTCCTCAGGGGACATAGCAAGGTACAGAAAAAATACAAGCCAAAGTATAAGCAGTGCAGCAAATAATGAGATAAATAGGGTATGTATGTAAACATCTGTGTGAAATGCAAGAGAGAACATCAATAGTACTCAGGTTGAAACAACTACAAGCTCTGTGTAGGGGAGCCGGTAGCAGTGATATCATGAGGCGGTCTAGCTCAGCGGGAGACTGAGTAGCCGACATAATATAGTCAACCTGTAGCCTGTGGGTCTCTCCAACAATAGATGGAATAATAAGGGAATACTAAATAACCAGCTAAGTGATATGCAAGATGAGAGCAACACTAGAACTCAGGCTGAAGCCACTACAAGCTCTGTGTCGGGGAGCCGGTAGCAGCAGTAATAATGAGTAATAGGCCAAGCTCGGGCTTAGAGTCTTGTGCCTCACAATAATAGGGGTTATATATATGATCAGCCTGTAGCCTGTGTGTCTCTCCCCACCCAATGTAACCATGCATATCATGACCATAACGTCTCATGTCCATGTCAAGCGGGATCATAACTAATGCAACAAGTCATAAATGTCTAGGATTATAATATCTCTGTCAAGTCCTGTATCTTATACAGAATCACCACGAATATCTCAGGAAGATCCTGTCTCATGAACAGTGTCAAATGTCCTGGGTCAAAGTGTACTTGATAAGACAAGTACGAGAAGATAAAGTGTCACGAATGTCCATCTCTAGATGACAATACACAATACCGCGTACGGTGTTGGCACCCGACTAATAATCGGATGCTAAGTACGTCAAACGGTCCTAGGTTAAGCATGCACAGCAATATAAAGGAAATAAGAAAAATATGTAATAATACTGCAGAGTTTGGCAAGGTACACTTGCCTGGTGTCCGAATACCAACAATCGTCCCTGTATCAGTGGATCCTGTAAGTACTCCTCCAAAAGCTGTAATAAATATCACCAACAGTCTTAGAAGATATCAAATAGCTAGAAACGCCTGTCCTTAAGTCCAATTTGGACACAAGGGCAAAAATGACATTTCAGGGTCAAAGTGGGGTCCATATGTGGGCCACTTTGCACCGAAAAGTGTGTCAGGATCAAATGTCTCCAAATTCCTCAAACTCAGCATCTACAAGTCAGGAACGATGATATAAACCCAACGGAACTTTCAGAATTGGATTCCGATGAGCCGGTCACAAAATCGCCCGTCAAGTGGAGCCTGTGGGGCCCACGATACACGATTTTGTCAACGTTCTCAGAATCGGACCAAACTTGGGTCACAGGACCAGCGTATTACTACGAGTCTGATGGCACAAGTTTTGTCTCGATCCGACGTGTGTACACAAAGTTACAGCATATTCCAGAATGGACAGATACGGGGCCTTGTTGGCGGATACACGTTGTTTCCGGTGTGCACGCACATCCGAATCGACTTCTGCGAAATCCCAAACATCCATATCAACGTCGCACATATTTTGATAAAGACCGCGTGCGACCAAGTTGTCCCGTTTGGCAGGGCGCACTCAGTTCCGGGGTAAAATAGGGCGTTATTTTTCCTATTTTTGGATCGCGGTTTGCGATCACCATATGACGCGATGTGCCAAGCGGGTTACACGGGCACCGAGGGGGTTATACAGTCTACGCATTGCAACTGACGGAATCGAAAATGAAGTTACGAGGAGAGAGAACGGGTTACCTGAACAGGGCTCCGTGAAGACTGATTCTCACGTGTCCGTGCGTCAACTTCGTGTCCTGCGTATCGAGTTGCTGTGTCCAGGCTAGGGTTCAGGGTGCTGCCGGAGATCCGTCGGAGAGTAGCTGCTCTGGTCGACGGGGGGGCGGCTCGTCGGCCTGAGCGGAGGGGAACGGGGCTGAGGGAAGTGGGTGCGAGCACGACGGGGCTAGGGGAGCCGGGTGGAGTCGTCATCGTCGAGGGGTCTCGGCAGCGGGGAGAACAGGGTGGAGGAGTCGGCTGCTGTGGCGGAGCCGCATCGGGGTTGTGGAGTCGAGCAGAGGGGGAACGGGTCGACGAGGGGTCTGGGGGCTGCTCGAGGCGGGGAGTCGAGCGGCGGATGCGGGCGGCGCTCGCGGGAGAAAGGAGGGTCGACCGATGGTCGTCTGGCTGCTCGAGGCAGAGAATCACGAGGAGAGGGGACGGCGGCCTAGGGTTTTCGATGAGGTAGGTCGAAGGAAGATGACGGCGCGGCGGCTAGGGTTTCCGAGGGCTGGGCATGGATGTCGAGGCGGGAATTTATAGGAGTAAATAGTAAATCCGGCGGCTAGGGTTCCCTATTAGATTTCGGGTCCGGGTCGGGTTTGGATCGGATCCGACCCGACCCAACCCAATGAGCTGATTTGGTTCAGGGTTGGGTTGGGTTCGGTTTAGTTTGGGTTTGGGTTTGGTTTGGTTTAGTTTATAAAGCCAATAGCTTTTAGGGCTTTAAACGCGTTTTCGTAGTCCAATAAATTCACAAAAAAATATCCCATGCCCGGTTTTCCATTTTACACCATAAAATATTATTTCCATAATATTTTAACATCAATTAACAACACTTAAAATTCTTTAAATCCCAATCACCTTCGTTTTAAATTCCAAAAAATACCAAAAATTCGGAATAAATCATTTTAAAATTATTCTAAAAAATTAGGGTGTTTACAATCTACCCCCCTTAAGAGGATTGCGTCCTTGCAATCAAAGAATAAGCTACTAAAGAAAGAACTATGGTGATTACAAGATTGCTTAGTTTACAACTGCATCCTCGAACAAGTGAGGATAACGCTGGCGCATACTATCCTCCCGTTCCCAGGTCGATTCTCTAGGAGAATGATGTTTCCAAGCTACACGAACCAGTCTGATTGTCTGTTCCCGTAATATCTTCTCACTGACGTCGAGGATGCCAACTGGTTATTCTTCATACCTCAAGCTAGGGCCCACTGCGATCTCTGAATGGTCGACTACGTAACTTGGGTCGGTCACGTACCTTCTCAGCTGTGAGACATGGAATACGTCATGTACTCCTTCTAAGGATGGAGGTAATGCAAGACGATAAGCCACCTCACCAATGCGCTCTAGAATATCAAATGGCCCAATATACCTTGGGCTCAACTTGCCTCTGCTCCCGAATCTAATAGTACCTCGAGTGGGCAAAATCCTCAAGAATACGTGCTCTCCTTTTTTGAACTCTAGGGAACGTCTGTGTGTATCAGCCCAATACTTCTGTCTATCCTGAGCTGCTCGAAGATGATTCTGAATCTGTTTCACCTTCTCCACTATCTGCGTTACTAATTCTGGACCCAGTATTTGACGTTCACCAACGTCACTCCAACATATAGGCGATCAGTACTTTCTTCCGTATAATGCCTCGAATGGTGCCATCTGAATACTGTCCTGATAACTGTTGTTGTAGGAGAACTCTACTAAGTGCAAATGATCTTCCTAAGATCCTCCAAAGTCTAGCATACATGATCGCAACATATCCTCCAAGATCTGAATGGTGCGCTCCGATTGACCATCTGTCTGTGGGTGGTAAGCTGTGCTGAACTTGAGTCTGGTGCCCAGACTCTCTTGCATGCTTCTCCAGAAATAAGATATAAATCTCGAATCTCGATCTGATACAATACTAACCGGCACTCCATGTAATCTGACGATTTATCGCATATACATGTCGGCTAGTACCTCTGTGGACTGTCCAACTCTAAATGGCAAGAAGTGTGCCGATTTAGTGAGTCGATCCACAATAACCCATACCGCATCTCTTCCGCTGGGGCTCCTTGGAAATCCTGTGACAAAATCCATCGTGATATATTCCCACTTCCATTCTGGTATAGGAAGCGGCTGTAACATACCTGCAGTCCTCTGATGCTCAGCCTTTACTTGATGACAGACTAAGCATTTGGCCACAAATCTTGCAATCTCCCTTTTCATTCCATGCCACCAATAATACTGTCGCAAGTCTTGGTACATCTTGGTTCCTCCTGGGTCAACAGAGTACATAGAGCTATGTGCTTCAGTCATTAACTCATGTCTCAATTCTTCATTTGGAACATACAGGCGATTTCCAAATCTCAATATCCCGTCTTCATGTATACGAAGTCCTGTCTGCATGCCTGCTTCCATCCTCTCCTTCAGTCTTCAAAATCTAGCATCGATGGGCAATGCCTCTTTAATTCTTTCAACAAGTGATGACTTAATTTCAAGATTAGCCAGCAAGCCATTCTGTCCTGGTAAAACAACCTCTATCTGAAGCTCCTGTAGATCTCTCAATTACTCGGGCTGCATCGTCAAGAAATAAGCCGTAGGCTTCCTGCTGAGAGCGTCTGCTACGACATTCGCCTTTCCCGGGTGATACTGCAGATCTATGTCAAAATCTACCATCAATTCAAGCTAACGTCTCTGCCTCATGTTGAGCTTCTTCTGAGTATATACATACTTCAGACTCTTATGATCTGTAAAGATTTCTACCTTCTCTCCATAAAGATAGTGCCTCCAAATCTTCAGTACAAATATAACTGCTGCTAGCTCCAGATCGTGTGTTGGGTAGTTCTTCTCGTGGACCTTCAATTGTCTCGATGCATAAGCAATAACTTTGCCATGTTGCATCAAAACACATCCTAATCCACTGCCTGATGCATCACTGTAAACAACAAAACCTCCTGACCCTGAAGGAAGAGTCAAGACAGGTGCTGTTGTTAATCTTCTCTTCAATTCTTCGAAAGCCTTCTGGCAGTCTTCTGTCCATATAAACTCCTGGTCTTTACGTGTCAACTTCGTCATAGGCTCTGCAATTCTTGAGAAATTTTCTACAAACCTTCGGTAATATCCCGCAAGTCCGAGAAAACTTCTCACCTCTGCAACTGATGTGGGTGTAGGCCAAGTCTCTATTGCCGCAACTTTCTCTGGATCAGCTGAAAGTCCTTCTCCTGAAATAATATGTCCCAAGAAAGACACTTTGTCCATACAAAACTCGCACTTACTGAGTTTGGCATATAACTTCTCATGTCTCAAGGTCTCTAACACGATCCTGAGATGCTCCTCGTGCTCTTCGTGGCACTTAGAATATATTAGAATGTCGTCAATGAACAACACCACCAATTTATCCAAGAACTGATGAAAGACTCTGTTCATTAAACTCATAAATACTGCTGGCGCGTTGGTTAAACCAAACGGCATTACCAAGAACTCATAATGTCCATACTTGGTCCTGAAAGCTGTCTTTGGTATGTCTTCCTCCCTTACTTTGATCTGATGATAGCCGGATCTAAGGTCAATCTTCGAGAATACCCTAGCACCACTCAATTGATCGAACAGGTCATCAATGCGTGGTAAGGGATACCTGTTCTTAATGGTCACAGCATTTAGTGTCCTGTAGTCAATACATAACCGTACTGTTCCATCCTTCTTCGGCACAAATAATATGGGTGCTCCCCAAGGTGAAACACTGGGCCGAATGAAACCCTTCTCCAGAAGATCATCAACTTGTTCTTTCAACTCCACTAACTCCTTAGGTGCTAGCCGATATACTGATGAAGTGATAGGCTCTGCTCCTGGAGTTAAGTCTATTGTGAATTCTATTTCCCGATCAGGCGGTAAACCTGGAAGATCATCAGGAAATACATCCAAAAACTCTGATATGACTCTTGGGTAACTAGTCCCCTCTTCTACAGATAGTACCCTAAGAGTAGGCTGAACTCCTTGCTCGACAGCTCCCCGAAGAAACTCAAATTTTGGATGTCCAGGCGGTCTAAATATAACCCGCCCAAGTCGGCAATCAAGAGTTGCATGGTACTGACTTAACCAGTCCATACCAAGTACAACATCATAATTTGGCATGGAAAATATCAGAAATTGAGCGCGCATCTCTCTTCCACAGACCACTACAGAACATGATCTACAGACGTCACTAACAGGAATAATTCTGCCTCCCGTAAGAATTCTCTTCATCGTCGGAAGGGGTGCGGTAGCTACTCTATGGGTGGCCACAAAGCTAGCTGCTATAAATGAATGCGACGCTCCAGAATCAAATAAAGCTACAACTGGTAATGAAGCTACTAAAATGGTACCTGCGATAACTTTTCCTGTAGTAGCCTCCTCCTCAACAGCTAATGTGAATGTTTGTCCTCGTCCCTGAGCTGGACCTCTCTGCTGCTGCTGAGCCTGCTGAAATAGAGCTGCCTGTGGTGCTAGGGGTGGTCTTTGCTGATTTTCTCCTGGGGCTGGTGGCCTGACGCCTCCAACTCCTACCTGCTGTGCTCCTACTGCTAGATAAGCTGATCGTGGTGCAGGTAAAGCTAGTCTCGGTGCTCCCTCTCTGCGCTCGGTGCAGTCTCTGGTCTGATACTGGTTGGACCCGCAAGCCAGGCAGAGTCCTAACTTACGTCTGCATTCTCTCTCAATGTGACCTATCTTGCCGCAGTGGTGACAAGTAGGGAGAGATATGGCCCTGTGTGCTGTCCTCTCTGGCATACTCCTCTGGGGCCGTTTTGCTGAATCTCTATGTGCTGTCCTGGATGGTGCTGAGGTGATAGGCCTCTTCAGGTTCGACTCCCTTCTAGTGACGCGCTCCATGCGTCGTGCTGCTGCGAGAACGTAGGTATAAGATGTAGGTGCGACCGATCCAATCAATCTCTGGAGCTCGAACTTCAGCCCGTCAAATAACTTCTCAGCTTTCTCTTCCTCTGTCGCAATCAAGGTTGGGGCAAAGTGACTGAGGCGAATAAATTCCGCGTTGTATTCTTCTACTGTCATATTGCCTTGGATAAGGCGGTTGAACTTGTCTCTGAGCTCTGATCATGCTACTGCTGGAATATACATCGCTTTGAAGAGTCTGGAGAACTCTTCCCAAGTAACTCGGTCCTGTCCGAGCCTCCTCTCTTCTGCTAACCACCAGTGATGTGCATTTTTAGTTAACTGCATTCTGACTGCAGTCATCCACTTCTCTCTCAGAAGTTTAGCGTCTTCCAACTGATGCTGTATATTTGTGATCCATTCATGAACTTCTGTTGGCCCCTCTTGACCAGAAAATGTACGAGGTTTGAGCTGACAGAAGTCGGTGATAGATCCCGTCGTTGATCGTCTCACTGGTGGATTTGCCTGCTCCAATGCGGATAACAGGCTGGTTCTCAGATACTCTGCCTCCTACCGATGGGCCTCTTGCTGAATCTGTTGCTGTGCTTGCATCATAGCATACATCATCTGAAACATCTGTTACCCATCCATGGCTTGTCCGGGCGGGAAAACTAGCATCTGTGGAGTGAACTGTGGTGGAGGTGGGATGTCATCTCTCTGGAACCTTGGATTAGGCTGACCGGCCTGATCGCTCTGCGATGCTTGTCCTCCATTCCCTGGAGTCACTCCGTCTATATAAGTAAACACAGCATCGTGTGGTGTATCCAAAGGAATCTCATCTCCGTTGCTGGGATCCATTACTCTGCAACCAAAAGATAAACTGTAAGAACGCTCAGAGGAATCAACACAGGATGCAAATCAAGTAACAAATTCGAGTTCGATATAGAGTTCAAAAGTGGTTTAAATAATGGATGAGATCCTATAACTTATCCTATCCTTAGGGCAGGCTGGTTAGGTCCCTAAGTTGAAACCGAACAATTTAGTCATATACCTGCATGGACCACCACAAAAACCATGTCACGCCCCAGTCCTAAAATACCGAGGGACCAGATACGTGGCAATGGCCAGCAGTACGCACCGATGGACAAACCCAATTTAATGGATCCATCAGAGCATACTTAAGCTGTAAAATCAAGTCTACGATAACATGGCACAACTAATCTCATCCACACAAGATATAAAAATATGATCCACAGAATAAATAAGGAATGTAAATCATCAGTTAGTCTCAACCAAGTGCTTCGGGGAACAACCCGATAAATATCCAATACAATGGTTCAACAGACCAGAATATAAATGACTGAAATAAATAAATGCTGAGCATGAAACATGGATGCTCAGGAAAAGTCTTCGGCTAACACCTCATCCTCGGATGGTGGTACAGCTCCTGGATCAGCTCCTGCTGCGGTCCCGTATACCTCGGGATAGGTCTCGTCCTCAAATCCTGGGAACATAATCCATATCCAGGTCCTCAGGGGACATAGCAAGGTACAAAAAATATACAAGCCAAAGTATAAGCAGTGCAGCAAATAATAATATAAATAGGGTAAGTATGTAAACATCTGTGTGAAATACAAGAGAGAACATCAATAGTACTCAGGTTGAAACAACTATAAGCTCTGTATAGGGGAACCGGTAGCAGTGATATCATGAGGTGGTCTAGCTCAGCGGGAGACTGAGTAGCCGACATAATATAGTCAACCTGTAGCCTGTGGGTCTCTCCAGCAATAGATGGAACAATAAGGGAATACTAAATAACCAGCTAAATGATATGCAAGATGAGAGCAACACTAAAACTCAGGCTGAAGCCACTACAAGCTCTGTGTCGGGGAGCCGGTAGCAGCAGTAATAATGAGTAATGGGCCAAGCTCGGGCTTAGAGTCTTGTGCCTCACAATAATAGGGGTTATATATATGATCAGCCTGTAGCCTGTGTGTCTCTCCCCACCCAATGTAACCACGCATATCATGACCATAACGTCTCATGTCCATGTCAAGCGGGATCATAACTAATGCAACAAGTCATAAATGTCTAGGAGTATAATATCTCTGTCAAGTCCTGTATCCTATACAGAATCACCACGAATATCTCGCTAAGATCCTGTCTCATGAACAGTGTCAAATGTCCTGGGTCAAAGTGTACTTGATAAGACAAGTACGAGAAGATAAAGTGTCACGAATGTCCATCTCTAGATGACAATACATAACACCGCGTACGGTGTTGGCACCCGACTAATAATCGGACGCTAAATACGTCAAACGGTCCTAGGTTAAGCATGCACAGCAATATAAAGGAAGCAAGAAAATATGTAACAATACTGCAGAGTTTGGCAAGGTACACTTGCCTGGTGTCCGAATACCAACAGTCGTCCCTGTATCAGTGGATCCTGTAAGTACTCCTCCAAAAGCTGTAATAAACATCACCAACAGTCTTAGAAGATATCAAATAGCTAGAAACGTCTATCCTTAAGTCCAATTTGGACACAAGGGCAAAAATGACATTTCAGGGTCAAAACGGGGTCCATATATGGGCCACTTTGCACCGAAAAGCGTGTCAGGGTCAAAGGTCTCCAAATTTCTCAAACTCAGTGTCTACAAGTCAGGAATGATGATACGAACCCAACGGAACTTTCAGAATTGGATTCCGATGAGCCGGTCACAAAATCGCACGTCAAGTGGAGCCTGTAGGGCCCACGATACACAATTTTGTCAACGTTCTCAGAATCGGACCAAACTTGGGTCACAGGACCAGTGTATTGCTACGAGTCCGATGGTGCAAGTTTCGTCTCGATCCGACGTGTGTACACAAAGTTACAGCATGTTCCAGAATAGACAGATACGGTGGCGGATACACGTTGATTCCGGTGTGCACGCACATCCGAATTGACTTCTGCGAAATCCCACACGTCCGTATCAACGTCGCGCACGTTTTGATAAAGATCGCGTGCGACCAAGTCGTCCTGTTTGGCGGGGCGCACTCAGTTCCGGGGTAAAACAGGACATTATTTTTCCTTTTTTTGGATCACGGTTTACGATCACCACAGGACGCGATGCGCCGAGCGGGTTGCACGGGCACCGAGGGGGTTATACAGTCTACGCATTGCAACTGACGAAATTGAAAATAGAGTTACGAGGAGAGAGAACGAATTACCTGAACAGGGCTCCGTGAAGACTGATTCTCACGTGTCCGTGCGTCAACTTCGTGTCCTGCGTATCGAGTTGCTGTGTCCAGGCTAGGGTTCAGGGTGCGGTCGGAGATCCGTCGGAGAGTAGCTGCTCTGGTCGGCGAGGGGGGGGCTCATTGGCCTGAGCGGAGGGGAACGGGGCTGAGGGAAGTGGGTGAGAGCACGACGGGGCTAGGGGAGGCGGGTGGAGTCGTCGTAGTCGGGGGGTCTCGGCAGCGGGGAGAACAGGGTGGAGGAGTCGGCTGCTGTGGCGGAGCCGCGTCGGGGTTGTGGAGTCGAGCAGAGGGGGAACGGGTCGACGAGGGGTCTGGGGGCTGCTCGAGGCGGGGAGTCGAGGGGCGGTTGCGGGCGGCGCTCGCGGGAGAAAGGAGGGTCGACCGGTGGTCGTCTGGCTGCTCGAGGCGGAGAATCACGAGGAGAGGGGACGGTGGCCTAGGGTTTCCGACGAGGTAGGTCGAAGGAAGATGACGGCGTGGCGGCTTGGGTTTCCAAGGGCTGGGCACGGATGTCGAGGCGGGAATTTATAGGAGTGAACAGTAAATCCGGCGGCTAGGGTTCCCTATTGGATTTCGGGTCCGTGTCGGGTTTGGCTCGGATCCGACCCGACCCAATGAGCTGATTTGGTTCAGGGTTGGGTTGGGTTCGGTTTAGTTTGGGTTTGGTTTGGTTTGGTTTAGTTTATAAAGCCAATAGCTTTTAGGGCTTTAAACGCGTTTTCGGAGTCCAATAAATTCACAGAAAAATACCCCATGCCCGGTTTTCCATTTTACACCATAAAATATTATTTCTATAATATTTTAACATCAATTAACAACACTTAAAATTCTTTAAATCCTAATCACCTTCGTTTTAAATTCCAGAAAAAACCAAAAATTTAGAATAAATTATTTTAAAATTATTCTCAAAAATCAGGGTATTTACAGGTGGTGATACAAGGAACGATATTATGAACTTGACAAGACAGAATTTTAGACCCACATCTAGAAGAAGAATATCGGATACTAATAAAAATAGGATATGAAATAGCACTTTAGGTAGCAAACTATAGTGGTTAACCCCTAGTTACCTTATGACTTACAATATCAGCCCTAGAAATTTTTTTACCCTTTAGATAATAATGATTACGACTAAGCTAAAACAGATAGGTAGATTGCTAGACATAGATTGCTAAACCCAATATTTGGATGATGAGATAACTTGAGTACTACAATGTAGCTTTCAAACTAGATTAGATGTACTAGACTTATTTCGGTTGTCAGTGTCTATTAGGCTCGTGTTCTTACCATTGATAACTCAATTAGTTGAGCTAGTATATGAAATAGAGCAATTAGATTAAAGGATGAGAGTATCGACAGATGTTATAGCCTTGAGTTAGATATCGTGAACTACCTATAATGGATGGCCAGTTATAAACAAGATGGTACCCATATAGTTTGAATGAAGGGTACGCATGGAGTAAACTAGGAGAAACCTTAGGTTCACGATAAAAAGGTAGAGTGGCAACAAGATGAGAATCGCGACAAGTACATGACCTCGAGTTTCTTTTAAAATTTAGAGAAGTACCTGAACCGGAGACAAAGACGTTGGCTCGAGGTGATAACAGACTTTGAGATTGAGCTACAGTACCATCCGAAAAAAGCTAACGTAGTAGCTGACGCATTGAGCAGGAGACCCATGGCATTCTTTTTGACTACCCAGCAACACCTGTTGAGAGATCTAGAGTAGTTGGCTATAGAGGTTATTATGCCCGGAGTAGACGACCAGTTGTCGAGTTTCCAGGTGCAATCGATATTGGTTATGAGGATCAAGGCTGCCTTACCAACAGATGTCAGATTCTAGAGACTTCAACAGAGGACAGAAGCCGGGATGCAGACAAGATTGCGCATACACGAGGACGGGACTTTGAGATATGGAGATCATTTCTATGTTTTGAACGGAGAACTTCGTCAGGAGCTGATATCGAAGGTACACAGTTCAGCATACTTTATTCATCCAGGAGGCACAAAGATATACAAAGACTTGAGGCAGTACTATTGATGGCATGGAATGAAGAGGGAGATAGTCGCTTTATGGCAAAGTGCTTGGTGTGTGCTGAGGTCAAGGCTGAACATCAGAGGTCTGCAAGTTTACTTAAATCCACTCCCGATACCTGAGTGAAAATGGGAGCACATCACTATGAACTTAGTTACGGGCTTTCCGAGGAGTCCCAGTAGTCGCAATGCGGTATAGGTGATCGTGGATCGACTCACCAAGACCGCTCACTTTTACCTTTCATAGTTGGACAGTCTACGGAGGTCTTATTTCAAGGAACGAAATATAGGTTTAGATCACACACTGACTCATTGGTCAATTGGTAGAGAACTACCACTAGACTCTTAGATTATATATTGACACGTAAGTATGGGGTATAAATGGAAGATAGAAGTCTGACATGAATGGTAGCTGAATATTGTGGATTACACATAAACTACTTGGATAGAGATTTAGACTTTTTACTAATAGGGCATGAGCTTGCTGAACCTAATCCTTAGTAGTAGGTGGTGTTATGGGAACCTATATCCAATTTGCCCTAGCCAATGAATTTTAGGAATCGTATTCTTGTTATTATATTTGTTATATTTTATTCTAGGTTTTTAGAATGATTGAATAGATAGTTATTACATAATTTCTATATATTCTTATTAATATGTATTGAGTAGAGACTTATGTTGTATTTCATTATATATACTTCTCCTAGGAATTATTTGAGTTGGGCTTCTAGACTAGGTATGACTGACTAGCTAGATTAGACTTGTTGCTGCTAAGAGCAATTGTAAGAAATTAGGATACAGGATTTCAATATGGATATTATAGGATGATGATATTATACCTATGAAATAATGTTAAGATATTAACTGTCCTAGTTGTAGAAGAAGGTTATGATAGTATTTGAGGTGCGGATCGAACAAACATCAGGCTCACGAGTATTTCCAGTATGTCAATAGAGCCCAGCAGATAGTACAAAGGCCAGCTCCACCGGTCCTAGGTATGTCCGTAGCATTGCTTGATAATTTATAGTTTATTATGTGTTTATTTTAATTTTGAGGACAAAATTCTTATAAGTTGGGTAGATTGTAAACCCCCTCGACCAAATTTAGGTCTACCTGGCTTAGATAGAGAGACTAGGGTTAGTTTGAAGATATTTAGAATTAGAACATAGTATTTTAGATTAATGTACACAATATTCATATCACTTTGTGCACCTTACCGTTGCTTCGATATTTGGAGCGCTAAACTAGCATCTACTTCCAAACAAATTTTACACAATTTTCCTAGACGTGCCAGCCTTCCATTCTGACCCTTGTGTAACTCGTAAATACCCTCTCTTTTGCTTTATTTTAGTCGCACAATATTCGTTACAAACGTCCATTCTTAAATTCTAATAAATTCAACTTTGCATCCTTGTCCGTTCCAATCAAAATTGGAGACACAATCTCGACCCATTTTTTGCAACCCAAATTATAACAATATTCTATTCTGAGTCTACTACATCCATAATACTTGTGTCCCACCAAATTTTAACCCTATGCACTTTCAATTAATTAAAAAAATACCACTTACACTAATTTTAATTAAATTGGTATAATGTTCCAATCCAACCCAAAACTAGATCTAACACCAACCCAAACCCCTAGATCTAACACCAACCTAAACCCCCACTCACACCCTCAAGGTTCATACTAAACACCACACACCCTTTTAACCCACTATATCTCACCAAACATGGTATTTTTGGTCATCCAATCCCAATTTACATTATTTGTGCAATTTCTCAATTTGTAGGGGCTTTTGTGCAAATAGACAATTAGGTGTCCACCTCCTATTGGTCAAGACCAATGGAGAAACCCCTCCCTCCTCTTTGACCGGTCCAAAACCCTCTCTCTCCCTATTTTGTTTAAAATAATTATTTTATGAGGAATCTAGGCTATTGGTTTAAAACTTGCACATCATCCCCACCACACAATCTCCTTTAAAAACACTTGCTTCACACCTTTCCCAAGGAGCCGGCCCTAATCCATAGAAGCCTAGGGAACCCCCCCTCTCTCCTCTCTCTTCTTTCCTTCACAGCCGAATTATACTTCCCACTTCTTCTTCTTCTTCTTCAACTTCTTCTTCTTTCTTACTATACCACCACCACCACCATCACCAATGACACCAACACCACCGCCCCACGGCCACCACTTCTACTACTCCACGACCGCCAAATACCATCACCTCCTTTTCACTCCACCATGACCTCCACAGTTCACCACCGCCACCAACTACATCAACCTCACCATCGCCAACAGCCAACATCACCACCACAGTCACTACAACCAGACCACCACCCTCTACCTTGCTGCTGCTGTTCTCGCCATTGCTAATGCCCTTCCCCCCCCCGGAGAGCCCTGATGCCAGCGAGCCACCCTCACCCCCCCGCGTCCGAGCTACCACTACCAGCAGCCCGCCACCGCTACAGCAACGACTGTTGTTGCTGTGTCTACTGCTTCTATGCTACGCCTACTACTGCCGTATTTTAGACGGAGCAGACCGCCGAGCAGCCCCCCCACTACGACGACCGCTGAGCACCCCCCGATGACTGAAGATACCCCCCCAAGGCTCCCCCTGTCATGCCCCAGTCCCAAAATATGTAGGACCAGGAATACGTGACACGCCAGCTACGCATTCGACCAGACTCTGGTCTGACTCGAATATGTATAAGCTGTATAATATAAAGGGCACTATCTAGATATCCTATAAATGTAAACCTCTATGTCTCAATCCATAATGTACAGAAGTATACAAGAAAGAGCTATATGTGCTAAAGTCGGCCGCCCAATAACACACAAACTCGAATAGACTCGAGAAGAGATGAGTCTACAAAAACTAGGCTACAACAGCAGATGAATAAACAACAAGAATAAAGTAACCATAATGCCGGTGGAAATAATATGAGTACCTGGTACAATGCCCGCAAGACGTGCAACTCCATCAGTAACTCCAAATGCTCCGTAATCGTCTATGCTACAAAACTGGCAGGGAACCAGGTCCTCAGAGGGACGTAACAAGGTACAAAAATATAGCATGCCAAGTATAACAGAAAGTACAAGTGCATCGACAGGGTAATCTATCATAACCAAACAAGTGAGACACAGTTTAAAGACAACGTTCGACGCGTGGGCTATCTAAAATAAAACTGTAGCTCCGGACACGTAAACACACGGGAGGTACCACAGCTCCAGGCAAAGAGTCACACGGGTGATACAACTATACTAGATACATGATTATTACAGAAACAATACATATATATATATAAGCGCGTGCAGAGGAGCCCAAACGTCTAGTAACTGTCTTCCCCTTCCCAAGCGGTCAACGATGGTGTGCTGAACGTGAACCTCTATCTAACAGTCTCGACACACAAAAATAACTCAACAGACACGACCCTAAGGTCGTCCCAGTCTTTGGTCATGATGTCAGTATCAGGATACAAGAATCTGGCACGATCACAGTGTATGTGTGTGTCCTGGGTTATCGATATACTCAGGTACATACATCGAGGTGTTACGAACATCTAACATTCATTCTAAGACGTTACGATGAACGTCTGCACCGGGTTATGATCCGGACACGAAGTATCGATCGTAAACAAAATACATGCACAATGTACATAAAGAAACAATAAATATCTATAATCTGAAATACAAGGTGGCAAGGTACACTTGCCTGCGTGCGGTTGTTGATGACGGGGATCCGGTACCACGTCCAAGTCCTCAGGTCCCTTAGTACCTAGAGATGAGATACAAACCCAAATCAATAACCTATCATACGTCAACCAGGGATGTAACGCACATCTATACATATGCTCAGTCTCAGCTATGACTCACAGGGACAAGACGCTAGGGGGGTTGACCACAGTTGACTATCGGTACGATACGTCAAATCATCTAGTCATCAGTACCACATTATCAAACCATCCTCAAAACACAGTTAACGATTATAAATCCTTTATTTCATATTGTTATTACCAATCACAGAGTACTACTCTATATTAACCACCTTTAATTTCCAGTCCCCAAAATACCGATTAGGGGTTTTACACTACACATTAGTCCTCAATCAATCACGTGCTCCTCGGTGTTCATCAATGTTCAAATAAATCAGGATCTTATTTCTCCTCAATTTAATCCTCATTAAATTAATTAACATTTTACCACCATGTAATATATCCCGAACATTTATTTAAAAATCAAAACCTAAATCTCCATGAAAAGCCCTTTATCATATTTTCTAATTTATTTGCAACCCTAAACCTAAATCTCTATGCAAAATAATTTAAATAAAATATTTTAATTTATAAAAAAGGCAATCCCTAACCTATATTAACCCTATCATATTATACCTCTTCAACCTACAACAAGCCATTTCCTATGTCCTTTATCATCCCTACATCATCATCAATATGCCCTAAAAATAAAACACTAATAATATACTCACATGAATATATATAAACAAAACCCTAATAAAATAATAACACATGAATAAAATCAAGAGATGGGGAGAGATATACCTAGGCGAGGCAGCGTCGACCGGGGTTGGCCAGAGAACAGCAGGTAGAGGTGGCTGTGGGGGTGCAATGGTGGTGGTGGAGGTCGGCTATGGAGGTGGTGGAGGTCGGATGGGGTGATGCAATGGTGGAGGTTGGACTGAGGAGCCGAGGGGGACAATGCCGGAGCCGCGGGGTACGGGCTCGTATGGCCGGAGGGGATCCCGGCCGGGGGTCTCATTGCGGGTGCAACAGGCCAGAGTCGCGGGGACTCGGGGCTGGAGAACAACGGTTTGGTCGGAGTGCAGTGGGTTACAGCGGCGCCGGAGTTGAGCTGCGGGAGGCTCGCCGTGGCTGGGTCGGGGTGCAGTGAAGTCGGGGGGGGCTCGACGTCGGGACAGCGGGCGGGGCTGGTTGCAGCGGCTGAGCTGCGGAGTGCGCTGAGGGCCGCCGGACCTCGCCGTGGTTGGGTCGGAGATGAGGTCAGCCGCCGGAGCTACGCCGTCCGGGAAGCTGGCCGGAGTCAGCGGTCAGTTGGCCGGAGGCTCCCCATGAAGAAGAAGAAGAAGAAGAAGAAGAAGAAGAAGAAGGAAGAATAAAATGAATATGTATGTAGGGGGCTCGGTTTTCTAGGTGGAGGAGGGAGGAGAGAGAGAGGAGAGGGTGGTTTTCAATGCCTAGGGATTAGGGCCTGCATTGGGGAGAGGGGAAAAGGATATTTTATAGGGGGTTGTGTGGAGGATGGATGGTTGTGATGCTCCCAATTCAAATGGAGGGTGGAGATTTTACATGAAGGAAAATAGGTTTTCTTCATGCAAAGAAAGGGGGAGAGGGTTGACTACGGTCAAAGAATGGGTAGCCTCTCCATTTGGCCTTGGCCAATGAGGTGAGGACACCTAATTCAATAATTGCAACTAAGCCCCTTAAATTTGGATAATTGCACAAACACATAAAATAATGCAAATATTATGGGGGAATTGGTGTTTGGTGTTTTGTATGGTGAGGGGGTGTTGTGTGTTTGGCATGGGCTTAATTAAATAGGCATTGGGATTAATTGGGGATTAAAATAGGATTAGTAAAAATTGGTATCCCCGATTTAAATAGAATTAAAGTGTCCCGCGCTTTTAAATTAAATGGGGGTACTTGGGGTCAAAATTTGGAAATGACGCAAAGGTCAAAAATGGCGGGGGCTTGGAGTCAGTCTTGGACCCTTTAGTTGGTCCGACTCAACGGGTTAAGTTGGTATCTCAAAATTGAAGGTAACGACACAGGTGTCCGACACAGAATTAAATTATGGGATTTTGGATATGGGAATTTGTGCAATTAATTTAGGGCACAACGGATTTGATTTTGAGTGACAAAAAAGTCCAGTGCCTAAATTGGCGGGTCAAGTCAAAAGTACAACAGTCTGTTGGAATTATGGGCTGATGTTGGGCTTCGAATAATTCAACAATGGTAGGGCGCGCCAAGGGTTTAATTTAAAATAATCAGACATATGCAACCTTACTCTAAACCTCAAACATCTGCTGCTAAACCAAAATTTTCTAACCCATACCAGACTATCTATAGAATTAAATGAGGGAGTTTACATCCTTCCCAACTTAGAAAAATTTCATCCCCGAAATTAAAAGTAAAGCAGGATAATAGCTAAGAGAATTTTAAAAGCAACTAGTACTCAATTGCGGTACGTAAATTCGTACCTTGGTCCTCAAATAAATACGGGAAAGACTGTCGAATGAAATCCTCGTGCTCCCAGGTAGACTCGCCTGGCGAATGATGCTCCCATGCAACTCTGACCAGTCGAATAGTTTGTCCTCTCAAGGTCTTCTCACTGTGATCGAGTATCTCCACTGGCTGCTCTACGTATGATAAACTGGGCCCGACTGTAATCTCCGAATGATCAAGCACGTGTCTAGGGTCTGCCACATATTTCCTCAACTGCGATACGTGAAATACGTCATACACTCCTTCTAATGATGGAGGCAATGCAAGACGATAAGCCACTTCGCCAACTTATTCCAAGATGTCAAAAGGTTCGATGTACCTCGGACTCAGCTTGCCGATGCCTCCGAATCAGATGGTACCACGAGTAGGTAATATCTTCAAAAATACATGGTCACCTTCCTTGAACTCCAAAGGTCTGTGGTACGCTTCTGTCCAATATTTCTGTCTATCCTGTGCTGCATGCAGGTGGCTCTGAATCTGCTTGACTTTCTCCACTGTCTGTGTCACCAACTCTGGACTAAGTATCTGACGCTCTCCCACGTCACTCCAACATACTGGTGACCTACATTTCCTGCCATACAGTGCCTCATAAGGTGCCATCTGTATGCTTGCCTGGCAGCTGTTATTGTAGAAGAATTCCACCAAGTGTAGATGGTCCTCCCAAGATCCTCCAAAATCGATCATGTACGCTCTCAACATATCCTCTAGTATCGGTATCGTGCACTCTGACTGGCCATCAGTCTGTTGATGATATGTAGTGCTGAACTTGAGACGAGTTCCTAGACTCTCATGCATACTCCACCAAAAATATGACGTGAATCTGGAATCATGATCCGATACGATATTGACAGGCACTCCATGTAGTCGTACTATCTGCCTTATATACATGTCAGCTAATATCTCCGTGGACTGTCCAACTCTAAAGGACAAGAAATGTGCAGACTTGGTGAGTCTGTCCACGACAACCCAAACTGCATCCTTTTCGCTAGGGCTCCGCGAGAATCCTGTGACGAAGTCCATGGTAATGTATTTCTACTTCCACTCGGGAATGGGAAGCGGTTGCAATAGTCCTCTGATGTTCAGCCTTAACTTGCTGACAAACTAAACATCTCGTCACAAATCTTGCAATCTCTCTCTTTATCCCATGCCACCAGAAATGTTGTCTCAAATCTTGGTACATCTTCGTACCCCCTCCCCTTCTTCTCCTCTAAACCATTGCGGGGACTGTAAACCCCCTCACCCAAAATTAGGCCTACTTGGCTTAGATAGAGAGATTAGGGCTAATTGGAATCCAATTAGAATTAGAACAAGGTATTTTATTTAATTATACAATATTTATATCACTTAGTGTGCCTTACCATTGCTTCAATAATTGGAACACTACACTAGCCTCTATCTACCTACAAATTTCACAACCTTGTCCTAGACGTGCCCGCCTACCATTCTGACCTTGGTGTAACTTATAATTTTGCCCTCTTGTGCTATATTTTAGTCGCATAATATTCATCGCGGACGTTTATAATTAATTCTAATTAAATACGACTTTGTATCCTTGTGCGTTTCAATCGAAATTGGAGACACAATCTTGGCCCATTTCGTGCAACCCAATCTATGACAATATTCTACTCTGAGTCTTCTATGTCCATGACACTTGTGCCCCACCTAATTTTAGTCCCATGTACTTCTAATTAATTTCAAAATACCTTGCACATTTATTTTAATTAATATCAGGTTAAAAAAGTGAGCTTGTAGCTCATTTTTTAATATAACTTTATGTTCTAACGAGGGTTTCCCTCGTTATTCCCTCGTAAAGTAGCTCCTTTAGTCGCTCCTTTTACTCGCTTACCTGGGGTACCCCTGGAAAGCAGCAGCCCTTCTCTCACTTCCCTCACATCCCGGAAAAGTAGCACGATTCACATTCCAGTAGTTTATAAGTGAAATCCTACTTTTGAACAATTTAATCTAATTTTTATCTTTGTGTAATTTTCCAATTGTTGGGCACTTTTATGCAAAAGTGTAGTGAGTTGTCTACACCATTGGACAATACATAAAGAAATCCAACTTTTTCCTTCATAAGAATTTTTTCCATAATTTTTGGAATGTGCAATGCGCAACATCGCCCCTCATTTAACCCCATCGTTGTATTTTAAACAATGCAAACTATAGCCTCCAAACATCCCCATGTGAGCCCAAGGCCCAAGCCCAAAGATGTTGACCAACCCCAATAATTTTAGGTCAAACATTCAACCCTAGTTCACATGTATAAATATGCAATTTTATTCATTTTCCTTTACTTTTCCAAAACCCCAAAACCAAACCTATTCTAGCCGTAGCCTTCTTCCTCCCCCTACTATTCACCTCCCTCCTTCCCTGTGCAACCTGACCCAACCCCCTCCGCCGGCCAATCACTCGCCGGAGCAGCCGACTCCCACCACACTTCCAGTTTATCTCCTTCCTCCCCACCTCTCCAAACCGACCGGCCATCACCTCCCTCGAACCTGCCTGAGCCCGGAGCTCCGTCTGCGCTCATCCTCTCCGTCGGAACCTCCTCCTCTTTCACGTCAACAGCCAAACCCGAATCGACTGAACACCACCGCTCGACTCGAGCAGTCCGCTGAGCACCCTGAGCCACCCCGCGCCTGACTGCGTGCGCCGGAGCTGACTCGCTGAGCCGCTGCCCTGACCCCGGCCGCCTGAAGCCATCTCCCTGACTTCCTTCTTTCCCGACATCATCATCAGCTCCGCCACCACCTCCGTGCAGCACAGCCACCACCTGCACGATCACCACCACTCCACCCTGGCCTCCATCTCCTCCTCCCTCTCTTCTCCTCTTCTCCGGCCTGACCTCCACCCTTCTCCGACTCTATAATTATCCCTACCACCAGAACCACTACACACTACCACTCCTCCCCTCTTCCCGAACTCCTCTTCCCAGCCTCTCCACCACCGTCCCAAGGCAACCTCCCGCCACCCTGCCTGAGCAGCCGCTGTGCACCACCACCACCATCACGACTTCGTCATCACCATCATCATTGTTGTTATCATCGTCATCACCTCCATCGTAACCCTCATCGTCATCATTGACATCGTCATCATCATCGTCTCCGAGCATGTACCCTGAGGTACGAATTTGTACCCCTTCTTTCATATTTTTATGTGTGTGTATATGTATTATATATGTATCCCTAGTATATATTAATATATATAGCATAAATCTAATTAGTGTATATACAATATATATATTACATACGTATTTAATTAGTATATATACATATATATATAGTATATGTATTTATTTGGTGTATATATGTATTATAAGTATTAATGATATATGCTAGATAATAATAATGTAAATTTATATATTTACTAGGTGACCCAAGTGTAACCACGGATATCCCGTAGTTACGTTGACCTGTAACCATGTAATATTGTTAACATACTGCCATTATGTATACTGACGTACTGGCGAGCCTATATCATTTGGACTGTCTGTCTTGCACAGCAATTACAGACGCAACACCCATGCGAATAGACGCACACTTGACCCTAGTTGACCAGTGACATACCTAGCTATGCCCTGAGTTCAAGGTACTTATGATGGTGTATATGCTAGTGTAATGACCGATGTTGTGTTGTATTATATTTTATGTATATAGGACATATCAGATTGTTTTGCACAACTTCAAGAGCAGGTTATTGGTACTTCGCAACTCTCTTGCCAGGCAATGTACCTTGCCTTGTTGTACTGTTTAAATTCAGTCATTCTTAGTTGCATGTTTATTATTTTAGATTATATAAACTGTGCGCGTCCGAGAGAGACTCGTGTGCAGTCAACAAAGGTGTTGACGTTAGGACTTGTGTCTGACCTAGCGTCTAGTAGACCCACCTAAAGTTGTGGAGTTATCGGTATGACTCCCCAGGCCTTGACACATTTCTTACACGTGTTGTGAGTCTCAGGTAGGACATGGACTTGCGTATCCGGCTGGCCACCTGTACGTGTAGGTCATGCGATGGATAGGGTATAACTGCTAAATAGTGATGCATATTAGAATAGTTAGCAGTTATTGGTGGTCGGAGCATAGACTATTGTAGTACGAAGGTCCAATCATTGTCCTTGTTTGGTTGTAAGGTTGGGCTATTATTCTAACGATAGACTATGAGCCAGAGTTATGACACCGATACTTGCACTCCGTCTCGGTGTAGTAGCTACAACGTGTTATGGATACAACATGCATAGATCATTGGGCGGGAAGGACAACTAGTAGGCATATGGGACACCCACCTCCTTTATTGCAGACACCGCATTCTTCGGAGCGATATGGACGTATATATTTTTGCAGATTCCACGTTCCTTAGAGTGTTGGATGTTACTTTACAGATACCTCATTCTTCGGAATGATGGACGTTTACAGATACCACACTCTAGAGGATGTTGGACGTTATGCCTACGCCTACCCATACGTACCAAAGTTGTCCTCATATTGCATTCACTTAGATGGTTAGCGCACCTCTTTTATTTATTCAGTATTTACTTTATGGCATGCTTCTATGTATCTTGTTATGTCCCTCTGAGGACCTGGTCCCTTTCCAGGTATAGATGTTCATGAGTATTCGCAGGAGCGCAGATCCGGACTGGCTACTTATGTTCCGAAGAGGCTTTCTCTCCGAGTCTCAGTGATTGTTAGTTGTTGTACTTATATTGTGTTTGCTTTTATATTCTAGTCGGTAGTGGATTTATTTCCATCCGACTACCACCATTAGATACTTTATAATGAGATCTAGTTTCATAGATATTGGTTATTCATTTCTATTTGATTCTATGGATGAGATTAGATTTTACACTGTGACTTGTGATAGTTTTTATCACTTGTGAATTATTATTCATTATACAGCGTATGCATGCGTTATGGTTTCCATAAATTGGAGTTGCCATATAGATGTGTCTGGCATGCTTACATGTCCTACTCCTACGTATTTGGGACCGGGGCATGACAGGGACTGCGAACGCTGCTGCCGCTGCTATTCTTCTTCTTCTTCTTCTTCTTCTTCTTCAGAACCGAGCCTCAACCAACCCCCTTCACGGTGCAATTACACCTCCGTCTCTCGATCATTTTGTGAGCCACCTTCACAGGTGTGTTCACTATATGACCCTCATGCTATGTGTTCAATAATTTTGTTTGATTTTTATAAATAGTTATTTGAGTTCCAAATCGTAGAAAAAATTGTTTTATAAAATATTGAAAATTTTTGATACGACGTTGGTCCCGTTAATCCGGGCAACCTCGTTGCATAGCGACTGTACCAAAAGGCACGTATCATCAACGTGAACGTGTAGGCTTTTGCAGAACTTGATTTGGATGTGCATGTATACCGAAATCAACGTGTATCCGTCGTAAAGCACCGTATCGACCTGTTCTGACACTCGTCCAAATTTTGTGTGTGCCTGTTGTTTCGTAACGAAATTTGTGCCATCGGATTCGCAGCGTTACGCTGGTCCTGTGACCCAAGTTTGGTTCGATTCTGAGAACGTTGATGAAACATCATTTCGTGGGCCCCACGGTTCTATATGACGGGCGATTTCATGATCGGCTTATCGAAACCCAGTTCTAGATGCTCCATTGGATTCGTATCATCGTTCTGGACTCGTAGAGACTAAGTTTGACGAATTTGGAGAACTCTGTCTCTGGCATGTTTTTCGGTGCAAGACGGGCCCACGTGTGGACCCTGTATTGACCAAAAATTGCATTTTTGCTCCTGTGTCCAAATTGGACGTATGTATATGCTTTTCTGAGTATCTCACTCATTCTGGGACTGTTGGTGATATTTGTGACAGCATCCGGGGATATCAGCTCCAGTTTCCATTGCTGCGCTGCTACTCCCATGGTGAGTTCGTGTTTGAATCTTCGCCTGGCTTCCAGGAAAGTATACCTTGCCTTGTTGTACTGTTTAAATTTAGTTATTATTTAGTTGTATATTTTATTATTTTAATATTATATTACTGTGCGCGTCCAAAAAAGACTCGGGTGCAGTCAACGAAGGCGTTAACGTTAAGGCTTGTGTCTGACTTAGTATCTAGTGGACGCACCTAAAGTTGTGGTATTATCAATATGACTCCCCAGGCCTTGACACGTATCATTACACGTCACATAGTGAATTCATGTATGGATGCGTGCTTCATGCTTGACTGGCCATCGATGTGAGCAGCACGTGTGACGGTATTTAGCTTAGTTGTATATTTTTTTGGTGACTTGCATTATAATACGAGATGTCCATGTCTCATTTGAGATTTGTACATTGGCATTGGGCGGGGAGGATAACTAGTAGGCGTATGGGACACCCACTTTCTTTATACAGATATCGCATTCTTCAGAGTGATATGGACGTATATATTTATGCAGATACTGCGTTCTTTAGAGTGTTGGACGTTACTTGTGCAGATACCACGCTCTTCGGGGTGTTGGACGTTGTGCATATACCACACTCTAGAGAATGTTGGACGTTATTACTTATATAGATACCACGCTCCTCGGAGCTGGACGTTATTATATATGCAGAGTGCCCTAAGATGGGGGGCATATGTGGCATATACTAGCCAGTTTCGGCGATTGGTGAATTACGTCAGCATATGTCTAGCCTACACTTCCCATACGCCCTAAGTTGTCCTCAAATTGTATTCACTTAGGACGATAGTTCACCCTGATTTACTTACACAATATTTACTTATGGCATGTATTTTTGTATCTTGTTACGTCCCTTTGAGGACCTGGTTCCCTTCCAGATTATTTGTGCAGTTCGCAGGATGCTTGATCTAGTAGAGTGTGGACATCGTTGCAGGTATCTTTACATTTTAAGCTATTACAGTCATGTACTACTTTCTATTTTTGATTCTGCTTTTATAGCCTAGTATTTATAGGCCAATGTTGTTCTTTTGGTCTATTCGAACGGATATATTATTGGGCAGCAGACTGATGTTGCATATCATTCTTTCTTGAGATTAATACCATGGATTGAGATTTAGTTTAGTTGTTGCATGTTAGAATTAGATTATTAGCTGGATTACTTGACCATAGACAGCGTAAGTGCACTTTGTCGGGTCCATTAAATTGGAAAGCCCTACGGAGTCAAACCAGCTGGCCATTGTCACGTGTCTGGTCCCGCATATTTTGGGACTGGGGCGTGACATGACTTCAAGAGGATAGCACCTCGAGAGTTCAAGGGTATCGAGGGGATACTCTATGCTGATGACTGGTTAGAGGATATAGAGAAAAACCTGCAATGGGCCCAGATTCCAGAGAGCTTGCAGATCGAGGCGGCCGACAGTCAGATGTTCGATATCGCACTAATGTGGTATCGCACGGAGCCGAGATTTACTACTCAAGGACTTACTTGGAAGACTTTCAAGGAGCTTTTCAAGGAGAAGTTCTTTTCCGATGTGTCCCTGGGAGCTTTGGAGAGTCAGTTTTATGACTTGGTCTAAGGTAACATGTCGGTCGACGAGTACGCCGCAGAATTATGTCGATTGAGCCATTTTGCATTGTCGATGATTTGGGATCCAGGCGATAGAGCCCGAAAGTTCAGAAAGGGGCTGACGAGGGAGATTAGGTCACGCACTTCTGGTCATCGTACCACTACCTTTGAGGATATCTTGATAGATGCCCAGATTGCAGAGGAGGGTCTGGATCTCAGGCCCAAGAGGAGTCATGATATACCAAGAGATACAAGTGGCAGCGCGGGACCGACCAAGCGTCCCCATATTCAGCAGCAACCAAGAATATTTCAGCATCACCACCAGCAGTACCAGGCACCAGTTCGTGTTCAGCAGGATCAGCAACAGCCTCTGAGGCAGACCCAACAGGCTTGTCATTTCTATAAGAAGCCAGGTTACCTTTGGGAGAGCTGTAGGGTGAGGCTAGGACTTTGTTTGCACTGTGGCGCTGCGGATCGAGTGCGGGATTGTCTTCTAGCTCCTTATCTTCCCGGCCAGCGTGCAGCTCCAAATCATAAAGGTCCAGTTAGGCCACCTGTGGAACCACATATTGCTCAGCACCAGCGGAAGGAGCCACCCCAGCAGGACGGGGCATTTGCGATGACGGTCGAGGAGACCGATACTGCAGGTGATGGGCTAAAAGGTTCTGTTCTTTTCTTTCCTTCTGTTCCTTTCCTCTATTTGATTGATTGATTCCTTAGTACCGTAGCTTGCATCAGTGATTTTTCTGCTAGAATATAATTAGTAGTACACCCTGACAGAGACTGAAATACCATGACAAAAAGAGACCATAACCATGCATGTTTGTTTTCTTTCTCTAGATTGCATGTTGTATGATTGTAGGTAGGACTTCCTTAGACCTTAATTATTGGAGGTTTGACCGTAGTGAAGATTAATTAATAGGTTATGACTGGTCAGAGAGAGACAAGGTGTCTTAAATTTCGAGGACAAAATTTTTCTAAGGGGGGTAGACTTGTCACTACCACATTTTTAGAATTGGGATATTTTTGTCATTTTTTGTTATTATAAATATTATGTATATTTTATTTATTATTAATGTGCATGTTATATATATTGTTACTATTATTATATTGTTAGTTGATTGACCTATTTTATTTGGACTTGACATTAGTGGACCACACTAGACTTGACTTGACCATTAACTCAATTAAATAGTTAGTCATGACTAGATTAATTCCATTAAACCTATTTAGACTCAAGAATAGAATATTCCTCTAATGGTTTAGTAGATCCTATTCATGAAGGAATGAGAGGGGCACTTGTGTCAAATCAAATATTCTTCAACCTAACCCTAACCCTAAGAGAAAGTCTATATAAGCCGCTTGTTCATGAATAACCCTCATTTTATTTTCTCATTATTTTATTCCCAAGGTTAGAGGCAAACCCTAATTTTCTATTCCTAAATTTTATCCCTCTTATTTTATTCCAAGGAGGCTAAGGAGCTTAGCATTACCAGAGGAGCCTTGGAGAAGGAGACGTTACATTGAAAATCCATCTCCCAATAGGTAAAACTCTTATCTCTCTTGTCATTTCAGTTTTTAATGGTAAAATAAACCCCTAAAAACTTACCCATGGCTAAGGACTACCCATAGGAAGAAGAACTAGGTTCTTTGGAAACCTATTGTGAAAGTTACATTAAATTTTGTGCTAATTTGGGAAAAACTTCGAATTTGGACCACTAGGTGTTTGTAGAAATATTTCATAGGGGGTTTTGGAGTAGAAAGCATATTTTGAGAAGGTTGGTGTGTCTAAAAAGGATACGTAGTGTCGTGTCATGGTATCTCATGATACACACGGTTAGATTTGGGTATGCATTGTATTTGTGTGATAATTGGTTTTGTATTGTGTTATGTGTGTATAACTATATGTACCTAATTATATTTATAGGTATATATATATATATAAACTCTAATACACACACACACACACACACACACACACACACACATATATATATATATATATATATATATATATATATATATATATATATATATATATATATATATATATATATATATATATATATATATATATAAACACTAATACACACACACACACACACACACACACACACACACACACACACATATATATATATATATATATAATTACATATATATATATACAATTACATAAATACACACACACACACACACACACACACACACACACACACACACACACACATATATATATATATATGTAATTGTATATATATATATATGTGTGTGTGTGTATTAGTGTTTATATATATATATATATATATATATATATATATATATATATATATATATATATATATATATATATATATATATATATAGGTTAAGATACTTATTGATATATATATACATATATGTGTGAGGAGTACATGATCCATTGTGGGAGTGGGAGGGATACAAGTGTATGTGTGGGAAGGGAATATGGAATGCAAGGGGCTACCAATGATACTCAATTTTTGTGGATGTATACAGTCCACAACACAGTGACAAGGCTGTGTCATGTGTGTGTGCCTGATACACATGAGTATCAGACCTTGGTGTGATGTGTGTGCAAGAGATTGGAGAGAGGAACAGTGCATAAGTAAGGATGCTTTTGTCTGTGTTAAGTAGCAGTCAATATGCAGTAGTGAGCATTTGGTCTGAGAGGATCTAGAGGGTTGATATACATCAATGTATCAGTGGTGGAAGAAAAGGGGTTGCTGCTGTCACGCCCCAATCTCCCGCAAGCTCGATAGTCCCCGCTGAACGTGAATCACCACGTTGCAGCTCTCCCGCAAGACAATCGTTCTCATCGGGACGTGATGCCTGCAAGCCTAAAGTGTGCTTGCACAAGGCCAAAGCTTTGATACAATGGCAAGTAAGCTATTCAATACTGAAGCAGCGGCACACATATTGCAGAAAAGTAAAGAACACAATGGCATATGCAAAACAAGCTCTTTTATTGATAATTAGAAGTGTTACAAGCGGCGCATGGCCGAGGTTATAATTCGCTCAAGCACTCTTCTCTCTATTCTAATAATACCGTTCCATACATCATATCCTTCTATACAAAAGCAGCTCAAAGCAGGCACATCTCGATGCGGCTCAAGGCATCGACTCCAGATTTCCAGTTCCTTGGGATGAGGCACGGCTATCGCTTCCTCGGACGAACAGGCACCTGAGAACAAGCAAACTGTTGGTGGGTCAGCACTTTATACAAGTACTGGTGAGATAAAATAACTGAACAAAAGCTACACCCCTGAAACCCACACTAAGTAATCATGTGGCAAAATATTGCATTACTAGTGATCTTGCTAGTTTTACTTAATTTCATTTTATGCAGTTCAGAACTATAGTCAGATTACATCTTTTGAAAATATAACTTTGAAATAATTTGCATATTCAAACTTATACGAATCGGGACAGTGCTCTATCGTGTAGTGCGCAGCATGTATTGTACAACACAATTCTAACTCTTGGAGCAAAGCTTATCTAGCAGACTGAACATATTGAATCGAGGCAAACTTATTAAGTGGACTATCATTTCTTTCATTAGCACACAAGCAGAAACACCTATATGATTTCGGTACCCGAGAAACTCAGGATCGGTAGCGGTAATCCAGCTAACCAATGACTCACATTCTGAAACTATTAGCAGCTGTGATCGAGGTTCATCTCTGCACTAATAGTCATTATCTGACCGATGCAATGCATGAAGCACTAACAGATAATCTCTATGATACAGACAAAATGAACAAGCATGCTTATATATACACTTGCATTTCTTACCCCATTGCCAAACGGTTATCCCTGCAGCAGACACACAAGTTAGCCATAATTTGCATATTCAATAACTTATGTATCAATCTCTGGTGTCATCAATCGATAGGTATATAAGAAGGTAAACCTAGCATGCGCCCTATCTATATTATGGTGCATGGGTTTCCCCATGATTAGCAGCAGTTGCCCAAGGTTCAGCTATGCACTAGCACGTATGGGTGTCGATAGCTGTGACTCCTGGTTCAGCTCTTCATCAACACACCCGAGTACTAGCAGCTGTGACATCATGGGTTCCGCACAACACTAATAGACATATCGCCCCACTAGACCCTTGCGAGTCGTACACCTCAGGGCGATCCAAAAATCTCTTCCGGACCGAGCGGTTCCCAGTGCCCCAGGAATCGTTCGAGAGACAAGACCTTGTGTACAAGTTATCCGAGACCAATGCAATGACATGAACACACAATCCAAGCAAAACAATGATCAAGCAAAACATATGTGGTCTTAGCAAAACATATCTTATCAAACGAAGCATATCTTTCTCAGACGAAGCACACATTTCACATATCTAATAGCACACCCCACTAGACCCTTGCGGGCCGTATCCTCAGGGCGTTCTATTAGTCACTGCACTCATATATTTTCACTTAGCAGTTCGATATAGCAACCAGACAAACGAAACATATAAAGGCAAGCACGATTGATTCATATCTCACATGCAATAACTATCTCATTCTTAGCATATTCACAGGGACTTATTTATGCGATTCATTTACTTATCTTTCTTAGCATATCAAAGGTTCGTTCTGTTCGATAGCTGTGTCGGTGTTTCTAAGCATGCAACATTTCTTATACTCTCTTAGCATAGCAATGGTTCTATTTTATTTTTGACAAGTATTTCCATTTCTCTGGTTAGGCAAGCATACAGATTTGTTTCAAAGACAAGCTATGTGAGTTCTCTTATTAGCATGCTGAGTCGGTTCTATCATTCTTCTTATGAAATAATCTTCTTAAGCAAACAAGCATTCAAAAACTCAGATTCATTATTAAGTCGTACAAGAATCAGAGAATGAAGTTCTACCTACTCACATTGATCAATCGGTCGAGAACTCTCCGAGAAGACTTCCGTTCGAGCAAGCAAGGCGATATCACTTGTACATAGTGCCTACGCGGAGCGGGGCACTACATACTTACCCACCAACAAAGAGTTTTGTCCTCGAAACTCAAGGAGAAACTTAAGAAAACACAGAGTAGCGATAGTCCTTATCCCTCACCTTCCTTAATCAAAACACAGTAATCCAAAAATCACAAATCACATCTCAAGCAATGAAAACAATTCCAGAAAACTTTTGTGCACATCTTTGAGAATATCTATGGACTTATTGTATGGAACGTTTATTACAGCACAATCACAACTCAGAGTCAGAGGCAACGGAATGGGCAAAGAATCGAGTCGCTCTGATACCATTATGTCATGTCCCAATCTCCCGCAAGCTCGATAGTACCCGCTGAACGTGAATCACCTTGCAGCTCTCCCGTAGGACAATCGTTCTCATCGGAACGTGATGCCATGCAAGCTTAAAGTGTGCTTGCACAAGGCCAAAGCTTTGATACAAGGGCAAGTAACCTATTCAATACTGAAGCAGCGGCACATATATTGCAGAAAAGTAAAGAACACAATGGCATATGCAAAATAAGCTTTTTTATTAATAATCAGAAGTGTTACAAGCGGCGCATGGCCGAGGTTACAATTCACTCAAGCACTCTTCTCTCTATTCCAATAACACCATTCCATACATCATGTCCTTCTATACAAAAGCAGCTCAAAGCAGGCACATCTCGATGCGGCTCAAGGCATCGACTCCAGATTTTCGGTTTCTTGGGATGAGGCACGGCTATCGCTTTCTAGGATGAACAAGCACTTGAGAACAAGCAAACTGTTGGTGGGTTAGCACTTTATACAAGTACTGGTGAGATAAAATAACTGAACAGAAGCTACACCCCCTGAAACCCACACTAAGTAATCATGTGGCAAAATATTGCATTACTAGTGATCTTGCTAGTTTTACCTAAGTTCATTTCATGCAGTTCAGAACTATAGTCAGATTACATCTTTTGAAAACATAACTTTGAAACAATTTGCATATTCAAACTCATAAGCATACGAATCGGGACAGTGCTCTATCGTGTAGTGCGCAGCATATATTGTGCAACACAAATCTAACTCTTGGAGCAAAGCTTATCTAGCAGACTGAACATATCGAATCGAGGCAAACTTATTAAGTGGACTATCATTTCTTTCATTAGCACACAAGCAGAAACATCTATATGATTTTGGTCCCCGAGAAACTCAGGATCGGTAGCGGTAATACAGCTAACCAATGACTCATATTCTGACACTATTAGCAACTGTGACCGAGGTTCAGCTCTGCACTAATAGTCATTGTCTGACCGATGCAATGCATGAAGCACTAACAGATAATCTCTATGATGCCGACAAAATGAACAAGCAGGCTTATTTATACACTTGCATTTCTTACCCCATTGCCGAACGGTTATCCCTGCAGCAGACACACAAGTTAGCCACAATTTGTATATTCAATAACTTATGTATCAATCTCTGGTGTCATCAATCGATAGGTATGTAAGATGGTAAACCTAGCATGCGCCCTATCTATATAACGGTCCATGGGTTTCCCCATGATTAGCAGCAGTTGCCCATGGTTCAGCTCTGCACTAGCACGCATGGGTGTCGGCAGCTGTGACTCCTGGTTCAGCTCTTCACCAACACACCCGAGTACTAGCAGCTGTGACATCATGGGTTCCACACAATACTAATAGACATATCACCCCACTAGACCCTTGCGAGTCGTATACCTCAGGACGATCCAAAAATCTCTTCCAGACCGAGCGGTTTCCAGTGCCCCAGGAACCGTTCAAGAGATAAGACCTTGTGCATAAGTTGTCCGAGACCAATGCAATGACATAAACACACAATCCAAGCAAAAATGATCAAGCAAAACATATGCGGTCTTAGCAAAACATATCTTATCAAACGAAGCATATCTTTCTCAGACGAAGCACATATTTCACATATCTAATAGCATACCCCACTAGACCCTTGCGGACCGTATCCTCAGGACGTACTATTAGTCACTGCACTCACACATTTTCACTTAGCAGTTCGATATAGCAACCAGACAAACGAAACATATAAAGGCAAGCACGATTGATTAATATCTCACATGCAATAACTATCTCATTCTTAGCATATTCACAGGGACTTATTTATGCGATTCATTTACTTATCTTTCTTAGCAAATCAAAGGTTCATTCCGTTCGATAGCTGTATCGGTGTTTCTAAGCATGCAATATTTCTTATACTCTCTTATCATAATAATGGTTCTATTTCATTTCTGACAAGCATTTCTATTTCTCTGGTTAGGCAAGCATACAGATTCATTTCAAAGACAAGCTATGTGAGTTCTCTTATTAGCATGCTGAGTCAGTTCTATCATTCTTCTTATGAAATAATCTTCTTAAGCAAACAAGCATTCAAAAACTCAGATTCATTATTAAGTCGTGCAAGAATCAGAGAATGCAGTTCTGCCCACTTACATTGATCAATCGGTCGAGAACTCTCCGATAAGACTTTCGTTCGAGCAAGCAAGGCGATATCACTTGTACATAGTGCCTACACGGAGCGGGGCACTACAGCTGCAATGCAATGCTATGATGAGGAATTATGGTAAGGTGAAAGTTAGGTGCAGACTTAGGTGAGTAGTGCAGGATGGCCACTGTACAGCAAGTATACTATAGGGGATGTTTAGGTATCGAGCAGTAGCAAGTGTATTTCTGTTACAGATAGTATGTTGGGGAAATCAAGAAGAGGTTATGTACAGGGGTATCATTAGGAAGGAGTGTTAGTGTCAGTGCATAATGGTTGTACAGTCGGGTTAGGCAACTAGGTGCTTGTGTTTAGATGGGAGAGGGAGCTCTAAGTCATCAAATTAGGTTGGTATCACACATCTAAGTGTGTTTGTGTGTGTGTGGTTGATGGTTATACATTAGAAGGTATCACTAAACAGAGGGTGTGGGAAGTATGGGCTAGGGTTCCAGCATGGCATGAGTGGATAGCAGTATGCAGTGCCTCCTTGGCACTGCAAGAAAGTTGGAGGCAGTTACTGGTCTATTTAGAATAAAGAGAGAACAACAGCAACTGCCAAGAGTGGGCAGGCAGTGCACTTCAAGTGCACTACAAGGAGTACACATAGTATCAAGAGGTTTGGGGGTATGGGGTTAGACATGGTGTGTGTGCAAAGAGTGTAGACTGATACACCAATATCAGCAGTGACTGGTAATTAGAGTATCAGTAACTTGAGTACAGTAAGGCAAGGAGCAGTAACCTGCTGTAGTTTCAGCAAGGAGGCATTGTGCAACAGATCTTCAGAGCTGCAGCAGGCTTCAACAAGGAGCCAGGAAGCAGTGCCAGTGTACAGTTATGCACAGTAATTCAGAGGCCTGAGCAGCAGCTCCACGATGGGCAGTAAGCCATGCCTCGTGAGCAGTCAGTAACAACAAAGGGAAGGAAAGTTCGGGCAGTAGAACTGCATCAGTGAGAGCAGTTCAATAGTTCAGTATCAGCAGGGAAGAGGTCGGGCACCAGCAGCCTGGGCATGCACCTCCCTCAGTTTCAGCAGTAGGTGTTCAGCAAGGGAGAAGAGAAGTCAGTGCTCGTGCAACCAATGCAGAGGAGTGCTCGACCTCGTGGAGATGTGTATCACCGCACAGTGACAGTATCAGGAAACTGCAGTATAACTGTACTAAAGGAGCTACACAGTAACAATATCCGTATCAGTCTAATTTTCTGGTATCAGTTCAATAGTTTTAGTTAGTTATTAGTCAGTGAGTTCAGCTTCAGTCAGGAGTTGGTTAGTTGGTTTAAGGTAGTTTCGGTTTTGGGTATTGGTTGGTAGTATTATATATAGTTAGTTAATATTATAAGTTAGTATATATATAATGTATCATAATTAGTAAGTTAGGATATAGATGTCAGTTAGGAATGGGAGGCGTGTTGGAGTGTCTAGAGGTTGTGAGTACAGTGCATTGCAATTGATTGTATTCCAACTATAGGCAGAGAATATGGTGAGGGTAAGCTACAGACTAATTTTGGTATTTGGTGATACTAAGTAGAGGGGTATCCAACTGATACCAAGTTTTAGTATTAAGATATTGATACCTAGGGTTAAGGTAATACAAATTAGCAAGATAAGTGTTATATAGTTAAAGTATTAACTTGATACCCTAGTATATGATTAATTATATGATAATATTATTAGTTGGACTAGTATGGGTAAGTTCTAAGTGTGTATGGCTATAAGTTTGAGCTCAAGATTAAGGGTTAGATGCCATATAAATAGATAGCTAAGGTATTGATTGTTACCTTGAGTATGGATATTAATACTTGGTAATATAGATATTTGTAATTATACTAGTATAAGATTTTATATATATATATATATATATTACTAGTATTTTTAGCTAGTATAAGATATGTATGTAATTGTAATGATATAGTTGACTTGGGTATTAGCTATTCATGAGGTTTTGAGTTACCTTGGGATGCCAAGGTAATACTAGGGTATTGGGTTTGGACATCGAGATAGGTGTGATACGTATTGGTGCAAGGCCAAGGTATCATATTTTCATTGCTTGTTATAAGCATAATATATATTGACTTGAATATATATCTAAACTACTATTTTCATATATTTAAACTTGTGTATCTTAGGATACGGCTTTTTGAGTATCTTTTTGTATCTTAGATTAATTAGTATAGCTTAGTTTCATAGTGCATCGACCTAGTGTCCTAGTGTTAGACTTTTGCAACCTAGAATTAGTCGGTTTGACTTAGAAATATCTTCATGACCTAGAATTGAACTAGTTTAATTTAATTTTTTCCAACACCTTGTATTAATGTAATATTCCATATATAGATCTGTGTGACACTAGGTGGGACACAATTTGACATTCATTGTTCTGTACGGCAGGCGAGTACATTCTCTAATAGTTTTTATTATTTGATAATTTCTATATTTCAAGTACTTAGAAATATTGTATCTGATTCTTGACACTATGGTACACGGACTAGTATATAGTTTGGATCTTCAGTCATGAGATGATACAATGGTTATCGTATTGACATCGTACACGACATTGATATTAGACATTGTACATGGTATTATTATTGGACATTGATTGTGTATCGTAATGTGTCATGGTTGGATCCACTGTACTAGTTGGGGGCGGGGGAAATTGCTAGTAAGAGATGTGATCATATTCCTATTGTAAATTGTCAAACATTGTTAGTGGTAATCATACATCTCACGTATGATTAGCCAGGCCATATAGCTATCATGCAAGTTTCTAAGTCGATCACATATCGAAACTAGTATTTCAAACACTTAGGATAGTTGCAGTTCTCTATTTTAGTTCCATAGATCATATTGCCTTGAATATGATATTGTAGTTCCTTTCTCTTCCTTTTATATATGCACTAGCTATACCGTGTTGTTTACATTGCATGTTCTCTTTATTATTTGCCATTGCATTCAGTTTATTATTTTCTCTCAGTATATAGCATCATCTATTTATTATTTTATAGTCCTTGTCAATTAATTAGAACTATATCGGGTTGTACTTCGCTCCAATCCTGACTGGATATATTTTTTAGACTGTGACTTAGAGGACTGGTGTACCACTTATTACGGACCACAGGGAGAGTAGCTGCAGCCTTGGACCTTGTAGCTCAGGTGTGATTGTCGGGAGGTCTAGCTCGGGATTACTAGTTATTTTAGTTAGTTTCTTTTAGCAGATTTTGGTACCAGATTTATTTCTGGCATATATTGAGACTTTGAGGTTATTGTTTAAATATAGATTATTTTGTTATTTAGACTTGTGGTTATGTTTCGATTATTTTCTTTATATATCTTATCATGCTTTAGTTTTGTGGTTGAGTACTTCATATTATATTATTATATTTGTGCCTCCTTATGGAGTTGGATATTCGTGTGAGATTTATTAGATAGTATTTTGACCTAGACAGCGTTCTACCGTCGATGTTGCGGCGTAGGCTGGATATACCCGCATACTCGTACCCCTATATTGGGTGCGGACCGTGACATTTAGAACGTATTCTTTTCATGCCTATGTTATTTCTTTCTTTCATGTTAATTGGGTTGCATATCATGGAGACTAGACACATTCTTTGGTTTAATTAGACTCATGGTTTAATTGTTGGGTTGGTTTGGTCATGAGTTGAACCCATGGTCTAAACCTTAAACCCTAGCTATATAAGCTAACTTATTTCTCTCTCATCCCTCATTTCTCTCATTGTCCTCCTTCTTTTATTTCTAGGCAAGTACACCTTGCATGACATGGAGAAACTCTTTGATTTTAGTTCTCTTTATTTACATTTTATTATATTATATGTATATTATGATTCTAAACACTTTTAATACTTGGAGTTTTCGATTTTGATGGATAGATTCGTGTAGATCTATATTTTTGTTAAGGATTTTTATGGATTTTAAAAGTTTTTCTTGGTTTTGATCTACTAAAATATGGTATTTTAGAAAACCAGTTTTTGTGGTTGATAAAGCATTCCATTTCAGATGTTTTGGCTTTTGGTTCACTTGATTTGGAGCTAAAATAAAGTTTTTATGGAGAAATTAATTTTCGGGTTTGGAGAATTTCCGCCATGGCTGAACTTGCTGTCTGGAGAAGGCGAAGTTCTCATGCGGCCAGCATAATATGTAGCCGAGACTTCCATGCGGCATGATCCTTATGCGGTTGGACTCTTTGTCGCACAACCGACCGGCATGCGTCCATTTTGTTGGAAGCATGACTGACCATTACACAAAGTGTTCTGTAGCTAAGTGACATAACTCCTTGTGTTTTGCTCGCTGAACGAATGAGAATTTTGCTAAGTCCAAGCGATATCTATGCGGAAAGCATAGCATGCGGCAGTAACTATGCGCATCTTCTCTTTTGGACGCATAATCTTGTTTTGCTCTTGTAGAGTTTTCTATGGGTTTATCTTTTCTTCCTGACATACTTTATGGCTGGTCACATCCATCACTTCAGTCACTTCTCTGACACATATTAAATGTATCTCACTCAACACTTATCCCAAGGACTGGACTTTGTCCTGTCTTATGCGGCATTGATCCAATGCGACACCGACCAATATGAGGCCAACTTTCCATGCGACACCTACCCATATGCGGCCGACTTCCCATGCGGCACATGTCCTATACGACACTAACTCTATGCGTCCCTGATCCTCATGTGGCCTATGTGCACGCTTTACTATTTTGCTTGGTTTGGATGATTTATTAATTTTTTGTGATTCCATGTGTGATTTTAATGATTGCTAATGTATGTGAGCTACGTGACCATGTGTTAGACTTGACTATATGCTAGAACCCATTTGATTTACCAATGATTGGTAACATGACTCGACTATTGGTATCCGTGCTGATATACTTTCTACGTGCTATGTGTTCCTACGTGCTAAGTGTTTCTACGTGATTATGTTACATGTTTCACACCGAGGTGTGCCTATGTGCTAAGGCACATATGATATGATATAATTCCTCCAGCATGGACATGATAGTTGGTCAATAACCAAGCGTGGCTAGAATTTGTTTGACTGTTGCATCACGCTGGGGTGAATCCAAATTGAACTGCAAAGTGATAAAGCGGATTCGTATCTAAAGTGCCCGTAATACGGTATGACATATAAGGGGAATAACATATGACCATGCCATGTGATTCTAGCTAACCGTAGGGTTAACTAGGCAACTAAAACATATAGAGCATTGGGAGGGACTGAATTTTGAGATCGTGCTTAACTAGCCACCCTAAATCATTATATGGGGAGTGAAGGTTGGCCCCCATGGATATTTTTCAAATTTTTATTAGTGGATGACAATATCTGACTATTATATTATACTATGTGTTCTATACGATCTTAGCACGGTGGCCTTACGAGGGACCGATGCATACTACTATATGCTATATGGTGATTCATGGCTCGGCTAGCCCCTGCTAGAACATGGTTCAATCTGAGGATTCCTATTATATGCATATTTATAGGATAATCCATACTCTACCTAGTAAGCCGTACAAGTGATTGGTCGAGTATGTAACTGAATTTGATTGCGCATTGTATATTTTATTAAATAGTTTAGGGACATGGACTATCATTGTGATGGTCTAATCCTTGTCCTTGTTTGGTTGTAGGATTAGATTATTGTATCACGATAGGCCATTAACTGAAACTACGAGACATGACTATATATATATATATATAAAGGGGTGTGTGTGTGTGTGTTTATTCTTCATGGTTTTGTTTCTTCATTCGTGCTTCCTTTGTGGTACTTGCTATTTGGGGTCTAACCCCACTAGTTTTGCATGGCCAAGTTTAGAGCCAACACGCCAGGATCAAGCGTACTTTCCTTTGAATAATGGCGCACACCAGACGGATGGCCGCTGAGAAAAATGAATGGGTTTCTCCTTTCCTGCTCGTTATCGCATATTTTACTCTTTAGGCGTTTAGCCACCGGCACTTGTTAGCCGTAAATCTGGACATTTAGTTTTCTTACATGATTATAATTAATCAGACTGCAGCTGATCATGGTCATGTACTTTTGCTACTCTATCAGCTTTCTTATTTTGTACAACTAGGTTCCAGAACTTTTTGGCAGGGCGTTTGGGATGCCTTACTTTCTTGTCATATATATTCTATGTTTACTATCCTTACTTGACTGATTGAGACAATAGATGTGTTGTGCGACCCTAAGTGACTTGCTTGTGGTATGCACCCCCTTGTCTAGTTACAGTCGTGACTGTCGTATGACGTTCTATACCTTGTACGGGGGAGCTGGCCACATCCGTCTCCATATTTTGGTACTGGGGCGTGACACAAAGTCTCATACGGCAAACTCTAGGGGTCTTTGGCTACTGTCCGTCCAATGCTTCTGTCTGTCTTGGGAAATTCTGAGTCTGACTTTGATCAACTTGAATTTGTCTACTGCATCTACAACCATCTCAGGACCAAGTAATACCCTCTCTCCTACATCGTCCTACGACAAGGGTGTGCGACATCTACGCCTATACAATGCCTCGAGCGGTGTCATGCTAATACTAGCTTGATAGCTGTTGTTGTAGGTAAACTCCACTAAATATAGATGGTCTTCCCAAGATCCCCCAAAGTCTAAGGCGCAAGTTCGCAACATGTCTTCTAAAGTCTGGATGGTCCTTTCAGACTGTCCATCTTTCTGAGGGTGGTAAGCCGTGCTGACTTCAGTTGAGTGCTTAGACTTCCTTATAGGCTCTTCCAGAAATCTTAAGTGAACCGGCTATCACGATTTAATATAAACAACTATTTACACGTATCATAGAAAATTTGATACCAAATGACACCTATACTAATAAAAATATCAATCCATCTACCTGTATCATAGCGTATCATGATACGGCCTAGCTATACGTATCCATTTGTTGTCACGTATACACTACCAAACCATGAAATTGGCCCACAAACTACCAAGGGATCATTCCCTCAAACACTTGGTGGTCCAAATTAGGATTTTCTCCAATTTGGCCACAAAAATCAACATAATTATCACATTAGGGCTTTGTAGCACATAATTCTTCCCTCTAAGGGTGGTCCTTAGTTATGGGTGGGTTCCTATAGGATTATTATGACAAATTTACATAGAAAATTGATGGGCATAGGGAATATAACTATTGGGAGTTGGAATCCCAATAATTCTCTCCAAATGGACATAATGCAAGTGTGGTACACTCCCCTAGCCAAGCTCCTCTCCAATGCTTCCTTCTTGCTCTCCCAAATCTTATAGGTCTTCATGGTGATTAAAATGAATAGGATTGTTTAGGGTTTGGTGGAGATTTAGAAATTTTATGGATAAGGAGAATATTTGGGAAAGAGAGCTAATTTGGTATGAAATTGAGGCTATTAATGAAGTATCATGATGGAGTTAACCTCCCTTATATGGGCTAATAAACTAGGGTTAGGGTTAGGTTGATTTGATTTGTCTCAAAAGCCCCTTTCCATTCTCTCATGAATTAGATCTTAATTAATCAATAGAAAGGAATATTCCATCCTTGAGTCTAATTAATCATTTCTAACTAGTTAGGCTTACTAACTCTAACTAGTGCTAACTAATGTTACTAACACTAACTAATTTTTAGTCAATAAGTAATGGACCAATATAAGGCACTAGCTAACCAACTAATCACATAGTCTATTCTAATTAGATAGCACACAACCAATAAAATGTTATTATAATTAAATAATCATAATTCTAGTATTTAAACAATAGCAAAATGACAAAAAATACCCTTGTCCCAATTTTAGGTGGTTACATTACCGGATCATCTGAGTAGTTCCTTGTTCACCTGTTTAGTTCCTGGATCACGATTTACTTTTTTGTATATGTTATTTACTGTCTATCACTTGGCATGCATATTATGTATCTTATTACATCCTTCTTAGGATCTTATTTTCTTTCAGGTTATTGCTGAGATCTAACATAGGATACTTGGGGATGGCTCCTTCAAAATTTCAAGTATCGTTAGTTGATACCTCATTCTCATTCTACCATAGTTGTTTCTAATATTAGTTTATATAGCTAGTTTTGTGGATGCTATTTATGGACTTATGGATACTTGATTTGATTAGGGCAACTTATAAGTATTTGAGTCGGGTTGGAGTCCGCTTGAATGCATAATTTGCCATTGTCATGTGGCGTGGTCCCGTGTATTTTGGGACTGGGACGTGACACTTTTTCCTCTCTTAGCACACCTAGTCAATTTATCATGTAATATGATTCTCTTTTATATTTCTGCTCTCTCTCTCTCTCTCTCTCTCTCTCTCTTTCTCCTATCAGGATTGCGAGATTAGTTACTTGGATCATCAAGCTAAGGCCATGTCCAATGGGGCCTCCACCGTCGCGACGTCTGTGAAGTCGGCGGGGACCCTCCATCACTTTGTTAATTGTCGAGCGGGACGATAATGTGTAGTAGTACCCTGATAAAAACTTATGTTAAGGACACTATAAAAATTACTAGGGACAACACACTTTTGACAATTCTAGGATATGCTAAAATTCTAACAGTCTTGTGCATATCTAGGATTGTCCCTCCATCGCTTCGTTAATTGCCGAGCGGGACGACAATGTGTAGTGCCCTGATAAAAATTCATGTTAAGGACACTATAAAAATTACTAGGGACAACACACTTTTGACAATTCTAGGATATACTAAAATTCTAACAGTCTTGTGCATATCTAGGACTGTCAAAATTTTGTCAGTTCATATAAAATCAGGACTACCAAATTTGGCACTCCTAAAATAGATAGCAAGGACTAAAGAAACTTTTTTTGAATATACATACACTTAATTGAGAAGTGAGAAACTTCTAACAAATATCTGGTCAGGCTCAACCCTACTCTCATCAGTACTCTTAGAGCATCATTAGTAAGGTCTATCCCAATTTCTAGATTCTAGATTCAGAATGTAGGAGCTCAATTTGTAGAATAGTAAGACTCATTCTAAGTTCCAAATTTTAGATTTTTAGGCCTAACCCACCCACATGAGCTATAAGTTGGGCCTAAAAATTTCTAGATTCAGAATGTGGTAAATTATTTTGTAGAATAGTAAGTTCCAATTTGGAGCCCAATTCTAGATTTGCATTATTTTTCTCACATTAACTTTTGACCACACAATCTTTGGACCAAACCTCATTTTATCATTCTCTATTATTCTTATACAAACCCAACCCATTATATATTTACCTTTCTTTTTTATCTTTTTTAATATTTTAGACCTCAAGGATGAAATTTTGAGCACCAATCTACTAATTAACAGATGCTCTTACCTCCCTCCTCACCACCACCACCCGCCGCCGCCCATACCCCTCCAACCCCCTTTCCTCTATCCCAATCCCAATCCCAATTCCAAATCCAACAACCTAAAACTGTCCCCACAAACAACCTCGTTCTCATAATCCTTCCACACAAAAATGAATACACCTTCTCTTGCCTCCTCAAGACCTTCGCCGGCTCGCCTGCTTTCGGAAATGGCGCAAAGACTCACGCGACTCTCATCAATAATGGGCTCTACGACTCCTCGGTCATGCTCAAGACCGGACTGGTCAATATGTACTTACTTCAAGTACAAGAAAATCCACTGGGCGATCAAGGTGTTCGACGAAATTCCTAAAAGAGAGAAATATGATATTGTTCTATGGGGCACGCTTATTGCCGGGTTCGCGCATAATAGCTTGGGTAGGGGGGCTTTGGAGTATTTTAGACTGATGGGGGAGTTCAGAAATGAGGCAAACTCGTAGTGATCAAAAGCATGTTTCCTGCCATTGGAGAGCTCTCAGAGCAGAACCTCCTCGGACGTGAGGTCCACGGGTTTGTCCTTAAGAAATTTAGGTATTACGAGAAGCTGGTTTCCATATAGTCGGGGAGGATCGCTATGTACTACAAGTGCGTGCGGGAACTTGGTGTCTTGGAGGCGTGTATTTTATTGGTCCTCGCATAGGAATGTCGTATTGTGGACCACGGCTCTTATTACCGGGTATGCTTGAATAAAAGGTTTGAGGAGGCACTGAGGTTGATTGTTTGGATGGAGAAGGAAGGGGTAAAGTCGGACGTCCTAACCATTGTGACAGTGCTTCCTGTGTGTACCCAGCTTACGGCCTAGAGACAAGGGAAGGATATACATGTTGGAAAAGAAGTGCGAAAACCTTCCCCCAAACCAGAGAATACCTACGAGAGAACTGAACAATACAATGCACAAACCAAAAACCAAACCACAGAAAAATAATTCACGCATACACAGAAAATTTTGACGCGGAAAACCCTTGCAAAAAAAAAAATCATGGGACAATCGGAGTCCAACCCTAAAAAACCTCCACTAATGGAATAAAGAGAATATACCTTTTACAAACTCCTCCTGATCTAACACGGATCACCACAACACTTAGGAATAGAAAATAGATTACATCGCGAAGATAGAATACAATGAGATATTACCCAAAATGATCTCCTCCTTCGAAACGGCCTCCAATCCTTTCTTCTTCCCAAAGTTGCAATGACACTCTTGCCTCCTTTTTTTCTTTTTCTTAAGATGATATGTTAGTATTCTATTAGGAATTAGGGTTAGTAAAACCTAATGTATATACCCTAATCCTTGACCGTAGGATACGATCCAATGGTGTATAAAATCCCTCTAAAATTTTGTCCAGTCCATCGACCGAACTCGAACCGACTTCGGTTTTATGGTTCTGGAACACCACACTGAGTTCGGCCCAAACTTGGCCAGGGACCGAGTTTGGACCGAACTCTGTCCACTTCAGCAGACTGCTCCTCCTTTCTTCTAAGTTTTTTCGACCTCTCGAATGGCTCTCGTCGCCTCCCCAAGCTTCTCTGACCATAGACGGCGCTCGTCGTACTCCGGGGTATTCTCCATATAGGTTAGAAACCCCATCCACTCCAACAAATCTTTTCCTTCACAACTATGTGGAGGGTATCGTCATCCCGATGATATGCCTACAGTACTCATACTTTCCCCTTGTAAGAATCTTTGTGAACATATCTGCTCCATTGTCATATGTATGAACCTTCTCAAGCGTCGCTTACTTCTTCTTAATAGCATCCCATATACAATGATATCGGGTCTCAATGTGCTTGGACCGGCTATAAAATATCTGGTTCTTCACAAGGTGAATAACACTTTGACTATCGCAAAGCAAAGGATACTGCTCCTACTTTAGTCCAATTTCCTGCAACAGCTTCTTCATCCACAACAACTCCTTGCAAGCCTATGTCGCCGTAATGTATTATGCCTCTATCATCGACAAGGTAACACACTTCTGCAAACGCGGCTGCCACGATACTGCTCCACCAGCAAATATTATCACATAGCCCAAAGTCGATCACCTCGTGTCTACATCTCCAGCCAAATCAGCACCGATATACTCAACCAGCTTTGTCTCGTCACCACCAAATAAAAGTCTCCAATCGGCAGTGCCTTAAAGATATCGTAGAATCTACTTGACCCCACTCCAATGAACCCTTCCAGGATTTAATGTGTACCTGCTAACTGTGCCGACTATGTGGGCAATATTTGGCCTCGTACATACCATAGCATACATAAGACTTTCCACGGCTGAGGCACATGGATCCCGCTCCATATCTTCTTTCTCGTCCTCGGTAAATGGATAGTTCTCCTCAGTAAACTTAAAGTGAGCCACAAGGAGGTTACTCACTTTCTTCGATCCGTCCATCTTGAAAGGATGAAGTACCCGATAAATATACTTCTTTTGGGACAAGTGTAGCAGCTTGGAGTCTCTCTCTCTCTCTCTCTCTCTCGGCTGATCTCTATCCCAAGAATAGTCTTTGTTGTGCCCAAATCCTTCATAGGGAAGGTCGCGCTCAGTTGGCTCTTCAACTCTGCTATCCTGGTGGCATTTTGACCTACCAATAATATGTCATCAACATAAAGCAACAAAATAATGAAATCATCATCGATGAAGTTCCTCACAAAAATACAATGATCTGACATCGTCCGTGCATAGCCATGCTCCCCCATAAATGATTCAAACTTCATGTACCACTACCTCGGAGCCTGTTTCAGACCATACAACCAAATATGACTTGCCCTTCTCACAGAATCCTTCTGGATGCTCCATGTACAACTCTTCCTCAAGATTACCGTGGATGAATGTCGTCTTTACGTCCATTTGCTCGACCTTTAAGTCAAAACTGGCTGCCAAGGGTAGCACCACCCGAATAGATGACTGCTTGACGACTGGCGAAAAGATATCATCATAATGTACTCATTTTCGTTGACCGTAGCCTTTAACTACCAGCCTTGCTTTGTATCGAGGGCGAGTAGCATCATCTATCTGCTTCACTCTGAACATCCATCGATTCTTCAAAGCCTTCTTACCCTTTGGAAACTGCACCAGATCATAAGTAGAGTTGTCCTCCAAGGAACTTATCTTTACCTGCATGGCCTCTATCCACTCTTGCCTGTGTTCGTCTTTCATAGACTCTACAAAACTTTCGGGTTCTCTCCCGTTAGTCGGTAGCACATACTCATCCGGTGAGTATCTCGTAGATGGTCGACGCTCTATATCGCTCCTCCTCAATGGAACTACTAGTGCTGGCTGAATATCTATAGCCTCCTCCCCTCCAAGAACTACCTCCTTGGTATGCTCATCCTCCTGATATAACGATCCATTCCGTTCAAGCGGATAACCGATTCAAATAGTGCAAGTGCAACGACCTGACCCGATTTGCTCAGCGAGAAGACTCATTTGAGACTTGGCCCTTCAGGAGTTCAGACTTAGACTTTCAAAGGCTCGCTCAGAGTATCGCTCGACCGAGGTGAATCATCGCTAAGGTGGGTGGCTACGATAAACTTATCTTTTCTTAGCTAGCACACTTAAAAATATGGACGATACATGCTAGTCGCTAGGTGAATCACCCCATGCATGCTAATAAAGAATACAATGCACCTAGCTAAGGGAATAATCCTAACTTGTATTGCTTGTGTTAGAACATGGAAATGAAACTTGGTTTATAACTTGGACCCTCGCATGCTACCCTTGCTTCGTGTAAGTAGACCCCGCTATGCCTCGAGCAGATCATTATGGACCCTTCGTAAAGTATTGTTTTACTTGTTTACACTGCACGCCTTAAGAACTATATCGCTCGATATGTCGTTGTACGGTTGCACTCCTCACACTACCCCTTAGACTGTGCCAACGTAAAATGCTTATGTTTCATACAAAATTTATGCTTGCCTGCTTACACTATAGTTTGTACTCATTGCCTTATTTCAATGCTTGTCACATAATTTATGCCATAATCAAGTAACACTATCCGTGTCGTACATGCATCTAGTTAGCCAGAAGACTATCAAATAGTTCTTTTGTGCAATATGAACCTGCAAGTATCCGGGACCGTTAAGTCGCCAAGGCATCTCTGAATCAGAGGAATGCATTAAGTCAAGTTTAACTCTGAACAAGAATCATGTCAAGTAAAGCAATAATCACAGCTCGTAGAGCAATACTCGTTCAGAAAAAGAATAAAGAATTATCATGTCATATTATGAATTTGGAAGACCCAAGACTTGCATGTCGCAGACAAGTTGTGCACAAGATTTCTGGCTCCTACGGACGGTCGTCGGGGCATTGGGATCGATCCGATCCGGACGAAAAATTTATTTGTTTGTCTTTCTAGCAGGATGGCATATAGCGCCTTGTGAATCTTCCTTCACTCCATTCTCGCTCTTAGACTAAATAGTCGTCTGTTAGAGGAAGAAATGGCATGTAACGGGGTTTGCCACCTGCGTTGCATATTATTTTTTGTTCCGTGATTATAACTTGTCCTTTATGACTATGCCAACGACTCTTGTTCATATAGATAAGCCATCCTCGCTTAGCGGCAATCCTCGTTCAAGTCATTGCATCGCATCCAGCAATATGAAATACCTGAACGGATATGAGTAAAAGGCATCTATACATAACTGAATACTTGAACATCTTCTGCAATACACCTGATAATTCGTGTAACTCGTGTACTTGAAACAGAACCTCACTCACGATACTTGTGTTTGCTTATGTTATTGTCCTGGATTTTATTATATATGCTCGTACTTAATTTTAACTTGGTTTTCCTTGGACAGGAAAGGACGAATGGTAAGTTGGTAAGTCTCGCCGTGCCCTTTTATATCACACGGTGCGCTGCCACACGAGTTAGGCTTTTTATTTTGCCATAAAACTGATCCTAAGGCAAGATTAGAAAGATAACTTAATAGATGGTGCACAGAACCTTTATAACGTGTTTGGATTTGTTGAGCGGGCGAGAAGCCTCCCCACCAATGCATTCATGTACTGATAACCTACCAGATTGCTTACAGGGTGCGAGAGAACCTCGTTCGGTATGAAAACTCCTTCGTACGTGCTAAGACATGGAGTTCACTATGGAGTCTAGGAACGTTGCGTCCGGAACTGAAGCAGATATATAAGACATAATATTAGAACATCGCCTATGTATCATTCCACAAATGTAGCCACTTTGCACGCTTTTATTGTTTAAGAAAGAGGGGCTTGAGCGACTTGTAATCTCAGCCTAGCTCCGCTTGTAACACTTGTTCAATATTAATAAAGTATTATTTTACTTTTATACTTGTGTTATTCAATGCTTCCGCTATTGACGACTCTGTGAACTTGTTATCAATCGCTTGTTCGTTTCTTATTCTGCTGCATTAAGACTATCTGTGCGACTCTACGGCTTAGTCATTTTACTGCCTGTTCGGATCATGGCCTTGCCCGGGTGCAGCTTATGCTCATGCTGCATCATGTCCAGATGGGAAAGATCATCCCACAAGAGCGCTAACGCGGTAATTTATGCCTAGCGGAGACGATCGATTACCTGTGGAAGATCGAGGCGTGACACCTGAGGGTCACCCTGACCACTATCAGCAGGCTGATGATCAATGTTAGGAGCAACTCCATGTACTGGATCTCCCATAACTGAATCCTCTGTGATATCCTCTGGAAATTGCTCGAAGCAAAATGACTCTAACTCAGGCAATTCCTCAGCCTTAGAAGGCATCTCGGAATCCTGAATGTTGGTCATGGTATGATCCCCGACGAATACCACATTTCTGCTTCTGTAGAGCTTTCTTCCCACTGGATCGTAGAGTCTATAGCCAAACACATCCTGACCATAGCCGACAAAGACGCACCGCCTTGTCTTTGGCTCAAGTTTGGATCTTTCGTCCTTCGGTACATGCACAAAGGCCTTACAACCAAACACTTATAGGTGATTGTATGACGACTCTTTATCGTACCATACTTTGTCAGGCATATCACCGTACAAAGGAGCATTAGGAGATAAATTAATAACATAAGCAACTGTGTAAAGTGCCTCACCCCAATAGATGCCTAGCAAGTTTGCTTCTTACAGCAAATACTGCACCCTCTCTATCAACGTCCTGTTCATCCGTTCTGCTACATCGTTGAGCTGCGATATCTTTGGTGGAGTCTTCTAGTGTCGTATCCCTTTCTCTCTGCAATAAGCATCAAAGTGACCGATATACTCGCCGCCAATGTCTGATCGAACATAAAGCAGCTTCTTGCTCGTCTCCCTTTCAACAGAGGCCTGAAACTCCTTGAAAGTGGGCAATATATGATCCTTGGTCTTTATGGTATAGACCCAAACCTTCCTTAACAATCATCGATAAATGTTACAAAATAAGAAGCACCACCAATGAATGTTACCTTCATAGGACCGTAGACATCCGAATGAATCAACTCGAGCAACGCCGACTTCCTTGAACTTGGGTGACTTAAAGACACCATATTTTGCTTTTCTGCTAAACAGTATGTGCATTTATCCAAATTTGTAGAGTTTAGCTTAAAATTACCTATATGTTCACCAAGTAGCTCATTCCCTTCTTGCTGATATGGCTGAGCCACCTGTGCCACAAATTAGTAGATACATCAATAGCTGTGTTAACCTCCTGTGCCCCCTGTGCGCTCCCTTCCATATAATAGAGTCCGAACCTCTTGCTTCCTCTGGCAATCACCATCGAACCTCTGAAAAGCTTTCACTGACTATTCCCGAAGAGACTGAAGAAAGCCTCATTATCTAACCTTCCAACCGACACCAGGTTAAAACGGATATCAGGGTCATAATAGACATCTTTAAGAACAAGAATTGCACCCGTCTTTGTCCTTAAATGCACATCTCCAATGAAAACCGTCTTTGACACATCTTCATTGCCCATCTTCAACACTCCACAGTCGCTTGTTGTGTAAGCAGCAAATAGTGCCATGTTGTGAGATACGTCCGCTGAAGCACCTGAGTCTACCAGCCAAGAGTTGTCATCATAGGCGAGTTTCATAACTACCTCATCACCTATAATGATTATGTCGCCTCCATGTGTCGAGGCCACCGCTGTAGTGTTCTCACTTTGCTTCCCCTTGTCGTCCTTTTTTCTCTCTTCCAAGTAAAATAGTTCCGCTTGATGTGGCCCTTCTTGCCATAATGGTAACACTCTGAGTCCTCGTACCGACCCCTGGATCATTCCCTGCTTTTGTCTCTGCCACCGCCTGGACCCCTACTTTTACCCCTTTCGCTGCTCTCTGAAACAAGCGCCTCTGAGTGGGATATGGATGAAGTACCCTGAGAACATCTCCGCATCTCTTTATTCAGTACCCCGCTCTTGGCAATCTTTAGATTGACCATGCCTTCTAGAGCAGAAGTGATTATAGACACTCATACGGTCTTCCACGAGTCTGACAATGTACACAACAGTCATAGTCCCTGAACCTCGTCGTCGAACTTGAGTTCCATCGAGGATAGCTGGTTAACCACGCCCTAGAACTCACCCAAGTGATCCGTAATAGATGCCCCATCTTTGTATTACAGACCCATCATCATCTGGATCAGGAATAATTTATTTATCCCGGTCTTCTTCGCATACAAAGATTCCAGCTCATCCCATAGTGTTCTCGCATGCTCAATACTGGCAACGTGGTTGTATACATTCTCGTCAACGAACTGCCTGATGTACCCACACACCTGTATATGCTCAAAATTTTAGTCCTCTTCGGATTTGTCACTAGACCTCTCAGAAGCAAATACTGGCAGATGCACCTTCTTGACAAATAGCATATCCTTCATCTTGCTCCTCCAGTAATCATAGTTGGTACCATTCGGGTTTACTATGCACACCGATTTCGTGTCCATCTTTCCTCCCTGGTTTGCCTGTCAACTTCTAATACTCTAAAAATTCCAGAACCTGGCTCTAATACCACATTGTTGAGAAAGAAGTGCGAAAACCTTCCCCAAAATCAGAGAATACCTGCGAGAGAACCGAACAATACAACCCAAAAACCAAACACCAAACCACAGAAAAATAATCCACGCAGACACAGAGAATTTTGACGTGTAAAACCCTTGCAAAAAAAACCACGGGACGATCAGAGTCCAACCCTAAAAAACTTTCACTAATGGAATAAAGAGAATATACCATCTACAAGCTCCTTTCAATCTAACACGGATCATCACAACACTTAGGAATAGAAAATAGATCACACCACGAAGATCGAAGACAATGAAAAATTACCCAAAACGATCTTCTCCTCCGAAACGGCCTCCAATTCTCACTACTAAAAATTGTGGGATTAGCGATATTTTTAGTGATGTCAAAGTAAAATGTCGCTAATATTAAAGATATCAGTGACTCCAAAGAATAATGTCGCTATAAGTCGTTGTTTGGCGACATATAGCGACGTTTAGCGACTGTAATTCAGTTTTTTAAAAGAATAGTCGCTATAAGTTTATTTAAGGTCGTTAAACGTCACTGAGTTATATAATTTAGCGACGTTTAGCGACGTATTTAGCGACGTTAATCTTTTAGATATTTAACAAGGTATTTAGCGACGTCTATAACGTCGCTAAATATCTATTAGCGATGTCATAAGTTAGCGTCGCTAAACGTCGCTAATTTATTTCTTTTAGGGTTGACAAATTTTTCTTCCCCCCATATCCTTCGATTCTCCTAAAATTTTAAAAAAAAACCTCCATCAGCTCCTCGGCTTCCCTCCTCCCTCCGGCGTCCCCTCCTCCCTCCTGGTGCCCCACCTCGGCGACCCCCTTTGGCCGCGTCCTCCCCCCTCCCTCCGGTGTCCCGCTCCTCTCTCCGTCAGCTCCTCCTTCCTCCGGCTCTGCTTCGCTCCTCCCTCCGGCGTTCTCCTCCCTCCTGCGGTTCATCCTCCCTCCGGCGTTCTCCTCTCTCCAGCTCCCTTCCTCCTCACTCGATGAGCTCCTCTCTCTGTCTCCTTTCTTTGTCTGTCTGCCTCTCTCTCTAACACAACACGACACGATACGACACATCACAACACGATACGACATGACACACACTAACCCTAACCCTAACCCTAACTCGAACAAACACACACACACGCACGCGTATACACTAACACATGCGGACACTAACCCTAATACTGACACGGACGCACGGACACACATAAACATAGACAAGATATGACATAGACATGACATGGGATACGATATAGACACATACACTGACATGACACAAAATATGACACAAACCCTAACCCTATCTCTCTTCTAGTTAGCTGTCTGAGTTTAGACGCAACCTTACGTATCTACATCGTATATAATACGATGCAAATCTTGACTCAAGAAGATTCATATATACGGATGTAAAATCCCTAATCCTAAAAACTGTATTTACCCTTTTTAATTAATTAATAATTTAATTATAGTAATTATGAGCTAATTAGGAGAAATAGATTTTATTTAATTTTTATTTTAGGTGTTCGTGCATTTAGGAGATTTATAGAGCCGGTATAAATTTTTCCTAATTTATTTCATGTAGGAGACCCTTTGGACAGTTGCTAGCTTAATGGTATGCATTAATACAAATTCTAGATTTTTCTATGTGTATATATGTGTATATATATATATACATATATATTTTTAAGGGAAAAAGAAAGAAAAAGAAATGAAAAAGAATAAAAAAAAAGAAAAAAAAAAGAAAAAGAAAAAGAAAAAGAAATAGAAATAGAAATAGAAATTAGTTAATGGATCCTTAAAAACTACCCAAACCCATCCTAACCCGACCTACCCACTTAGCTAAAACCCGCCCGCACCCTTAGAATTAGAATCAACAGCAGCAGCAACTCGGAATCACCCCTACCCCCCCCCCCCCGCGTTATCTCTCTCCCTCTCTTTTTCTATATATATATATATACTTCCCTCCTCTCCAAAACCCTAACCCTAAAACTCATAGCCCTCCTCCTTCTCATCTGACCGTCGAGCCTAGACCGCCGTCCGCCGCCCAGCCCGGACCGCCGACGCCGCCCAGAACCGCCGTCGACGACCGCGACTCCGCATAAACCGCAAACTACAGTTTTGAACAACAATCTTCCTGTGTTCATAATGCATTTCTCGTCACCTTGCTGAACCAAACTCGACCCCTTATTCACCGGTACGTTTACCACTTAATCCTCTTCAATATCTATATGATAGTTGACCTCAAACAGCACGAAATCCTAGGCAAAAACAGCGTCCAAGTTGACAGAAAAAGACCGCTTTTGGGTATCACAGAAAACTGCGGTGACCACCTATGTTCCCGGATTCGTATCTCCCACCACAGAGATCCGAATTCAATTTTTCTTTTTGGTATGCGGAGACAACTTGACCTAGTTTAATTTTTATTAATTATATTAATTTGTTAACTGCTGTATGTAGAATTAAATTCGTTGGGAAACTCCAAAAAACTCACTTTTTCCAAATTTCCAAAAATTGCAAAACAGAGCGCGCCCCGCCAAACGGGACCGCCCCAAAAGGTGCGCGCAGTATACTCACTTTTACCAAGTGTACCAAAAGGTGCGCGCAGTATACCGGGACACGTAAGATTTTGCGAAAACTGATTCGGACGCGTGTGCGCGTCGAAATTAGTCCGTATCCACGGACAATCCCCGTGTCGCAACTTTTATGAAAGCCCTGCGCATTTTGTGCACGCTCGTCAGATTACAACAAAACTTGCGCTACTGGACTCGTGGTATCGCGATGGTCCTGTGACCCAATTTTTACGCAATTCTGAGAAAGTTGACCAAGTCGCCAATTGGCGGCCCCACGGTTGACTTTTTGGGCAAAATTATGTTCGACTTACCGAAAATCCACATTTGGACATACCGTTGAGTTTGTGCTGACATTTAGAGTTTGTTTGACCTATAATTTTTCCCATTTAGAGACCTTTACCCTTTGCACCTTTTCGGTGCGAAGTGTGCCACACATGGACCCCACTTTGACCCGAAATTATTGTTTTGCCCCTGTATTCAAATTGGACGAAAGGGAGTGCTTTCTAGCTATTTTGCTTATTCTGGAAATGTTGGTGATATCTATTTCAGCATCCGGAGACATTTGTTCTGAGGCCATAGCATATGGTCCTGTGTGTTGGACATCTGGACGTTATATTTTGTAGCTTCTTGCCAGACAAGTATACCTTGCCATTGTACTATTATTCTTATTCCATATGTTGCATGCATCTTTATTTTGTCTTTAGTTCATATATTTTAACTGTTATATAAAAATGCGCGCGACGGTGTCGTCGCAATATATTTTTATTTATGTATTTGCATTGACCTTGTTTATGAGACTACCCCATTATCATGTAGCATCATTAGGTTTATTGGCCGTGACACAGTTGTTACACGAGTTTGAGTCTCATATAGATCACGGACTGCGTGACAGGTCTGGCCTCCTGTACGTATGGGTCGTGCGTTAGGGATGACTGTTGATAGAAACTTTGTATGCTAGAAGACTTAGCAGTTATTAGAGGTCCATGGACATAGCCTATTATAGTACGGTGATCCAATCCTTATCCTTGTTTGGTTGCAGGATTGGGCTAGGGTACTAAAGATAGGCTATGAACCAAATCGTGTCATGGATGTGACATGCTTAGAGCATGGGGTGGAGAGAACAACAAGTACCACATTTTGGCTTCTTTGCACTTTTCTTATTGTAACCCGGAAGCTCCGTTGGAGATACGGGCGGTGATGACCCCATTTACTACTTGGCGGCATCTGTCATTCAAATCTTTTGAATGACAGATGCCGCCCAAGTAGTAAATGGGGTCATCACCGCCCGTATCTCCAACGGCAGCTTCCGGGTTACAACTACGTTCTAAAGCTGCATTCACTTAGATGGTTAGGCAACCCCATTGGATATTTATTTTAGTACTTTATTGGCATGCTTTTATGTATCTTGTTATGTCCCTCTGAGGACCTGGCCCTTCCAGGTGTCGCTGTTCTTGAGTATTTACAGGAGCACAGATTCGGATGGTTACATATGTTTCGAGGATGTCTTCTCTTCGAGCCCCATGATTGTTAGCTGGTATTCTTATATTGTGTTGGTTGTGTTGTACTTATATTGTAATTGCTTTTATATTCGAGTTGGTAGTAGATTTATTTCCATCCAACTATCATCTTTAGATACTTTGTATTGAGATCTAGTTCATAGATATTGGTTATTTATTCGTATTTGATTTTTGTGGTTAAGATTTAGATTATACCCTGTGACTTGTGATAGATTTATACCACTTATAGATTTGATATTCATATTACAGCGTACGTATGGATTTTGGTTTCCATATATTGGAGTTGCCATATCTATGCGGCTGGCATGCTTACATGTCCTAGTCCTATGTATTTTTGGGACTGGGGCGTGACATGTTTTTAGTGGTGGCCCATGTAGGTCGAGAGCATATTGTCTCGGTTATGTTACTGTACCGAACAAGCTTGCACCTAGGAATAGAGTATAGGATCTCATCCACAATTGACTATGATTCGCTCTCCTTCCATTCCATTCTATTCGAATAATTGTATCCTGCTTGATTCATGTGCTTCCCTGATAATTCCTTGAGTATAGCCCCCTCCTAGAATATAGAAGTCCCTGTTGTTAGATGATAAGTAGGGTAACCTTCCTATTAAGAGTACAACTAGAGTGTTGACACACCACTAAGTTTAGAATATCTAGTGAACCCTAGAATTCCTTATCTATAGATTGGTTTACCATTACCCCTTGATGTATTAAGAGGACTTGAGAGTAGTATAGACACTACTAGAATTAGTTAGAAGTTTTACCATAATGTTTGACCCTAGTATTGAGGAACCAATAGAAAACCAAAATTGAATATTAGGACTGAACCTAACCTTCATAGTTAGATAGTATTGGGGAACTACAAACTTAGATTATTATCTTATTATTAGTAGACATCACCTTAGGAAGCCCAGAGGAATGTAATTAACACTTTTCCTTGATCATACCTCGAACATAGCAACTAGCATACCACTTTTCCTTAGAAAACCATGATGCTATCTAAAGCCCTCTATTTTAATTTCATATATTGTTCCTCTGCGACCTTAGCATTCGCTAATTGCATGACGACTAAATTATGTTCTTCTTTTCTCCATCTTTTAACTCGTGCCACTTGACACCTCTGATTATAGATCGAGCAATTTTATTCGATGTTAGGATATATATAGCTTGCTAGGATTATAGTTGTAATCTTAAAATTTAAATTTCTGTGCTTGGTAGTTAGAACTTGATAGTTGAGTATTCATTTAGATTATAATTTATGATTATACCTTAGTTTTAAATCACGTAATTGAACCAATATCTCCATATAAGTTATATCCTCTTTTCCTTTGAGGCTAGTAACCTTCCCATTCTTGCTATTGACGCTTGCTCTATAAGCGCTATGACTAAGACTTAAGACGACCATGACCTATGTAATATAAGAGGATACCCTAATAAGTACCAAGACCCCTTCTCGTAGACCTTAACAGGAGTTTCTACGGTATCCTTAAGACAATTATAGTATTAGTTTATTGTTATAAGTTGGGTGGTATACCTCACAACCTAGTATCACATAGTCTTTTGACCTATTATTGAAGTATAACCGAATGACATTACCTGTATGCTAGAATAAGACGACAGTATTTATTCAGACTGAAGAATTTAGAGGCCTATACCCCTATTTGGTCGACTAGAGACTTAGACAAGGAGTTAGTATAACAACTGTAGAGATTGTAGAGTCTTATTGCTTTTTGTGAACCTAAATTATTTTGTACGTTCTCTCATCATAATCTAGCATAATTATAATTTATGTACTACCTTGACTCATGCTGCTATTATAGCCTAATTTTGCAAGATTATCCCTTATCGAGCTTATTCATGACATGTATTATTGGAGTACTACAATAATATATTTCAGAATCAGTGTATTAGGGTCTAGCTAACCTTAGTGCGCTTGGTTCGCCCTTCGCATAACTACTTGCATGGATTGAGATATATAGTGATTAGTAGACGAATGTACTTGCCCTCTAGACATGTCTGAGCGTATCGTATCGGTTACATAACTGTACTAATACGAGCATGCGAACAAAGAATTACCAAAATAGGATTTTAATCCATAATTGCCTTGACAATTCCCATTGAATTCTCTAATCGCCTTGATCTCCATACGTCTATTCTAGTACCTTTCCCTTGAACTCTTATCATTGTTTTCCGTCTTCCCTTATTTCGGAAAGACGAAACCTCGTGCTTGGTATAAATTGATACACAGATAGTACTAGAGATACCCATAGGCCAATCGTATTATTTGGTGACTATCTTTTATAATTGATTAAGGGCATATCATATATGACATAATTGGTGTTAAAGTTTTGAGGATTAAATGACATGAGTAAATAAATTAAGAAATATTTTTCTTAAGTACATAGCCTTATATGATAGATGGGTAATTCTAAGTTGGGGTAGAAGTCGCATTATTAATTTGAGGTTAAATTCTTTCATATTGTGATCAAGTAGGATTAGATGGAGAGATTAAGTCTTTTTTTTAACGTGAGAATTTTAGAAGAAGGAGTTAGATGATGAGTATTTAATGAATTTTTAAAATCTTGATATGTCGGATCAAATATTTATACTTTAAGTACATGATTTAAATTTTGAATATTGAAGGTAAATCATCAATCCGAATTTTGAGGATAAATATAGAATTTCAGACTTGAACATTGGTGGATTGAATTTAAATTTTTTAACAATTTGATGATTTGAATTAACAGTTAAAATTTGATTGTTGGATTACCTATTTCAAATATTGAGGATATGAATTGAATTTAAAAATTTGAAGAGTACAAACATTTATAAGTGAAAATAGGAATAATATTGGACTAGAATTATTTTCTAGAGAAGATTATGATAGTTGGAGATCGTGAGGTAAAATTTATATGCGTATTTAAATCTTGAAGATGTTATATGGATTTAATTTAAATTTGGATGTTGATAATTTAAAAATCGAGAAGAGATTCCAATATGTTAAATTTGGATTAAACAAGAGGCTACCTTGGTTTGGAAGGTGATTGCGATGGATTAGAATATATTTTAAATCTTGGAAGAGATTGTGATTGACTTGCCTTATATGCGAACGTGAAGGAATTAACAAATTATGCCTTATTAAATTTTGAGGATAAAATTAATTTTTTAAGTTGGCTAGATTGTAAACCCGCTCATCCAAAATTAGACCTACTTGACTTAGATAGTGAGACTAGGGCTAGTTTGAATCCAATTAGAAATATAACACGGTATTTTTATTTAATTTCACAACATTGTATCACTTAGCGCACCTTACCGTTGCTTCGATAATTGGAGCACTACACTAGCCACTGCCTTCCTACAAATTTCACAACCTTGTCCTAGACGTGCCAATCTTCCATTCTGACCTTTGTGCAACTTATAATTATGCTCTCTCGTGCTATATTTTAGTCGCATAATATTCACCGCGGACGTTATTTATTTAATTCTAAATAAATATGACTTTGTATCCTTGTGCGTTCCAATCGAAATTGGAGACACAATCTTGACCCATTTCGTGCAACCTAATTTCTTTGTTTTGATAATATTCTATCCTGAGCCCTCTATGTTCATGACCCTTGTGTCCCACCTAATGTTATCCCATGTACTTCTAATTAATTCCCGAACGCCGTACGCATTAATTTTAATTATTTAATCTAATTTCTATCTTTGTGCAACATTTCAATGGTTGGACGCTTTTTATTTAAAAGAGAATTTAGGTGTCCACACCATTGACATGACACATGAAGAAACCTATTTTTCGTTCATGTGGATTTTTTTCATGATTTTCGGAATGTGCAACGCGCAACATCGTCCCTCATTTAAACCTAGTTTTGCATTTAAACAATGCAAATCTTGTACCATCATTGACTTTCTACCGTGGCTTAGTTTTAATTTCGAGGACGAAATTTTTATAAGTTGGGTAGAAAATAAAACCCCAAATCCTAAAAATAGTATTTATTCTTTTTAATTAATTAATAATTTAATTATAGTAATTATGAGCTAATTAGGAGAAATAGATTTTATTTAATTTTTATTTTAGGTGTTCGTGCATTTAGGAGATTTATGGAGCCGGTATAAATTTTTCCTAATTTATTTCATGTAGGAGACCCTTTGGACAGTTGCTAGCTTAATGGTATGCATTAATACAAATTCTAGATTTGTTTATGTGTGTGTGTGTATATATATATATATATATATATATATATATATATATATATATATATATATATATATATATTTAAGGGAAAAAGAAAGAAAAAGAAAAAGAAAAAGAAAAAAAAAATGGAAATTAGTTAATGGATCCATAAAAACTACCCAAACCCATCCTAACCCGACCTACCCACTTAGCTTAAACCCGCCCGCACCCTTAGAATTAGAATCAATAGCAGCAGCAACTTGGAATCACCCCCCCAGCGTTATCTCTCTCCCTCTCTTTTCCTATATATATATATATATATATATATATATATATATATATATATATATATATATATATATACTTCCCTTCTCTCCAAAACCCTAACCCTAAAACTCATAGCCCTCCTCCTTCCCATCTGACCGCCGAGCCTAGACCGCCGTCCGCCGCCCAGCCCGGACCGCCGATGCCGCCCAGAACCGCCATCGACGACTGCCACTCCGCGCAAACCGCAAACTGCAGTTTTGAACAGCAATCTTCCTATGTTCACAACGCTTTTTCTGTTACCTCACTGAACCAAACTCGACCCCGTCTTCACCAGTACGTTCACCACTTAACCCTCTTCAATATCTGTATGATAGTTGACCTCGAACAGCACGAAACCCTAGGCAAAAATAGCGTAGCGTCCAAGTTGACAGAAAAATACCACTTTTGGGTATCGCAGAAAACTGCAGTGATCACCTATGTTCCCGGATTCGTATCTCCCACCACCGAGATCTGAATTCGATTTTTCTTTTTGGTATGTGGAGACCACTTGACCTAGTTTAATTTTTGTTAATTACATTAATTTGTTAACTACTGTATGTAGAATTAAATTTGTTGGAAAATCCCCAAAATCTACTTTTTCCAGATTTTTAAAAATTGTGAAACGGAGCGCGTCCTGCCAAACGGGACCGCCCGTCGTGTACCAAGTGTACCAAAAGGTGCGCGCAGCATACCGGACACGTGCGATTTTGCAAAAACTGATCGGACACGTGTGCGTGTAAACCGCCTTAATTAATTCTATAGATAGTCAGGTAGGGGATGGAAAATTTTGGTTTAGCAACAGATGTTTGAGGTTTAGAGTAGGGTTGAATATGTCTGTTATTTATTAATTAAATCCTTGGTGCGCCCTACCATTATTGAATTGTTCGGAGCCCAATATCAGCCCATAGATTCTATTGGACTATTGTACTTCTGACTTGACTCGCTAATTTAGGCACTGGACTTTTCCGCCACTCAAAATCAAATCCGTTGTGACTTAAATTAAATGCACAACTTCCCGTATCCAAAATTCTATAATTAATTTTTGTGTCGGACACCTGTGTCGTTACTTTCAATTTTGAGATACCAACTTAACCCGTTGAGTTTGACCAACTTAAGGGTCCAAGACTGACTCCAAGCCTACACCATTTTTGATCTTTGTGTCATTTCCAAATTTAGACCCCAAGTGCCCCCATTTAATTTAAAAGCGCGGGACACTTTAATTCTAATTAAATCGGGAATACCAATTTTGACTAATCCCATTTTAATTCCCATTTAATGCCCATTTAATTAAGCCCATACCAAACACACAACACCCCCTCACCCTACAAAACACCAAACACCATTTCTCCACAATTTTTGTATCATTTCATGTGTTTGTGCAATTACCCAAACTTAAGGGGCTAAATTATAAATATTGTAATATGTGTCACACCCTCATTGGCCAGGGCAAAATGGAGAGGCTACCCCTTCCTTGACCGTAGTCAACCCATCTCCTCCCCTTATTTTTTATGAAGAAACTTATTCCCTTCATGTAAAATCCCAACCCTCCATTTGAATTGGGAGCATCACCACCATCCATCCTCCACACAACCCCCTATATAATATCCTTTCTCCCTCTCCCCAATGCAGGCCCTAATCCCTTGGCACATTGGAAACCACCCTCTCCTCTCTCTCCTCCCTCTACCTAGAAAACTGAGCCACCCCTACATATATTTTTCCTTCTTCTTCCTTTCTTCTTCTTCTTCCTTTCTTCTTCCTGGGAAAGTTCACTCCGGCCGAGTTGTCCCCGCATCTGCCCCTCCAGAGCGCCGACGCAGCCTCTCCGGGGGCTGATCTCCCCGATCCAGCATCGAGCCCCCGCGGTGCTCGGGCATTTGATCGCAGCTCCGGCACTGCCCAACCCGCGTCGAGCCGCACCCCCGCAGCTCAACCGCTGCAACCAGCTCAGCCCGCGTCGAGCCAACAGCAGTAGAGAAAGACCCCCGCTAATAGAAAAAGAGGCATATCCGCCGATGATAACGAGAGCAGTACCGATAGCACCAATAGCATCCCTTCCAGTTCCCTCTGCAACCCTCGGTGCTCCGGCGTCCTCTACACCCTCCAACCCGCAGCTCCGCCCACTGTCCCCGCTTCCAGCGTCGAGCCTCCCCGCGGTTCCGGCACTGCCCCCCATCGACTCCCCAATCCGACGAACACCTCCACCCGAGCCACCATTTTATCACCTCCACCGCCACCATTAGCCGATCACCACCACCACCATTGCAACACCTCCACCCGAGCCACCATTTCATCACCTCCACCGCCACCTTAGCCGATCACCACCACCACCCTGCTGACCCGCTGTTCTCCGGCCAACCTCGGTCGACGCCACCTCGCCTAGGTATATCACTCCCCCTCTCCTTGTTTATGGTTTTGTGTGTTATTTTACTAGGGTTTATATGTCTTGTGGGTGTATTGTGTGTTGATGATGAGGTTTAAAGGTGGTTAATTTAGGGTTAATATAGGTTAGGGTTTGTCATTTACATGAATTAAAATGATTTCTAAATGTTTTGCATGGAGGTTTAGATTTAGTGTTTGCAAATAAATTATAAATATGATAAAGGATTTTCATGGAAATTTAGGTTTTGATTTTAAATAAATGTTCGGGATATATTACATGGTGGTAAAATGCTAAATAATTTAATGAGGATTAAATTAAGGATAAATAAGATTCTGATATTTTGAACGTTGATGAACACTGAGGAACACGTGGTTGATTGTGGACAAGTGTGTAGAGTAAAACCATTAATCTATAATTTGGAAACTGGAAATTAAAGGTGGTTAATTTAGAGTAGTACTTTGTAATTGGTAACAACGATATGAAATGAAGGGTTAATAATCATTAATTATGTTTTGAGGATGGTTTGATGATGTAGTACTGATGACTAGATGATTTGACGTATCGTATCGATAGTCAACTGTGGTCAACCCTCTATCGTCTTGTCCCTGTGAGTTGTAGCTGAGACTGAGCATATATATAGACGTGTGTCACATCCCTGTTTGCCGCGATATAGTTTATTAATTGAGTTTGTATCTCATCTCTAGGTACTACGGGACCTGAGGACTTGGACGTGGTACCGGATCCCCGTCATCAGCAGCCGAACGCAGGCAAGTGTACCTTGCCACCCTGTATTTCATATTACAGATATTTATGGTTTCTTTATGTACATTGTGCGCGTATGTTTGGTTACGATCGATACTTCGCGTCCGAATCACAACCGGGTGCAGACGTTCATCGTAACGTCTTAGAATAATTGTTAAATGTTCGTAACACCTCGATGTACGTACCTGAGTATATCGACACCCCAGGACACATTCATATACTATGATCGTGCCATATTCCTGTATCCTGATACTGACATCATGACCAGAGACTGGGATAACCTTAGGGTCGCGTCTGTTGAGTTATTTCTGTGTGTCGAGACTGTTAGATAGAAGTTCAGGTTCAGCGCACCATCGTTAACCGCTTGGGAAAGAGAAGACAGTTACTAGACGTTTGGGCTCCTCTACACGCGCTTATATATGTATATGTAGTGATCCTGTATTCTAGAGTAGTGTATCACCCGTGTGACTCTGTGCTCGGAGCTACGGTATGCCCCGTGTGACTCTGTGTTTGGAGCTACAGTTTTATTTTGGATAGCCCACGCGTCGAACATTGTCTTTAAACTGTGTCACACTTGTTTGGTTATGATAGAGTACCCTGTCGTTGCACTTGTACTTTCTGTTTACTTGGCATGCTGTATTTTTGTACCTTTTTACGTTCCTCTGAGGACCTGGTCCCCTGCCAGTTTTACAGCATAGACGATTATGGAGCATTAGGAGTTGCTGATGGAGTTACATATCTTCCGGGCGTTGTACCAGGTACTCATATCATTTCCACCGGTATTATGGTTACATTATTCTTATTGATTATTCATCTGCTGTTGTAGCCTAGTTTTTGTAGACTCATATTTTCTTGAGTCTATTCAAGTTTGTGTGTTATTGGGAGGCCAACTTTAGCACATATAGCTCTTTCTTGTTTACTGTTGTACATTGTGGATTGAGACATAAAGGTTTATATTTATGGGATATCTAGATAGCGCCCTTTATATTTTACAGCTTATACGTATTCGAGTCAGACCAGAGTCTGGTCGATTGCGTAGCTGGCGTGTCACGTATTCCTGGTCCTACATATTTTGGGACTGGGGCTTGACATATTTTTGTGGTGGCCCATGCAGGTCCGTTTTAAATCGTCTTGGTCATCTGACTTTTCCAAGCGAGCCTGCAAATTAGGAATAGATATTATGATTCTTGAATAGGATCTCAATCCATAATCAATTTGCATTCGTTCAATTTTCGTCAATATCGTTATCATTGACTCTCATCCCCTATTATTCGGAAGACGGACGTTTGTGCCTGATGGTTTCCTCCAGAAGAAGATCGTAGCTCAGATGACAGAAGACAGAATTCGTATAACATTCTCTGAGAAGATTGTTACCCTGAGAAGGATAGAATGATAGGTTCTTTTGGATTCTAGAACTAGTATGAAAGGGTAGCAAGAGAATTGGACCCAGTAGTACCCTACCCGTGCTTGAGATAGCAGTGATCTTATAAGTACTGGGAGCTGGAAGGATTGTTGATCATGACCTAGAATAATTTATGGAAATGCGTAGCCTGATGATAGAAACTAGTGGTTGTATATGATAGCAATACTAGGAACAATGATTATGAGCTAGAGGAGATAAAAATTTTAGGATCTCACTTGGAAGATAATGATCGGATTCTAGGAATTCTAGTATATGCTTGAGTGATACCATTATTGTACTTGTGACTTGGAGAGAGAAATAACAAAAAAAAGAAATTTGAGGAATAAAATTTTAGAAAAAACCTTGTGGAGAAGAGAAATTATACATTAGGCGAGGAAATTTTTTTCTTTTAAGGATTAATGTTGGAAACAGAACAGGAGAAATTATTATGAGGTTTAGTCTAGACTATGATCTTATCCTAGACATGGTTTGGTTGAGCCAATACCACGCGACGTTGGATTGGCGATGTGGTTGCATTATTTTTTTGACCACCAGGTTACCCTGAGTTGAGTTTCCTCAAAGAGGGTAGGAGTATGGTGCCCATCTACCTCAGGGGCACACAATACAAGGTGAGCCAGTGTACCCCGCATTATATCAGAGTATGAGGATGTGATTCTAGAGAACCTTCAGGGACTGCCACCTGACAGAGAGATAGAGTTTGTTATAGAGTTGACTCCAAGAGCCGAGCTGGTTATTTTCCCATCTTCAGACTTGCACCGATAGAGTTGGTTGAGTTGAAGGTCCATAGTAGAGGATCACTTAGACAAGGATTTTAGTCGGGCTAGTGTTTCTCCATGGGGAGTACCCATCATATTGTATCGAAGAAGGACGGGACGGTACGCTTGTGTATCGATTACAGGGCGTTAAATGCTGTAATGATAAAGAACAAGTATCTACTGCCGCGCATCGATGATTTGTTTGAACAGCTTAGTGGTGCACGTGTATTCTCGAAGATCGATCTCAGATCCGGTTATCATCAGATCAAGGTACGGAGAGAGGACATTTCGAAGACGGCTTTTCGGACGAAGTATGGATACTATGAGTCTCTAGTCATGCCGTTTGGCTTAACCAACATGCCAGCAGTATTTATGAGCTTGAGAAATAATGTTTTCCACCAGTACTTGGATATTTTGTGGTGGTAGTTATCGATGATATCGTGGTATATTCTAAGAGCCAGGAGGAGCACGAGAGACATCTCAGGATCGTGTAGGAGACGCTGAGGCAGGAGAGGCTGTACGCCAAGCTCCGTAAATGTGAGTTATGTTTGGATAGAGTACCCTTCCTGGGACACAAAATCACCGGAGATGGACTAACAGTTGACCCGGAGAAGATAGTTGCAGTTGAGACATGGCCAACCCCTGCACCCGTTATAGAGATTAGGAGCTTCCTCGGACTTGCCGGATATTATCGGAGGTTCGTAGAAAATTCCCGTGGATTGTTGCGCCTATGACACGACTGACACGTAAAGGCGAGAAGTTTATCTGGACTGAAGAGTGTCAGACGACTTTCGACGAGCTGAAGAAGCGTCTGACATCAGCACCGATTTTGATACTACCTTCAGGATAAGGAGGATTTGTAGTGTAAAGTGATGCGTCAGGGAGCGGATTAGGATGTGTACTGATGCAATACGGCAAGGTGATAGCCTACGCATCGAGACAACTAAGGGTTCATGAGAAGAACTGTCCGACGCACGACTTAGAGCTAGCTGCAGTGATATTTACACTAAAGCTATGGAGACATTACCTTTATGGTGTGCGTGTTGAGATTTACACAGATCATAAAAGTCTGAAGTATGTCTACATGTAGAAGGAGCTCAACATGAGGAAGAGACGCTGGCTAGAGTTGATGACAGATTATGACATTGAGTTGCAGTACCACCCTGGCAAGGCGAATGTAGTAGCAGATGCCTTAAGCAAGAAGTCCATGGCATACTTTTTGACGACTCAGCGGCAATTGCTAGAGGATCTCCAGGAGCTTGGGATAGACATTGTATTGCCAGGCATGGATGGACAGATGGCCAGTCTCGAGGTTCAGTCTACGTTGATTGAGAGGATCAAGGCAGCCCTGTCTACATATGCGAGATTTTGACGTTTACGAGAGAGGACAGAGGCCGGCATGCAGACGGGACTCAGGATACATGAAGACGGAACATTGAGGTGTGGAGATCGCCTATATGTTCCGAGTAGCGAGCTACGCTGAGAGTTGATGACCGAGGCTCATAGCTCGATTTATTCTATTCATTCCGGGGGTACGAAGATGTACCGAGACTTGAGGCAATATTTTTGGTGGCATGGGATGAAGAGAGAGATTGCAAGATTCGTGGTAAAATATTTAGTTTGTCAGCAAGTCAAGGCTGAACATCAGAGGACTGCAGGACTATTGCAGCCGCTTCCCATTTCCGAGTGGAAGTGGGAAAACATTACCATGGACTTCGTCACAGGATTCCCGCGGAGCCCTAGCGAAAAGGATGCAGTTTGGGTTGTCGTGGAGAGACTCACCAAGTCTACATATTTTTTGCCCCTCAGAGTTGGGCAGCCCACGGAGATATTAGCTGACATGTATGTAACACCCCGTTCCGTTCTAGCGGACTGCCGTCTCAAATGGCAAAAGTGCAACTGTTCCGACCCGCTTTGCCTCAACAAGAAGCAAAGTATATCCAGACTTGCCCCTACAGGAATCCGGCTTGGACTTTCAGAGGCTCGCTCAGACGTATCGCTCTACCGAGGCGAATCATCGCTAAGGTGGGTGGCTACGGTGAACTTGTCTTTGCTTAGCCAGCACACATAAAATCTGGAATATTCATGCTAGTCGCTAGGTGATTCACCCCCTACAAGCTAATAAATCCAATACACCTAGCTAAGGGAATAATCCCAACTTGTATTGCTTGCTAGAACATGGAAATTGAAATACTGCTTATATTCAGACCCTCGCATGCTAAGTACCTTAACGGTTTCAACTCTCGGCTTACCTTCGGGTTCGAGCAAACGTGCCTGCTTATGTTCCTTAGAAACGCATGCTTGTCTGCTTGAATGTTACCGTATTTTCATCCAAACCCCGGGAGACTACTACGTAGTCGTTCCGTGCCTGAATGAACCTATAAGTATCCGGGACCATTAGGTCACCAAGGTATATCCCCGAACCAGGGGAATGCATTAAGCAAGAATGAATACTGAACGTGAATCACACTTGAATGATAATCATGCTAAGTATGCATCTGAACGAGGATCGTGTTATGTACTGATGGAATCCCAGTTCGTGGAGCAATATGCTCGTTCAGATTAAGTTTAAGTTTCATGATTATCATGTCAAGCTATGGAATATGGATAAGACCCTGACCTGCATTGTCGCGGACAACTTGTGTGCACAAGGTATGTTATGTTGAGTTCCGCGGACGGTCACCAGGGCACTGGGACCGATCCGATCCGTACGGGACGTATGTTAGTCGTATGTTACCCGGCAAGTGTTATACGACGGGGCTCGCCACCCGCATTGTACGTCACTTCGCCCTGAGACTAAACTGTCCTTTATGGCTATGCCAGCGACATTATGTTCATATAGATAAGTCATCCTCGCTTAGGGCTATCCGCGTGCGAGTCACTGCATCGCATCAATGAACAACTAAACACCTGAACGATCATGTTAAAATGACCCTCGTGTTTGCATATGCTATGTCTCCTGAATGTTTATACTTACCGTGCTTGAATTAATCATGTTTGCCTTGGACAGGGAAGGAGAAATGATAAGTTGGTAAGTTTTGCCGTGTTTCCTCAAACATCGTACGGCGCACTGCCCGACACGATAAGCTATTCAATGTTTGCATGAAAACTGATCCTAAGGCAACTAGAAAGACAACTTAATAGTTGTGCACGGAACCTGTATTACGTGTTTGGATTTGTCGAACGGGCGAGTAGCTTCCCCACCAGTGCATTCAATGTACTGATAATCTACCAGTTTGTATGTAGGGTGCGGGAGAACCTCGTTCGGTGCGGATGCCTCCAACGTGCGTGCTAAGGCGTGAAGATCACTCCGAAGCAACGGTGCGTCCGAAACAGAAGCACTTATACAAGACATAAGTTGTGAACATCGCCTGAACATCGCCTGTGCAATCATTTCACAATTGTAGCCACTTGGCATGCTTTTACTGTTTCAGAGAGAGAGGCTTGAGCGACTTGTAATCTCGGCTTTACGCCGCCTGTAACCCTGTTTATATCAATAAAGAGTTGCTTACTTCAAACTTGTGTTCAATGCTTCCGCTATATTTGTCGACTCAGTGAACCTGTTACCAAATCGCTATACGTTCATGACTCCGCTGCACTCGGATAATCTGTGCAACTCTGTGGCTTAGAACTCTTGCCGCCAGCCAATGAACCATGGCCTTGCACGGACGTGGATCACGCTCGTGCGGCATCACGCCAGGATGGGTCAAAGCGATCGTTCCGCGGGAGCGCTGGCGAGGGTGATTCCCGCCTAGCGGGAACGGCCGAAATAGCCTGCGAGAGATCGGGCGTGACATGTTGGTATCAGAGCCTGGCTTCTACGCCTTTGGACTTCGATTCGATATCTCTGTTTCGAAAGCTCGTTCGTGGGTTATGTGCACGCTCTCTCTTAATGCCTCGATGGGATGTTCCAACAATAAGTCTAAATACTTTCAAAATATATTTTGAATGATATGCTTGCTTGTCTGGTTGTATGTTGCGAGTGGCCTTTGTGCCAACCTGTGCGAACCCTTGAGAGTATCGCTAGTAGCTTATCCGATTTTCACTAACCCTAAGTTTGGTTGAATACATCTATTCGAGGGACGCCTTGAACTAGTGCACCATCCAAGACTTAAGAAACGGTGAAACTCGAGTACTAAGACTTCGCTATCACTGAGCTGGTTGACGTGTTCACGCTAGAGGGGCCCTTCGAAAGTGTGCACGATCCAGTCTAAGCGATATGCTGATTTCGAAGCTTGTGCAAGTGAATATCCAAATGAACAAGTACAACGACTTGTCTAGGATTGCCTCAACCCTAGATTACTGCTTGTCCTCAGTAAGTCTCGAGGACAAGACTTTTTTGAGTTGGGTAGGATGTAACACCCCGTTCCGTTCTAGCGGACTGCCGTCTCAAACAGCAAAAGTGCAACTGTCCCGACCCGCTTTGCCTCAACAAGAAGCAAAGGATATCCAGACTTGCCCCTACAGGAATCCGGCTTGGACTTTCAGAGGCTCGCTCAGACGTATCGCTCTACCGAGGCGAATCATCGCTAAGGTGGGTGGCTACGGTGAACTTGTCTTTGCTTAGCCAGCACACATAAAATCTGGAATATTCATGCTAGTCGCTAGGTGATTCACCCCCTGCATGCTAATAAATCCAACGCACCTAGCTAAGGGAATAATCCCAACTTGTACTGCTTGCTAGAACATGGAAATTAAAATACTGCTTATATTCAGACCCTCGCATGCTAAGTCCCTTAACGGTTTCTACTCTCGGCTTACCTTCGGGTCCGAGCAAACGTGCCTGCTTATGTTCCTTAGAAACGCATGCTTGTCTGCTTGAATGTTATCGTGTTTTCATCCAAACCCCGGGAGACTACTACGTAGTCGTTCCGTGCCTGAATGAACCTACAAGTATCCGGGACCATTAGGTCACCAAGGCATATCCCCGAACCAGGGGAATGCATTAAGCAAGAATAAATACTGAACATGAATCACACTTGAATGATAATCATGCTAAGTATGCATCTGAACGAGGATCGTGTTATGTACTGATGGAATCCCAGCTCGTGGAGCAATATGCTCGTTCAGATTAAGTTTAAGTTTCATGATTATCATGTCAAGCTATGGAATATGGATAAGACCCTGACCTGCATTATCGCGGACAACTTGTGTGCACAAGGTATGTTATGTTGAGTTCCGCGGACGGTCACCAGGGCACTGGGACCGATCCGATCCGGACGGGACGTATGTTAGTCGTATGTTACCCGACAAGTGTTATGCGACGGGGCTCGCCACCCGCGTTGTACGTCACTTCGCCCTGAGACTAAACTGTCCTTTATGGCTATGTCAGCGATATTATGTTCATATAGATAAGTCATCCTCGCTTAGGGCTATCCGCGTGCGAGTCACTACATCGCATCAATGAACAACTAAACACCTGAACGATCATGTTAAAACAACCCTCGTGTTTGCATATGCTATGCCTCCTGAATGTTTATACTTAGCGTGCTTGAATTAATCATGTTTGCCTTGGACAGGGAAGAAGAAATGGTAAGTTGGTAAGTCTCGCCGTATTTCCTCAAACATCACACGGCGTACTGCTCGACACGATAAGCTATTCAATGTTTGCATGAAAACTGATCCTAAGGCAACTAGAAAGACAACTTAATAGTTGTGCATGGAACCTGTATTACGTGTTTGGATTTGTCGAGAGGGCGAGTAGCTTCCCCACCAGTGCATTCAATATACTGATAATCTACCAGTTTGTATGCAGGGTGCGGGATAACCTCGTTCGGTGCGGATGCCTCCAACGTGCGTGTTAAGGCGTGAAGATCACTCCGAAGCAACGGTGCGTCCGGAACAGAAGCACTTATACAAGAGATAAGTTATGAACATCGCCTGAACATCGCCTGTGCAATCATTTCACAATTGTAGCCACTTGGCACGCTTTTACTGTTTCAGAGAGAGAGGCTTGAGCGACTTATAATCTCGGCTATACGCCGCCTGTAACCCTGTTTATATCAATAAAGAGTTGCTTACTTCAAACTTGTGTTCAATGCTTTCGCTATATTTGTCGACTCAGTGAACCTGTTACCAAATCGCTATGCGTTCATGACTCTGCTGCACTCGGACAATCTGTGCGACTCTGTGGCTTAGAACTCTTGCCGCCAGCCAATGAACCATGGCCTTGCACGGGCGTGGATCACGCTCGTGCAGCATCACGCCCGGATGGGTCAAAGCGATCATTCCGCGGGAGCGCTGGCGAGGGTGATTCCCGCCTAGCGGGAACGGCCGAAATAGCCTGCGGGAGATCGGGCATGACAATGTATATGAGACAGGTAGTATGATTACATGGAGTTCCTGTTAGCATCGTATCGGATCGTGATTCCATATTTACGTCACATTTTTGGCGGAGTATGCAGGAGAGCCTTGGAACTCGTCTCAAGTTCAGCACTGCATATCATCCACAGACTGATGGCCCGTCAGAGCGCACGATACAGATATTAGAGGATATATTGAGAGCGTGCATGATTGATTTTGGAGGATCTTGGGAGGACCACCTACACTTGGTGGAATTCTCCTACAATAACAGCTACCAGGCTAGCATACAGATGGCACCTTATGAGGCACTGTATGGCAGGAAGTATAGGTCACCAGTATGTTGGAGTGACATGGGAGAGCGTCAGATACTTGGTCCAGAGTTGATGACACAGACAGTGGAGAAAGTCAAGCAGATTCAGAGCCACCTGCGTGCAGCACAGGACAGACAGAAATATTGGGCAGATGCTCACCACAGACCATTGGAGTTCAAGGAGGGTGACCATGTATTTTTGAAGATATCGCCTACTCATGGTACCATCAGATTCGGAGGCAGAGGCAGAGGCAAGCTGAGTCTGAGGTACATCGGACCATTTGATATCTTGGAACGAGTTGGCAAAGTGGCTTACCGTCTTGCATTGCCTCCATCATTAGAAGAAGTGCATGACGTATTTCACGTATCGCAGTTGAGGAGATATGTGGCAGACCCTAGCCACATGCTGGATCATTCGGAGATTACAGTCGGGCCCAGTCTATCTTACGTAGAGCAGCCAGTTGAGATCCTCGATCACAGTGAGAAGACCTTGAGAGGGCAGACTATTCGACTGGTCAGAGTTGCATGGAAGCATCATTCGCCAGGCGAGTCTACTTGGGAGCACGAGAATTCTATTCGACAGCATTTCCCGTATTTATTTGAGGAGCAAGGTATGAATTTACGTACCGCATTTGATTACTAGCTTGTTTTTAAATTATCTTACTATTATCGTGCTTTACTTTTAATTTCGGGGACAAAATTTTTCTAAGTTGGGAAGGATGTAAACCCCCTCAATTAATTCTATAGATAGTCAGGTAGGGGATGGAAAATTTTGGTTTAGCAGCAGATGTTTGAGGTTTAGAGTAGGGTTGCATATGTCTGTTATTTATTAATTAAACCCTTGGCGCGCCCTACCATTGTTGAATTGTTCGGAGCCCAATATCAGCCCATAGATTCCATCGGACTATTGTACTTCTGACTTGACTCGCTAATTTAGGCAATGGACTTTTCTGCCACTCAAAATCAAATTCGTTGTGCCTTAAATTAAATGCACAACTTCCCGTATCCAAAATTCCATAATTAATTTTTGTGTCGGACACCTGTGCCGTTACCTTCAATTTTGAGATACCAACTTAACCCGTTGAGTCGGACCAACTTAAGGGTCCAATACTGACTCCAAGCCTACACCATTTTTGACCTTTGTGTCATTTCCAAATTTAGACCCCAAGTGCCCCCATTTAATTTAAAAGCGCGGGACACATTAATTCTAATTAAATCAGGAATACCAATTTTGACTAATCCCATTTTAATCCCCATTTAATGCCCATTTAATTAAGTCCATGCCAAACACACAACACCCTCTCACCCTACAAAACACCAAACACCATTTCTCCCATAATTTTTGTATTATTTTATGTGTTTGTGCAATTACCCAAACTTAAGGGGCTAAATTACAAATATTGCAACATGTGTCACACCCTCATTGGCCAGTGCCAAATGGAGAGGCTACCCCTTCCTTGACCGTAGTCAACCTATCTCCTCCCCTTATTTTTTTACGAAGAAACCTATTCCCTTCATGTAAAATCCCAACCCTCCATTTGAATTGAGAGCATCACCACCATCCATCCTCTACACAACCCCCTATATCCTTTCCCCCTCTCCCCAATGCAGGCCCTAATCCCTAGGCACATTGGAAACCACCCTCTCCTCTCTCTCCTTCCTCCACCTAGAAAATCGAGCCACCCCTACATATATTTTTCCTTCTTCTTCCTTTCTTCTTCTTCTTCCTTTCTTCTTCCTGGGGAAGTTCACTCTGGCCGAGCTGTCCTCGCATCTGCCCCTCCAGAGCGCCGGTGCAGCCTCTCCGGCGGCTGATCTCCCCGATCCAGCGTCGAGCCCCCGCGGTGCTCGGGCATTTGATCGGAGCTCCGGCACTGCCCAACCCGCGTCGAGCTGCACCCCCGCAGCTCAACCGCTGCAACCAGCTCCGCCCTCGTCGAGCTGCAACCCTCGGTGCTCCGGCGTCCTCTACACCCTCCAACCCGCAGCTCCGCCCACTGTCCCCGCTTCCAGCGTCGAGCCTCCCCGCGGCTCCGGTACTGACCCCCATCGACTCCCCAGTCCGGCAAACACCTCCACCCGAGCCACCATTTCATCACCTCCACCGCTACCATTAGCCGATCACCACCACCACCATTGCTACACCTCCACCCAAGCCACCATTTCATCACCTCCACCGCCACCTTAGCCGATCACCACCACCACCCTGCTGACCCGCTGTTCTTCGGCCAACCTCGGTCGACGCCACCTCGCCTAGGTATATCACTCCCCCTCTCCTTGTTTATGGTTTTGTGTGTTATTTTACTAGGGTTTATATGTCTTGTGTGTGTATTGTGTGTTGATGATGAGGTTTAAAGGGGGTTAATTTAGGGTTAATGTAGGTCAGGATTTGTTATTTACATTAATTAAAATAATTTCTAAATGTTTTGCATGGAGGTTTAGATTTAGTGTTTGCAAATAAATTGTAAATATGATAAAGGATTTTCATGGAGATTTAGGTTTTGATTTTAAATAAATGTTCATAATATATTACATGGTGGTAAAATGCTAAATAATTTAATGAGGATTAAATTAAGGAGAAATAAGATTCTGATATTTTGAACGTTGATGAACACTGAGGAATATGTGGTTGATTGTGGACTAGTGTGTGGAGTAAAACCACTAATCTGTAATTTGGGAACTGGAAATTAAAGGTGGTTAATTTAGAGTAGTACTTTGTGATTGGTAACAACGATATGAAACGAAGGGTTAATAATCGTTAATTTTGTTTTGAGGATAGTTTGATGATGTGGTACTGATGACTAGATGATTTGACGTATCGTATCGATAGTCAACTGTGGTCAACCCTCTATCGTCTTGTCCCTGTGAGTTGTAGCTGAGACTGAGCATATGTATAGACGTGTGTCACATCCCTGTTTGCCGCGAGATAGTTTATTGATTGAGTTTGTATCTCATCTCTAGGTACTACGGGACCTGAGGACTTGGACGTGGTACCGGATCCCCGTCATCAACAGCCGGATGCAGGCAAGTGTACCTTGCCACCCTGTATTTCAGATTACAGATATTTATTAGTTTTTTATGTACATTGTGCGCGTATGTTTGGTTACGATCGATACTTCACGTCCGGATCACAACCGGGTGCAGACGTTCATCGTAACGTCTTAGAATGATTGTTAGATGTGCGTAATACCTCGATGTACGTACCTGAGTATTTCGACACCCCAGGACACATTCATATACTGTAATCGTGCTATATTCCTGTATCCTGATGCTGACATCATGACCAGAGACTGGGACGACCTTAGGGTCGCGTCTGTTGAGTTATTTTTGTGTGTCGAGACTGTTAGATAGAAGTTCAGGTTCAGCGCACCATCGTTGACCGCTTGGGAAGGGGAAGACTGTTACTAGATGTTTGGGCTCCTCTACACGCGCTTATATATGTATATGTAGTGATACTGTATTCTAGAGTAGTGTATCACCCGTGTGACTCTGTGCTCGGAGCTACGGTATGCCCCGTGTGTCTCTGTGTTCGGAGCTACGGTTTTATTTTGGATAGCCCACGCGTCGAACATTATCTTTAAACTGTGTCACACTTGTTTGGTTATGATAGAGTACCCTGTCATTGCACTTGTAATTTCTGTTTACTTGGCATGCTGTATTTTTGTACTTTGTTACGTCCCTCTGAGGACCTGGTCCCCTGCCAGTTTTGCAGCATAGACGATTATGGAGCATTAGGAGTTGCTGATGGAGTTGCATGTCTTGCGGGCGTTGTACTAGGTACTCATATCATTTCTACCGGCATTATGGTTACATTATTCTTATTGATTATTCATCTACTGTTGTAGCCTAGTTTTTGTAGACTCATATTTTCTCGAGTCTATTCGAGTTTGTGTGTTATTGGGCGGCCAACTTTAGCACATATAGCTCTTTCTTGTTTACTGTTGTACATTATAGATTGAGACATAGAGGTTTACATTTATGGGATATCTAGATAGCGCCCTTTATATTTTACATCTTATACGTATTCGAGTCAGACCAGAGTCTGGTCGATTGTGTAGTTGGCGTGTCACGTATTCCTGGTCCTACATATTTTGGGACTGGGGCGTGATAGTGCGAGTCAGAATCAGCCCGTATCCGCAGACAATTCTCGTGTCATAACTTTTGCGAAAGCCTTGCACATTTTGTGCATGCTTGTCAGATTATGATGAAACTTGTGCCACTGGACTCGTGGTATCGTGCTGGTCCTGTGACCCAATTTTTACGCAATTCTGAGACAGTTGACCAAGTCGCCAATTGGTGGCCCCACGGTTGACTTTTTGGATAAAATTGTGTTCGGCTCACCGAAATCCACATTTGGACATACAGTTGAGTTCGTGCTGACAATTAGAGTTTGTTTGACCTATAATTTATTCCATTTAGAGACCTTTACCCTTGGCACACTTTTCGGTGCGAAGTGGGCCACACGTGGACCCCACTTTGACCCAAAATTACCGTTTTGCCCCTGTGTCCAAATTGGACGAAAGGGAAGTGCTTTCTAGCTATTTTGCTTATTCTGGGAACATTGGTGATATCTATTTCAGCATCCAGAGATATTTGTTCTGAGGCCATAGCTTCTGGTCCTGTGTGTTGGATATCTGGACGTTACATTTTGCAGCTTCTTGTCAGGCAATTATACCTTGCCATTGTACTGTTATTCTTATTCCATATGTTGCATGTATCTTTATTTTCTGTCTTTAGTTCATATATTTTAACTATTATATAAAAATAAGCACGACAGTGTCGTCGCAATATATTTTTATTTATGTATTTGCATTGACCTTGTTTATGAGACTACCCTATTATCATATAGCATTATTAGGTTCATTGGCCGTGACATAGTTGTTATACGAGTGTGAGTCTTATATAGATCACGGACTGCGTGACAGGTTTGGCCTAATGTACATATTGGCCGTGCGTTAGGGATGACTGCTGATAGAAATTTTATATGCTAGAAGACTTAGCAGTTATTAGAGGTCCATGGACATAGCCTATTATAGTACGGTGGTCCAATCCTTATCCTTGTTTGGTTGCATGATTGGGCTAGGGTACTAAAGATAGGCTATGAACCAAATCGTGTCATGGATGTGACATACTTAGAGCATGGGGTGGGGAGAATAACAAGTACCGCATTTTGGCTCCTTTGCACTTTCCTTATTGTAACCCGGAAGCTTCGTTGGAAATACGGGCAGTGATGACCCCATTTACTACTTGGCGGCCTCTGTCGTTCAAAAGACGACATGCTTTGAAGTTCCTGATTCTCTGAGAGTGTCATGCCAATCCCATTTATGGCCAGATAGTCCATTTGTTAGAACATTATTCTTAAACTGCATTCACTTAGATGGTTAGGCAACCCCATTGGATATTTATTTCAGTACTTTATTGGCATAATTTTATGTATCTTGTTATGTCCCTCTGAGGACCTGGCCCTTCCAGGTGTCGCTGTTCTTGAGTATTCGCAGGAGCTCAGATTCGGATGGTTATATATGTTTCGAGGATGTCTTCTCTTCGAGCCCCGTGATTGTTAGCTGGTATTCTTATATTGTGTTGGTTGTGTTGTACTTATATTATAATTGCTTTTATATTCGAGTTGGTAGTGAATTTGTTTCCATCCAACTATCATCTTTAGATACTTTGTATTGAGATCTAGTTCATAGATATTGGTTATTTATTCGTATTTGATTTTCGTGGATGAGATTTAGATTATACCCTGTGACTTGTGATAGATTTATACCACTTGTGGATTTGATATTCATATTACAACGTACGTATGGGTTTTGGTTTCCATATAATGGAGTTGCCATATCCATGTGGCTGGAATGCTTACGTGTCATAGTCCTACGTATTTTTGGGACTGGGGCGTGACAACGGAAACGGGAATGACTCTTCACAGCCGAGACACGATACGATATTGGCTTCTTTTAGAACTCATATCCAACTTGGGCTGATGCTTCTTGCTGCACGACCTGTTGCATTGGCTACTACAGACTGCTAAACCTGCTGTTAAAGGCTCTGCAGTGCACTAGCTCTGCTGCTACTTGCTGAGTATACTTTATGTTGTGCATCATTCCTGCTGTGCACTGCACAGTGTTGCTGCACACTGATTCCTCACTATTGTACTGTGCAGTACAACTAGCTGCTACTGCTATAAACTGATGTATGCTTCCCCTTGTACTGTGGTAGCACAGAGCTGCATACTGCTCAGTTGTGCTCCACCTTGCTGTGCTAGCACATAGCTGGCACACTGCTCTCCCTTCAGTTGATCACTGCTAAATAATGCACACTGAAAACTGTGAACTGCTCTCCCTAGTGACCCAAGCTCACTCAATCACCGAAACAACCATATGCACACACACACATATATAGGGCATTGTGTATCAAGTTAGAGCAGTTCTTACCTTCCTCCAGAGAATCACACTGTATTTAACGATTTATAGGATACATACTATCATTTTTGCAGAAGTATCTAGAAATGAATATGAATTACTATCTGCATCATCATTCGTGGATGTACAACCATCATCCTGATGACATGTGTGGTGTACGGGATGAATTCATTGAGGGTGTACAGCAGTTCCTGTATTTCACCAAGGAGTTCCCTCAGTACATGGACGGTACCAAAATTAAGTGTCCATGTGTGAGATATCGCAACTTGAAATATCACCCAGAAGTGGAAGTCACATATCATTTGTACTCGAAAGGCTTCACGCCGAATTACTATCAGTGGACCGCACACGCAGAACTTGTGTCTTTAGCATCGGAGTCGAAGCCTTATGTGGAGCCGTATATGGATGTCCACGACCATGCTGCTTACGACGACGGGTGGGTGAACATAGTTTTTGATACGGTGGGGCCTAGTTTCAATCCGGACAATCATGATACAGCTGAGGAGGCACCGAATGGCGATGCTGCAAAGTTGATGGAGTTGCTGGAGAATGCAAGGACTCTATTATATCCTGGTTGTGAGGATTATTCACCGTTGGAGGTGGTTACAAGATTGTTGAGCATCAAGTCCGATTTTAATATGTCGTAAGAATGCTATAACCGACTGATGGATTTGATTATAGAGATCTTGCCCGAGGGTGCAAAGTTGCCTAAAGACTTCTACCGATCTAAAGGATGATGAGATCGCTCTGGATGAGATACGAGAAAATTGATGCATCGCAACGGGTGCATGTTATACTACAAAGATGACAAGGATGAAGATGTGTGCAGATTCTGTGGTGCTGATCGCTACAAGGCCACTGGTAGAGGAAAGTCTGTCGGTGCAAGGAAGCCTACCGATTCGATGCACTACTTGCCTTTGACACTGCGGCTGCAGAGGTTGTTTATGATTAAGGAGACTGCAGAAAACATAAGTTGGCACAGGCATAAACAGATCGAAGGAGTATTGGATCATCCATCCGATGAAGAAGCACGAAAGTACTTTGATCGATAGAATCCAAATTTTGCTTCGGATCCGCGTAACGTCAGATTGGGGCTCTCCTCTGACGGTTTTATCCCATTCGAACTTTTAGGCTCCTAGTATTCATGTTGGCCTGTGATCGTCACTCCGTACAATCTATCGCCTTGGATGTGCATGAAGACTCCGTATATGTTCCTAATCGTTATTATCCCGGGTCCGAACAATCCGAAGAGGAACATCGATATGTATTTACAGCCTTTGATAGATGAGTTGAATCAGCTGTGGGAAGTAAGTGCCAACACGTACGATATTTCTAGAAAGCAGAATTTTCAGATGAGGGCAGCACTTATGTGGACCATCAACGACTTTTCGGCCTATGGAATATTATCGGGATAGAGCACTCATGGTCGTCTCTCATGTCCGTATTGCATGGACCGTACTAAGGCTTTTCGTTTGAACCACAGAGGCAAACCGTGCTTCTTCGATTGTCATCGACAATTTCTGTCGAAGGATCATCCGTACCGGAGGAATAGGAATGCTTTTCGTGCGGGCGTTGTGGAGAAGGCCAATCCACCGCCAAGGTGGACCGGATACACGATATGGGAAGAGAAAAAAGATTTACCAAGTGTTATCGAAGAGCCTGCTAAGGGGTACAAGTGTGACGGATTTGCTCGTACCCATAATTGGACGAAGAGGAGTATATTCTGGGATATGTCATATTGGAGCACCAATCTGATCAGACATAACATTGATGTCATGCATATCGAGAAGAATGTGTTTGATAACATAATTAATACTGTAATGGAGGTAAAAAGGAAGACAAAAGATAATTCGAAGGCCAGGTTGGACTTAGAAGAAATATGTAGACGTCCTGCGTTGCATTTGATAGAGGAGGGGAATGGAAAGTTAAAGCAGCCTAAGTCAGTTTTCTCACTGGAGAAAGAGGATAAATGAAGACTTTGTAGATGGATTCAGGTTCTAAAGTTTCTAGATGGGTACGTGTCGAACTTGAGAAGATGCATCGACCTCAAGGAGAACAAACTGGCGGGTATGAAGAGCCACGATTGTCACGTATTCATGAAGAGGTTAATTTCGATTGTATTTCGGGAATTCTTACCGCAGGCCGTTTGGAATCCATTGACAGAGCTCAGCATATTCTTCAGAGATCTTTGTTCTACTAAGTTGCTCGTCGATCGTCTAGAAAAGCAAGAGAAGGATATTACGGTACCACTATGTAAGCTCGAGAAGGTGTTTCCTCTTGGATTCTTCGACTCTATGGAGCATTTGCCAATTCACCTTTTTTACGAGGCATGTGTTGGTGGTCATGTCGGTTATCGGTGGATGTACCCCTTCGAGCGGCATCTGAATCACCTAAAGACAAAGGTAAAAAATAAGGCACGGGTTGAAGGCTCTATTTGTGAAGCTTATGTTCTCGAGAAGATTACAAACTTTTGTTCGACGTATTTCAAACCTCATGTTGCTACTAATAGAACGAGAGCTCTGAAAAACGACGACAGATATCAGGAATCTAATGATGCAATACTCAAAGTATTCAATGCGTCCGAAAAGCCTTTGGGGAAAATGAAGAAGAAATATTTGAATAACGATGAGCTAAGGGCTGCTCAGTTGTATATATTACTCAATTACGACGAGGATGAAGTGGAGAAGCTAGAGGGGTAAGTAATTAATATGTCCACATTTACATCATCTCAATGTAATAGTATAAGCTACTATTATGCTACTAATCAGCGGTTGCTTCGTTGTTTTTCAACACATATAATGATGAGTTGAGGTCGGTTAGATCCTACATAACAGACGAAGAAGTTGAACAAGAAATGAGATACCATTTTCCTTCTTGGTAAAGCGCATATGTAAGGAGCTTGGTAATTACTTTTTCTTTCTGCACTTGCACAATAAATAACTTACTATCGCTACTTTGGTATTTAGGTCGATCGTCTAATAACACCCGAGACTGAATCTATTAGAACTCTAGCCAAGGGACCAATTACTGCCGTTAAAATATGGCCAAATTTCTGTGTGAATGGGTTTAGGTTCAAGTCAACAAATGCTCCTATCAAAGACAGCTTTCTGGATCTTGATTCCACGAAAAATAGTTATTCGTCTATCAAATCTTCGAACTACAAAGACGTCGATCCAGGCAATAATTTCTTTGGCATCTTACGAGAGAATGTAGAGTTGACATATAATTATGGCACAGAACCTGCTAAGATCATACTATTCAAGTGTGAATAGTTCGATCCGATTCAAGATCAAGGTTAGAAAATTCACAAGCATGGCCTTGTGGATATAAACTATAAGTGTAGATATCATGGCTATGAACCATTTGTCCTATCAAGTCAGGCTCAGTCATGTACTTCACAACTTATCCTAGACGGGGGACAGCGAGGTCGGATTGGTGGGCAGTATGCAAGACTAAAGCTAGAAATACCTTTGACATTGACAAAATAGCTTATCAGGAGGACGAGCTACCTCTTGTAACAAATATTATAGATGTAGACTCAACGGAAGTTACTCATTACACGAGTAATAATATAGAAGATGTAGAATTATTCGAAGAGGAAGACGAAGACGAAGACGAAGTAGATGAAAGTGAAGACGAGGAGGAAGAGGAAGAGGAGGACGAGGAAGGCGAACAAGATAAATTTTCTAAAGATGATTGAAAATAAAATATTTTGCCTGTAGAATGTACTATATTTTGACTGTAGAATGTACTATTTTGACGAAGATATGTATTATATTTTGACTATAGAATATACTATCCATTTAGACTTGTGACACCACTAGTTATTTACTGTACAATTCTATGAATGCTGTGAGATATGCATAATATTTTGACTGTAGAATATACTATATATTTGTGTATTTCTTTATTCATCATATGTTGTTATCAGGTATGACTGGACGAAGCGGAGGGTTCGGCAGGTCCCGTGGTAGACAGAGTGCTCCTCCAGTACTGCCTAATGTTGGTTCTGGATCCTCGTCGCCTAGTACTCTAATATATCGATCAGTTACATCTCCGACTGCGACGACGTTACGTGGCATCACTCCTGGGACGAGTAGTTCCAGGTCTCATAGTACTCCCTCGTCCAGCGTTCCTCCTGCTGACGGAACCATGGAGACAGATGAGCATATGGAGGAGGTTGTGCCGACGTTGTCCCAATATCAGCTAGATCCTCCATACGCACCTCCGGAGGAGACGAGGACAGAGATTTGGGCCGACGGTACAAAGTAAGTCAATTAGACGGTTTAGCATCATATATATCATGTATTTCTTTATTCATCATATATTGACTTTTTTGATCAAAATAATTATCTCTGTATAGATATCGTCCCTCGTCGGTACAGAGACGCCTGAGCCTCTTTCTGAGGAACAACTATGGTGGCCCTTGGATCAACTACTCTGAAGCTCCGAAGGAGAGGAAGGCGTTCTAGTTTGCGCACTTCAACGTAAAAGTATATCATATAAATCCTCTAATTTATGCATATTATATAACTTATTAAATTATTTATTGTAGCAAACGTATTTCTATCCTCCGCACCGGACCGGGTTGATCGAGCGGATGTTTTCTGTCGTTGCCGCCAAGCTTATCCGTGATGCTCTGGATGACCAGAAGGCTCGTGATCGCGTTGGAAAACTGATCCAAGGTTGGATCATGCTTGAGCAGTGGACTACGATGAGGGCTAGATTCGACGATCCGAGGTACAAGGAAAGGTCTGAGAAGGCCAAGGTGGCTTGGCTGAATGCAGCAAAGTGGTATGGTGGCTTAATTTCGATGACAAAATATTTTCATTAGTTGGTATATTTTTTATTTCAGATATATTATTTTAATGTAAGTACGATAAAATGGTAGTAAAAAAAAAATTTAATTTGAGTACTAAATAATATATTTTTAACAGGTACAGAGAGGGGTGAGGATGCAAACATGGTTGTAAAAGCATAAAAAATACGCCGAGAAGCTATACGCAGCATATTGATGCAGAGCAGCGTAAACAGAGGCCTTCAGAGCCATCAAGCGTGCAACAGAGCTTTTTCCGCTAAAACATAGCGTGAAATATTAAAATCTCAAAGGACCATCCGCGTAAGTACAGTACGTCCAAGCCGCTTCAGCATAAACAGGATTCTTCGTCGCCTCCTGGGCGTAAAACCCATCAGCACTGAAGCGTACGAGAGACGCTTCGTATTCTCCGAAGTGAACCTGTCAGATCCTGCAATGAACCTGACGCCTAGACTTTTGACAAAGGGATACTGCTCGGCTACCCAGACGACGGCTATAATGATAGCACAGCACTACGACCCAGGCTGTCATTTACCGCCATCTTCTTTGCGTAAACTGCTTTTACGTGCACAAAGGGATACGCTGCCTTGTTTGACACAGGCAGACATAAGCTGTTTATGCTCCGCGGTAGACAAACTGCCTGCCACATCAAAAGCTGCACTTCGTATGGGGCTTGAGGCACGTCTCTACGTCCAATGCACATAGCGATGACAGTTGCTCGAGGCACGTCTCTACGTCCAATGCACAGAGCGATGACAGTTGCTCGAGGCACGTCTCTACGTCTAATGCACAGAGCGGTGACAGTTTCTCGAGGCACATCTCTGCGACTGATGCACAGAAGGGCTGCAGACCTTCGAAAACACGCCTCCGCATTTAATACACAGGATGGTGGCAAATCTCAGCATTTAATGCAAGAGATTTGATTATATCTTTAAAAGTCGTAATTTTGGCTAAGACGTCAACATCAGCACTCTGGCACGGTACGCAGCGGCTTCTACGCCCATTCAGCTCCTGTGCTCATTCGGCTTCTACGCCCACTCGGCCTCTACAACCACTCGGCTTCTATGACCACTCGGCTTCTACGCCTATTTTCGACTTCTATGCCTACTTGGCTTCTACGCCATGGTGACAGACATTGTCTTCTACGCCCACCTCTTCTACACGAGGGATACCTACCTACGTGGCTTCTACATCGTGATCTTCGTAGCGATTATACGCGTTTTGTCCCTTAGTTGGACCCGCGTCACACGCTCATTCAAAGGATCATCTATACGCAGGCATTGGTTATTTTAACCGTTGTGTAAAAGGGTGCTGTACTTTCCACTCCTCGGTTTCTACACCGACGGAGTGGTCACTGTCACCAAAACTCTATAAATAGAGACCTCTATCAATGAGGAACAAGGTCGACAAATTGGAAGGTCGGAAAATTGGTCAAGAAAACCAATATCAGATCCACGGTCGAAAGATCGCAAGGTCGAACTTCCAAGAAAGATCAAACCAGAGGTCAAGAGAGAGAGAGAGAGAGAGAGAAGAATCCGGAGCTCAGGCAAAGAGTAGGGATCGACGACTTTGGCATCGTGCATCCACCCTCTTCTACAACCTTCGAAGCTGCTACCTGTCTTCCACGGCACTTCTTCAACATCGTGTGGTCCAAGGGCTAAAGTGATCGACTGCAGATCAGACACCTATATCAATATTTACCCAGATTAAATAAATTGTACTCCCATATCCTCATATAGGATCAAATTGTACAAGTTTGTTTGTAAACCAAAGAAGGCGGGTTTTGTGTAAACCCCATCTTGAATATATTTTCATTCTTTTATTTTCTACCACAAACAAGATGGCGACTCTGCTGGGGACGTCTTTCTCTTCTGATGAGGAAGTAATTGCTCAACACGATACGATATCTGTAGAACCGTAAAGAAGACACTGGTCATCCAATTCGACCAGTCTGCCTACGAAGACATGCTTCGAACCGGGGGTAGCTCTCACCCTCTCTCCGTCCAAGACAACAGGAAGCTGCACAAGGTCTGGATGCCCAAGACCTCCTCTACCATTCATGTGGACTCTCTGATCTCTCCAATCTCTCCGACCAATGAGGTTGTAGCATTGCTCCCTCCGTGCCCCGCACGTAAAATTCAGTCTCCTGCTACGCGCGGTAGAGACGAAACTTCGGGCAAAGCCTCAGCGCTAACCCAGAAGTATCAACTATGCTCTACGCGTAGAAACCAGCCTCCCGCTACGCATGGTACAGACAAAACTTTGGGCAAAGCCTCAGCGCTAACCTAGAAGTATCCACTGCACTCTACGCGTAGAAGCCAGTCTCCCGCTACGCGCGGTATAGACAAAACTTCTGATGATGCCTTAGCGCCAAATCGGAAGTACAAATCACGCTCCGTGCGCAAGACAACATCTAACCTCTACGGAGAACCAGATGAGCGCTGTGATCTCCGCAAGGGAAAGCAAGCGACAGAGTACTCAACTTCTCGGCCTTTACGCCAGCGAGGGAGCAATCTGCCTACTCTCCGGATTACGTGGGAAGCCGATGGCCGACTGAGAACCTCTTCAGCTTTACGCCAGTCTGAGCAAAAATTACGCCAGGCGAAGTCCCACGGCGTAAAGCAAGCTCAGGTTGCAGAAAGACACCCTCCCCGGGGATTATCCGCCACTCAGATGGCCAATCTGTTGTACACAGGTGGCACAGGGAGAACCATGGTGCCCAATCTCCGCATGCCCACTGGTGGGAACATGAGGTACAAGCCGTCGTCTTCTTCTTCTACTCCTCCTGACTTGCATCTAATCCAGAAACACAAGAACAAAATTCATAAACGGACTTCAGTTCCCCTAACAGTCAAACACGGGAAGATCTTATGGGAAGATACGTCAACGTCTAATGTCGTCATAATAGGTGGACCACAGGAAGATTCCATCTTTATTATTCCACCAACTCGCAACGATTAGCATCCAATAATCTTCGGTTGCAAATGGGATACCCTGATCATACAGGAAGAATCTCGCGAGTCTGAAACTGGCAGGATACAAACCCACCGGTATAGCCCGCAAGCATTAAGTATTATGCGAAGCATGGGTTATGATTTGAAGCTGAAACAAGGCCTCAACAATGGAAAAGGTAGACGAATACCGTTGCAGGGTAATTCTCACCATCAACAAGCTCATTTCGGGTTGGGATATACTGCATCTCTTACAAAATCCAAAACTCCAAAATCTAATCCTGTACAACCAGAGGCGGCTCCTGCCGAATCGGTTTCTATAGGCGGAGGCCGCGGCACGTCTGGGGGTAACTCACCTCGACAAAACAAGGCAGCATCCAAGGCTAGGGGCAGAATGTCCTCAAGATTCGAAGATGATGCAACGACGACAATCTTCCCGGAAGACCGTGAAACTAGGGCATCAGGAGCCCTACGACCAAAATGGACTTTCTTCTTCAAAGAAGATAACATAATTAAAATCTTCAATATATTGAGGGAGGAACGCAAGCTTCAGCTACCCGACATCAGATACCCTGAGAGGGCCGGCGGAGTCGATGACCCCGATTATTGTCTCTTCCATCGGTACACTCATCACCCTACAAGGGCCTGCTATGTGCTAAAAAGAAGAATACAGGAGTTGATCGATGCCAAGATCATCACCTTGCATGTATAAAACAAGGGGACAATCACTACCGGAGGACGAGTCCCGCAAAAGTCTTCCCAGTAGATCCTTCAGAAGAAAAATCACTCTATAGTAATTCTTTCAAACAAAGAGTTTGTCATGTTCATATTACCTCTGAATAAACTTTCGGCCATCCACTATCTTCTGATGTAGGTCGCCATCAACACTTAACACCCGTACTTAGTCATAAGTACGCCAGTAGTGTTAAGTCCACAAAAACTGCTATGTCCATATCACCTCTGAGCAGACATGTACCTCCATCTCCAAAGGAGTCACGATCAAAAGTTCGTCATATTCATATTACCTCTGAATAAAGTTTCGACTATCGACTATCATATTACCACTGATATCGGTTGTCACCAACACTTAACACCCGTACTTAGTCATAAGTACGCCAGTAGTGTTAAGTCCAAAAAAACTGCCATATCCATATCACCTCTGAGCAGACGTATACCTCCATCTCTAAAGGAGTCACGATCAAAAGTTCGTCATGTTCATATTACCTCTGAATAAACTTTCGGCTATCGACTATCATATTACCTCTGATATCGGTTGTCACCAACACTTAACACCCGTACTTAGTCATAAGTACGCCAGTAGTGTTAAGTCCATAAAAACTGCCATATCCATATCACCTCTGAGCAGACGTGTACCTCCATCTCCAAAGGAGTCACGATCAAAAGTTTGTCATGTTCATATTACCTCTAAATAAACTTTCAGCTATCGACTATCATATTACCTCTGATATCGGTTGTCACCAATACTTAACACCCGTACTTAGTCATAAGTACGCCAGTAGTGTTAAGTCCACACAAACTGCCATGTCCATATCACCTCTGAGCAGACGTGTACCTCCATCTCCAAAGGAGTCACGATCAAAAGTTCGTCATGTTCATATTACCTCTGAATAAACTTTCGGCTATCGACTATCATATTACCTCTGATATCGGTTGTCACCAATACTTAACACCCGTACTTAGTCATAAGTACGCCAGTAGTGTTAAGTCCATAAAAACTGCCATGTCCATATTATCTCTGAGCAGATGTGTACCTCCATCTCCAAAGGAGTCACGATCAAAAGTTCATCATGTTCATATTACCTCTGAATAAACTTTCGGCTATCGACTATCATATTACCTCTGATATCGGTTGTTACCAACACTTAACACCCGTACTTAGTCATAAGTACGCCAGTAGTGTTAAGTCCACAAAAATTGCCATGTCCATATCATCTCTGAGCAGACAGAAGTCTCCACCCTTGGTCATCAACCTTCGGCGCAACAGGCAGCCGACCGATGTAAATGCAACCAGGAACGGAGTTCCAGATGATAATAAACATCCTCTTTTCCAGTATATTGACGCTCAAATTCCAAATCAGGAATCCACTCCCCGTGACGAGGTAGAACCCATAGCACAAAAATTCTTGGAAGTTATGAACTCCTATCGTCCGTATGTCTGGGAAGTAGCATCATCATCCAACGTCGTCACGATGTATGGACCATATGAGGATTCTATCTTCATTGTCCCTCCTACCTGCAGCAGCCAGCGTTCAATAGTCTTCGACCGCATGCGTAATCAACCGGCTATCCAGGAAGATTCTTTCATTGACGATGCTAAAAAAATGCAAGTTCACCGATACAGCCCGCAAGCGTTAAGGATCATGCAAAACATGGGCTACGACTTGGAGCGGAAGCCAGGCCTCAACTACGAAAGAGGCAGACGAACGCCGCTGCGCGGCGACCCCTACTATCAACAAACTCATTTCGGGTTGGGGTATGCCACCTCCTCTAAGTCGGACGAGGATATCTTCTCCTCTTCTCAGAACGGCTCGTCGTCCTCTGACTCACCTGAGGCTCTCGATCAAAATTTCGTCATGTTCATATTACCTCTGAATAAACTTTAGGCTATCGACTATCATATTACCTCTGATATCGGTTGTCACCAACACTTAACACCCGTACTTAGTCATATGTACGCCAGTAGTGTTAAGTCCACAAAAACTGCCATATCCATATCACCTCTGAGCAGACGTGTACCTCCATCTCCAAAGGAGTCACGATCAAAAGTTTGTCATGTTCATATTACCTCTGAATAAACTTTCGGCTATCGACTATCATATTAACTCTAATATCGGTTGTCACCAATACTTAACACCCGTACTTAGTCATAAGTACGCCAGTAGTGTTAAGTCCACAAAAACTGCCATGTCCATATCACCTCTGAGCAGACGTGTACCTCCATCTCCAAAGGAGTCACGATCAAAAGTTCGTCATGTTCATATTACCTCTGAATAAACTTTCGGCTATCGACTATCATATTACCTCTGATATCGGTTGTCACCAACACTTAACACCCGTACTTAGTCATAAGTACGCCAGTAGTGTTAAGTTCACAAAAACTGCCATGTCCATATCATCTCTGAGCAGACAGAAGTCTCCACCCTTGGTCATCAACCTTCGGCGCAACAGGCAGCCGACCGATGTAAATGCAACCAGGAATGGAGTTCCAGATAATAATAAACATCCTCTTTTCCAGTATATTGACGCTCAAATTCCAAATCAGGAATCCACTCCCCGTGACGAGGTAGAACCCATAGCACAAAAATTCTTGGAAGTTATGAACTCCTATCGTCCGTATGTCTGGGAAGTAGCATCATCATCCAACGTCGTCACGATGTATGGACCACATGAGGATTTTATCTTCATTGTCCCTCCTACCTGCAGCAGCCAGCGTTCAATAGTCTTCGGCCGCATGCGTAATCAACCGGCTATCCAGGAAGATTCTTTCAATGACGATGCTAAAAAAATGCAAGTTCACCGATACAGCCCGCAAGCGTTAAGGATCATGCAAAACATGGGCTACGACTTGGAGCGGAAGCCAGGCCTCAACTACGAAAGAGGCAGACGAACGCCGCTGCACGGCGACCCCTACTATCAACAAACTCATTTCGGGTTGGGGTATGCCACCTCCTCTAAGTCGGACGAGGATATCTTCTCCTCTTCTCAGAACGGCTCGTCGTCCTCTGACTCACCTGAGGCTCTCGAACAAACATTATCAGTGAATATGGTAGTGGCAGATTCCTTCGAATCAGACGAACAAGAATCTGAACTGTTTGAGAATGACTCTTGGGCCCAACAAATAGATACGCAGTGGTAATTTCGCTTTGAGCAAAGGAAACCTCCCACCAAAGACGAAGTTATCCAGGTTGATGTTGGGGGTAAAATTTTGCCAAAGTCGATATTTATCTGTAACAATCTTTCCCCAACTGAAAGGGAAGAAGTTATCCAGCTGATAAAAGAGTATATCGACGTCTTTGCATAGGATTATGAGGACATACCGGGCCTTGACCCAAAGGTGGCTACTCACAAACTCAACATATTGACCGATTCAAAACCTGTGAAGCAGCACCAACGCCGGTTCCGCCCAGATATGATGGACGCCATCGAAGCTGAAGTCAAGAAGTTGATAGCCTGCAATTTCATCCGGGAAGAACAACATCCAGACTGGGTCGCCAACGTTGTCCCAATCATAAAAAAAAAGGGAAAATATGTATGTGCATCGATTACCGAGATCTGAATGCAGCCTGCCCCAAGGATGAGTTCCTTCTTCCCATCACGGACATCATGATCGACAACACCTGCGGCTTTGAACGCATGTCTTTCATGGACGGATTCTCAAGATACAATCAGATTAAGATGCATCCTGAAGACGAGAAGCACACTGCCTTCCGGACCCCGTTGGTGGTATATTGCTATACGGTCATGCCCTTCGGATTGAAGAACGTCGGGGCTACATACCAACGGGCTATGAGTAACATATTTCATGAGCATTTACGCAAAACAGTAGAATGTTACGTGGATGACATAGCCGTCAAGAGCCGCCTCAAAGATGATCACATTCAAGACTTAAGGACGATATTCGAGTTAATGCGCCAACATCAACTCAAGATGAACCCTACGAAGTCCTTTTTGGGTGTATCTAGTGGCAAATTCCTGGAATTTGTCATCACCGCCAAAGGCATCCAAGTGGACCCTGACAAAGTCCAGGCCATCGTAGAAATGCGACCGCCCCGTAATCTGAGGGAACTCCGGGGATTTCAAGAGCTAGAAGGATTAGACGAGAAACGCTTCCAAGCTCAACAGCGCATCGCGCTCTACCAAGCACGTATTTCTAAAGCTTTCATTCATAAAGTAAAGGAAAGAGTGTTCAAAGTTGGCGAGCTAGTTTTAGCCGTAAGAAGGCCGATGATCCTTACTCACAGAAGTAAAGGCAAATTCCAGCACAAGTGGGAAGGCCCTTATGTGATCGAGACAACGTTCTCAAACGGCGCTTATAGGTTAGCCCAGCCTAATGGAGACTTGTTAATGGCTCCTATCAACGGTAAATTCCTGAAAAGGTACTATGCTTAACCTCCTCTGCTCAAGTGGAATATAGCGAGAATCTCAATTCTGACAAAACTACTTCCAAAACAAAACTAGTTGGGTCATACTCTATCATGTCCATATAACCTCTGAATAGATATGTCCGACTAATTTGAAAAATGCGATACCTATCACGTCCATATTACCTCTGATAGCGTCTTGTCTACCAACTTTAGTCAAAGCATATTCTATCATGTCCGTATGACCTATGAATAGATATATCCTACCAAAGCATATTCTATCATGTCCGTATGACCTCTGAATAGATATGTCCTGCTAAAAGTTTATTGAGAGTCTATCACGTCCATACTACCTCTGATATCACTCCCGCCCAAACCTGTCATTTACATTCCGAAATGATGGGTCCACATAGTCAGAAAAGATTCGCTTTATTTATTCCAAAAAGAGAGCAGAATTATATCTGGGAAGCAAAAAGAAGAAAGGGTACATCATTGAGGGGCGCGGTCAGATCGCGAATCAGCTGCACCAGTGCAGCTATCCTCTCATTCCTGGAAACCAAGGCATCAGCGCGGGCTCGCTCCAGCCGTGCCTCGGGATTGTTCATAAAGGACAGCTCGGCCCTTGCCCGAAGAGAGCCAGCACGGGCAGCTTCTGCACGCTCCAGATCCCGTCGTGCTGTGCTCAGTCGACCAGTCGCTACATCTAGACCTGCCAACGACTGAGAAGCCCACTCCTCTGCCAGAGCGAGTTTTTCCTTCAACTTGCGGGCCCTCGCTACGTTCCCTTCATGCTCGGATTGGCACTTCGTCTGAATAGCAAGAGCCTCCTCCACGACAGCTTTTCTTTCATCCATCTCTAGCTTATGTGCTTTGATGGAGTTATCTAGGCTTTCCAGCTGTTTAGTAAGCCGCGCAGTCATGAGGTCGTATCTGGCCTAGACCTCAGCTTCAAGGCTGTCCCAAGCCAGCTGCAAGTATTCGTTAATAGGTTGCTCCAAACCATTAACCATCGCCTCCAGGGCGTCAGCTACCCCAGAATCACCGAACTCTCTGACCGCCCCGATCGAAAACTGAGAAGCCTTCTTCAGACGCTCGAAGTCTAGATTCTTCGCCAACACCATTGATATCAGCATTTTCAAACTGGTGTAAAAGAGGCTGGTATATTGCTCAATCAGCGCAACTAGATCCGATTGGACGCCAGGAGTGGCCGCGATATTGGCGAGTCCCCCTCCAGGAATGATTGCAGACGAGGTGGCCACAGCCGCCGCCTCGACGGGTGGTGCGACCGAAGGAGGTGCAACAACGACGGTCGAAGTCATCGGCATACTCACGAGAGGCGAGTTCACGATAACGGGTTCGTCCTCCTCTTGAGATGACGAAACCACTCCGGGCGAGCTGGCCCCCGAAGATATTTCCTCCTCGAAGTCGGGCGCCTCCGTATCATCGCTAGGAGCCCGAGCAGAGCCAGAAGGCGCTTCAACGCTATACTCCCCGTGGACGCCATCCCCTGAGAAGAGGACAGGAAAGTTGATATCAATATGATGGTAATCTTTCTAAGAAGAGACATAAAGATGACATTTACCCGTAGCCAACGGTATATATGTCGCATCTGCAGCCCACGTAGCTAAATCACGCCTTAATGACACAATGCGAACTGTCATACCTGGAGAAGGGGTGGGCCCACCGAAACCGCCAGGTGCTCTACCGAGCCTTCGCCAAGACGCGGTCGAGGTTCGTCAGCTGGAATCTCGCTAGGCATGCTCACGGACACGGCAGAAGTTTCATCCGTTGCTGGTCTAGGGAAAGATTCTCTCATTTGCCTCGGCCACGCAGGCAATTTCGTTCCACTACCGGAGGCGGTGGCAGCAACGGCAGACTCAAGCAGGGGTTCTCCGGCACCGCCAGCCGAAACTGAGGGTCCCTCTCCGAAAGACGGGGAACCTCCAATCAAACAGACATCCCCAACAGGGGAGACAGCAGGATCCTCTCTAGGAGCCTCAATACCAGGAATCTGGAGAGAACGATTAACCGTCTTCTTCTTCCTCTTGCGAGGGGAAGTCTGCTTCGAAGCAGGAGCCCTTCACTTCCCAGAGACTGCCAAAGCCCCCGCAGGCGGAGGCACTTCACACCTCGGCACCGACACTAGAGGCTCATCCGGAGTGACGGACCCCTCACCCTCGTCAGATGAAACCGAGGGAACTTCGACTCTTCCCCCAGGCTTGGGAGAAGGCACCCTAAAGCTTCCGCGCATGTCAAAATCATGATGGAAGGTGTTGATCGCCACGTAGAATTGGGCATACGAATGGAGGATGCGCAGCTCCGTGGAGAGTGTGACGACCGGCACGATAAAGATTGCTCCCGTGTAACCCATGATAAAATACCGCCATCCTCTGGCTCCATCAATGAGTCCGCCCCTGGACCTGAAGCTGGTGACGGCATTGTCCACGTGCAGCTGATCGTACCCAAACTGCCTGGCAAACCAACTAGGCAAGTAGGGCTCGAAGAAGCAATGATCTTCGCTCTTGTACAGCAAATGGGAGGGTCGAATGCAGACCAACCAATTAAAAGCTTCCGGAGAAAGATTGGTCTTCTCTCCACCTAAATCCTCAAGTCTAATCCCCGACTGATTGCGATGTACAGAGAGGACAGTGCAGAGGAGCTTCCAGCCGTGACTGAGGCTCATCACCAGCCGACAGTCTAAAACTGTGTTCACGTTCCAGGGAGAGTCCTTGTAGTTCAGCAAGAAACTACCCCCCGAACTACTACCAGGGCCGGGAGACATCACCCGGGGGTTGTGAAGAATTAACCATCCCATCAAGTACAGGTATGGTAACTCTACCCGGGGAAAGCTATCACGCCGAGCTTCATCGACGAGCAGTCCATCAGTCATAGCTCTCAGGCCAGCCTGTATACGGTACACCATGGTAGGGAGCAAGCCCAGTCTTGCCCCGAACACCAGACGCACGGTAGGCCACAGGATGTTCCAGTGAATGTGGTCCGCGGACGCGATGCCGGGCACCACGACTCGACGCAGCCATATGGAGAGAAAGCCAGCCAGCCGGGCTTCCTTAGACAGAGGCCTGCGACAGCGCCTCAAGTAACTGTAGGCCTTAGTGCCTTCAGAATACTTTCCTACCCCGTCATCGAGAATCTGATCTGGAGCCTTAGCATCCTCCATAAGATCCTCGACGACCTGGGTACTGAGCACGCCCAAACAGTTCACGGGCTCATTCTTGCCCCCCGAAACTTTCTCCGACTTGGCGGCCCTGGCCCGGTGGAAGAAGAGGTAGGACATCCACTTAGTGGTGTGAGCCAAATCAGAAGGCTCATCATAAAAAGTGGTGCACATGAAGTAGTGGCACATCAGCTCCTGATACACCTCCATAACCCAAGGGTCCGAGTCCTCCAACTCCCGGTTGGTGGGAACATACTCTTCATATGGGGTATCCCCCATCGACAGTCTCGAGATCACTGCCATCTCATGGAAGGCCAACCCCAACTCCCCCAGTGGAGTGACGAAGGTCCCGGTGAGCAAAATGTATCGCTCCATCAGTGCCAGAAACAGGTTAGGGTTGGGAGGCAACCCGACACTCGTCGCACTCACAGCAGCATACAGTCCAATACCCTCCAGCTCTCTCCGAAAATGCTTCAAGGCCCAGTCAACTAGGCAAGCCCATCGAAGGTTTGTTGGGGTGATCCATCCATTGCACCGAGGATTCTCCTTAGGGTATACACCCCTTCGCCCCATGAAGTCGTTGTAGAAAGTCGGCAATTGGACCGGCTGGATCACAGAACTGTCTTCACTCGGGACGCTGCCCGGGCACAGTCCCTTGAACACCGTCACAATGTCGGAAGGGCGGCTGACAAACGACCCCTGGTCAGCTCCTTTCAAATAAAAGATCTTTCCCGGCTTGCCGTGAAGATCGGGAGCCAGCGTCCACGACATCCTCCTGGGATGTGTAGCATGGAAGAAAGCCGAGATGGGATAATCTCTCGGCATCGTGGGCAGATACAAGACCACACTCTCGGCGAGGAAAACCCAGGGTTCTCTCTTGGGCTTCGTCTGGGACCGTTTGTCAATCATGTCCCCAAAGAAAAAAGTCGGCTTGATGTACTGGTCCCCGTCTATGTACGTCAGGGGCTCCCCGTTAATCATGTTCAGCAACGTCCGCTCGCCCTGAGCCGATATCAAGATCTTTCTTCCTTCAGGATACTGGGGTCCGGAGATAGGAAATGTCACGTGGGACAGATCCTCCAGATAGTTTGAGTGCAGCATCCCGGCAGCGGAACCCATCACCTCGGCCAGTGCAGACTCATGCAAGTTAACTGCAAAGGTGCAAGGAAAATACGTCATTACAAATCTTGCAACATAAAGACCAAGAAACGACAGTCTGTGCTTTACGCCAAGACTGTACAAAATTTGGTCATTTTATGCCGGAAGTCACATCCAGAAGCGTATATAGTCCGTGCTTTACGCCAGACTGCCAAAATTCTAGTTATTACGCTGGAGGTCCCATCCACGAGCGTAAAACTAAAATTTTATAGTATACACCAAGTTTTCGGCAGTCATAGCTTTTACGCTCAAAACTGCAAAAACATGGAGTTTTTACGCTGGCACATTAGAGATGTGGGCATAAAAGATGAAAACGTCTCCGTGCGTCATCTTCCTCAAAGAGGCTATCAGCATAGAAGACGAGCGCGGTCACGTTCAACGTGTGCGAAGAATTTTTCGTCATTTTTTGTCATCCCAAAGGCTCTACCTCTAAGGCCGGGTGCGCTACTCGTCGGCGGGATACTTCGCTCAGAAGAACGTTCACCTTGCCCGACCGAAGACTCTCTCGCTGGGGCAGAAGAACGAAAAGAAGAACCTATACTCTTTCCCTTAGCGCAGGGGATTTGTTTCGGCGCCATTTCTGAAAGCTCAGAATGCTCGGAGAAAGAACGAGAGGAAAAAACTCGAACAGTCGAAGGCTCTCTTTCGTAGAAGACGGATAAAAAGTTTTTCTCTCAAAAGCTTGGGATATATATAGAGTTCGGGTCGACTCCTCGAATCCTCGGACGGACTCCTCGAAACCCGAACCAAATCTCCTAAATTAATATTTGGTTATGATTGGGTCCTACGTCAGCCTATTATTTAGAGAAGGCGGACAGTCAGAGAATTCAAAAAGTTTTTTCGCGCAAAGCAGGTCAGTGGTTCCTACGCTAAGGAGCTTTCTACGCTCGACAGCAACAGATCTACGGTTTTTATGCTCGCAAGCTATAAGTCTATGGTTTTACGCCCGGATGCCTTTGTGCTCGGTAGCTTTTATGCTCGAGAGGCTACAAACCTACTACTTTACGCTCAGCAAATACCAAATCGATGATCTCACGCTCGGTGGTGCTTAGTTTACGCTCAGAAGCAACAGATCCGCAACTTCACGCTTGGAGAAATTTTCTTTTCAGAAGCTACAAATCTATAGTTCTACGCTAAGGAGCTTTCTACGCTCGACAGCTACGAATCTACGGCTTTACGTTCGACGGCTACAAGTCAGGTTTTTTACGCCCAGATGCCTTTGTGCTCAGTAGCTTTTATGCTCGAGAGGCTACAAACCTACGACTTCACGCTCAGGAACCACAAGTCTATGATTTCACGCTCGATGGTGTTTAGTTTATGCTCAGAGGCTACAGACTAATGATTTCACGCTCCACGACTTCCCGCATATCTGAAAGATATGCCGGCCAGATTACGCGTACATCTGAACGGTCCTCAAGGCGGTCAATTGCTAAGAGTTCACACAGAAGATACTCGTTCTTGACCTCAAGATATCCTAAGTATCCGAAGCATACAGAGTTCTACATTGAAAAATTACTCTTCTCGGGTCAATTGGAGGTTCATCCAGACTCCAGTCTGAATATCTCGTCTATCAAGATGGCAACTCAGTTTGACAGCCATTTCTTGACCCTGTTCTAAGGGATTTTTTAAGAAATCATTCTTGAAGACGAAGTCTGAACAAAAATTCTGTTCATCAGAAGTAAAAACAACAGTTCAGAGCTCTACGCGGTTCCTCAGTCCTAGCAGCAGGACAATTCTAAATGTTCAAAATGCTCAAACAGCGTTCTATGGACTATTCGCTATGCGCAAAAGGACAGGACCTAGCACTCTTTCTAAACAGAGTCAGCGTAAAGAATCAGACGTATTGAAGCTACACATATTCAGACTTCACAGCAACGTATGGCAAAAATGATCATATGCAGAGAAGAAAGACAATTTTATTGAAATTATGATTACATATGAGGGAAATCCTGTCTACAAGGGATTTTTCTTCATTTTTCATGGTTACATATGAGGGAAATCCCGTCTACAAAGGATTTCCTCGTCTTTATTGGAAGGCCGCCCCAGAATCTGTTCTACCGGGCTCTCGCATCGGTGCAGGTCTTCCTCTTCTTCCAGGGTAGTTCATCGACCACCACAGTCATGAACAAGAAGATCGATGGCGGAAGAATACAGAGTTGGGGCTTGCATAAATGATGCAGATCCCATGCTCCGTACGCCATGACCGATCCAGTTGAGGCTTCTTTAAGACCCAACTCGATCGAGGATAGCAGTTACAGTTTGTCTGCTTTTGTCCGCGGAGGTCTCAGGGGGAAATATACAGCCTACAAGCTGTATGGTCTAATATGACCCTTCCCTTCTCCTAGAAGAACCGCCATATAAAGTTGCTGGTTATCCCGAGCAAGGGAGGCTAAGATATCCTTCCATGATCCATCGTTGCAGTGGACACTTGCTCGAAGACGCCGTCTTTTTCGGCTCCTTACACGCTGGAAGAACATGATCTCCTTCTTCCTCAAGTCGACCCGACGAACTCCGGCGATCATCTTTGCATGGTGATGGGAATGTGGGGAGAACGGGTTAACCCCCCAGCCTTTTTATAGGCGAAAGAGATCACACCGGTCCCCAATAAATCTGCCATAAAGTCAGCATCGACCGTTTCAACGCTCCATTCAGAAACATTTCGAGTTACGAGGAGCGGTTCATGCTTCATTCAAAGCATTCCAAATTTCGAGGAATTTGAAAGCTTTGAAGGGGGTCTTGTAGAAGCATGAAAAATACGCCGGGAAGCTATACACAGTATATTGATGCAGAGCAGCGTAAACAGAGGCCTTCAGAGCCATCAAGCGTGCAACAGAGCTTTTTCCGCTAAAACACAGCGTGAAATATTAAAAGCTCAAAGGACCATCCGCGTAAGTGCAGTACGTCCAAGCTGCTTCAGCATAAATAGAGTTCTTTGTCGCCTCCTAGGCGTAAAACCCATCAGCACTGAAGTGTACGAGAGACGCTTCGTATTCTCCGAAGTGACCCTGTCAGATCCTGCAATGAACCTGTCAGATCCTGCAATGAACCTGACGCCTGGACTTCTGACAAAGGGATACTGCTCGGCTATCCAGACGATGGCTATAATGATAGCACAACACTGCGACCCAGGCTGTCATTTACCGCCATCTCCTTTAGGTAAACTGCTTTTACGTGCACAAAGGGATACGCTGCCTTATTTTACACAGGCAGACATGAGCTATTTACGCTCTGCGGTAGACAAACCGCCTGCCACATCAAAAGCTGTACTTCGTACGGGGCTCGAGGCACGTCTCTACGTCCAATGCACAGAGCGATGACAGTTGCTCAAGGCACGTCTCTACGTCCAATGCACAGAGCGATGACAGTTGCTCGAGGCACGTCTCTACGTCTAATGTACAGAGCGATGACAGTTTCTCGAGGCACGTCTCTGCGACTGATGCACAGAAGGGCTGCAGACCTTCAAAAACACGCCTCCGCATTTAATGCACAGGATGGTGGCAAATCTCAGCATTTAATGCAAAAGATTTGATTATATCTTCAAAAGCCGTAATTTCGGCTAAGACGTCTACATCAGCACTCTGGCACGGTACGCAGTGGCTTCTACGCCCATTCAGCTCCTGTGCTCATTCGGCTTCTACGCCCACTCGGCCTCTACGCCCACTCGGCCTCTACGACCACTCGACTTCTACGCCTATTTTCGGCTTCTATGCCTACTTGGCTTCTACGCCATGGTGACAGATATTGGCTTCTATGCCCACCTCTTCTATACGAGGGATACCTACCTACGTGGCTTCTACGCCGTGATCTTCGTAGATATTATACGCGTTTTGTCCCTTAGTTGGACCCGCATCACACGCTCATTCAAAGGATCATCTATACGCAGGCATTGGTTATTTTAACCGTTGTGTAAAAGGGTGCTGTACTTTCCACTCCTCGGTTTCTATACCGACGGAGTGGTCACTATCACCAAAACTCTATAAATAGAGACCTCTATCAATGAGGAACAAGGTCGACAAATTGGAAGGTCGGAAAATTGGTCAAGAAAACCAATATCAGATCCACGGTCGAAAGATCGCAAGGTCGAACTTCAAAGAAAGATCGAACCAGAGGTCAAAAAAGAGAGAGAGAGAGAGAAGAATCCGGAGCTCAGGCAAAGAGTAGGGATCGACGACTTTGGCATCGTGCATCCACCCTCTTCTGCAACCTTCGAAGCTGCTACCTGTCTTCTACGGCACTTCTTCAACATCGTGTGGTCCAAGGGCTAAAGTGATCGACTATAGATCAGACACCTATAGCAATATTTATCCAGATTAAATAAATTGTACTCCCATATCCTCGTATAGGATCAAATTGTACAAGTTTATTTGTAAACCAAAGAAGGCGGGTTTTGTGTAAACCCCATCTTGAATACATTTTTATTCTTTCATTTTCTACCACAAACAATGGTGACCGTCTTCCTGGCCACCCATCGAAAGGATAAAAATCTCATTGATGAGAGGGCCTCGCAGACCTATGTAAGTATTACTTTACTTTGTGTTAATTTTAATATAACTTAGGCAATTATCGAGTATCCAAACTTTTCTAGGCCGAGTAATTTAGGATACGTGAGCGGGCGACTGGTAGTGCACCTACAGCGGGAGAGGCTGGTACTTCCTCGCAGCCCTCTCCAGCTCCGTCGACGGACGAGCTGTGGGTGACCGTCGCTGGTGGTCTCCAGAGGGGTACGTACTACGGTACGGGATCCTATGGCGCCCTTGTTGCGACGCAGTCATCTAGGGCCTCCCCGATAAGTGCACATTCTCCACAGCCCTCGCAGTCGTCGGTCCTAGTCCAGGAGGCCGTTGACCGTCAGATTGCGTCTCTCCGTGACGAGTTGCTGCGAAGGATGGAGGAGCAGCCCTTGTCCCAGCCGCAGGCGGACAATGCGATGCTCATCGCACGATTTGATATGCTCGAGCGCAGCATCATAGAGCTCCAAGATTTGACAGCTGATCTTAGAGCATCGACAGAGCGCAGCGTGATAGAGCTGCATGCATCACAGCTGTCCATGGGCGAGAGGCTGACAATGATGCAGGATTCAATGGTTCATAGCAGTACTAGGCTGTTATCTACCATGGATTCATACAACCAGCGACTAGCAGAGTTGGAGCGGATACGTCCTCCTGGTGCGCCTACATCGACACGGACTCCACCGACATCACTGCCTTCTCCATCGACATCGGTGATGATTTTACGGGAGCAGTATGATCTGTTCTTATCCTTCATGCGCGCCGGTGGTCATCCTCCTGCAGATCCGCAGTAGTCCTAGTTAGGACCGTTTATTGATTGTTTGTGTTTCAGACCTATGATATTTGGTCATTTATGAATATTTTCTATTTTTGAGACATTCAGACATTATATCTTGTATTCTTTAAGACGAGGCATTCAGACATTATTCCTGATTCAGATTGTAATTTCAATATTTTGTTTTCTTTAATTTTTATTATATTATTCATATTAAATATATGTTAATTTATCGGTGTTGAGTGTTCAACTGAAGAGGGTCGGCGAACCCAGCAAATTCAACGGAGGGTTGCTCCGGGTCTATTTGTACAAATTGTGAATTAATAAGCTGTAGGAAGAATAGTTTGGAAATAATTCAGTATTTTTTTTCACTATATATGTAGCGACGTTTAGCGACGTTTACTCACGTCGCTAATTACGTCGCTGAATACGTCACTATATACGTCACTAAATCCGTCGCTATATACGTCGCTAAATCCGTCGTAAACTGCTAACATGGCAGTATTGCTAGGTCATAATAACGTCGCTAAATTAGTCGCACAATGTCGCTAAATGAGTCGTACATACGTCACTATAAAAGTCGCTATTTACGTCGCTAATAACATCGCTAATTGCGTCGCTAATTTAGCGACATATAGCGACAAAATACACGTCGCTAAATTAGCAACGTTGCGTCGCTAAACGTCGCTAATATAGCGGTGAATTTACGTCGCTAGAAAACGTCAGCATAGCGACGTTTGGCGATATTTTTCTCTGTTAGCGACTAGTTCAAAAGCGACTTCACTAATACGTCGCTAATTACGTCGCTAAAATTGTTTAGCAATATTTTTTGGTCATTTAGCGACGTTTCTTTACGTCGCTAATTTGACTTATTCTGGTAGTGCCTTCCTTCTTCTTCCCAAAGTTGCAATGGCACTCTTGCCTCATTCTCTCCTCTTTCTTAAGATGATCTGTTAGTGTTCTATTAGGAATTAGGATTAGGAAAACCTAATATATATCCCCTAATCCCGCAGCTAATCCTGGACCGTAGGATACGATCCAACAGTGTATAAAACACCTCTGAATTTTCATCCAACCCACCGACCGAACTCGGACCAACTTCGGTTTTGAGGTTCTGGAACACCACGCCGAGTTCGGCCCGAACTCGGCCAGGGACCGAGTTCGGACTGAACTCTGTCCCCTTCAGCAGACTGCTACTCTTTTCTTCCGAGTTTCATCAACCTCTCGAATGGCTCTCGTCGCCTCCCCGAGCTTCTCTAACCACAGACGACGCTCGTCGTACTCCGGAATGTTCTTCATATAGTTTGGAAACTCCATCCACTCCAACAATACATGCATATGCTCTGAAGTATCGATTTCTGCCGTTGATGACCATATGTTCGGAATGAGTGCGGAAAGTTGGATTCTTCTTGTAGGGTGTTTGTTGGAATGAATAGTAAGAATGTCATTTCATGGACCGCGCTGATCGATTCCTATATTAGAGATGGACGACTTTTCGATGCTCTCCCAGTGTTCAGGTCGATGAGATTAGTCCACCACAGACCTGATGCAGTTTCCATTCACAGGGTCTTGAGCGTTACGGTGATTTGGTAGCACTGAAGCTGGGGGGAGGGAGATACATGGGCAGGTGTACAAGATGAAAATGGAAGCAATACCTTTTGTTACAGCAGAGATGGTGAGAATGTATGACAAATGTGGTGACATGGGAAATGCGAGAAAGCTATTCGATGAAGTTCTTTCCAAAGGATCCCTAACCTGTACGGCGATAATAGAAGCTTATGGCTTTAATGGTCGTCACAGAGAAGCCATGAATCTTTTCAAATGGATGCGATCAAATGGCTTCCTTCCGAACAATTTCACATTTGATGCAATCTTAGCCATTTGTGAGCAAGCAGGATTGGTTGAAGATGCTCTTTTATGCATTTGTGAGCAAGCAGGATTGACTACTCGAGAGCACTGCGACTGCATCATTAGCCTTCTTGACCGGGCTGGTAGAATGAACGAGGCACAGAAATTTCTCCATCTGAGATCCACATTGGAGTAGATGGGTTTGGAGTTTGTAATTTTTCTTCCCTCTCCCATCTGGTACATTATATATGCTTACATTCAACAATTTAAATAATCACGTATAGAAAGAAAAAAAAAAAAAAAAAATCAAAGATGAAGGTATATCTAATATTTTTCAGTATATAATAAAGAAAAGGTAGAAATATGGAACTTCTATACCATTTGGATCGGAGAATGGAATATATAAGAATATACATATGATAGATGGAAAAGTTTAATCACAATGTTCAGCACCTTCATGCAAAGAGGATTCATACTTGCCTACTATTATATAACTTATAGGGGATCTTTGGTACAAGGAATACTATATAGTCGAAAATTCTATATCTCCGAAAATTAAATTCTAAGTAATTAAATTTTCTGAAAAACTATATTTTCATGTTTGGTGACTAGGACTGAGCATTAATCGGTTTTGAACATTTAACCGAACCGGACCGAACCAAATAGGCTATTCGGTTCGGTTCAAAACAGTATCGGGTCGGATTCGGTTTACAAAATCATAATATCGGTTATCGGTTTCGGGTTCGGATTTTGAATTCGGTTTCGGGTTAAAACCGAAAACCGAATTACACAGTGTAAGTACCAAAATACCCTCAGTCCTAACCCTAGGTATATAATATCATTTCTCTCTCTCTCTCTCTCTCTCCGCTCATTTCCTTCCCTTTCCCTCAGAGGCTCAGATCCCTGCTGCCGCTCTCTTTTCTTTTTCCTCTTCAGGTGACCGGTCTTCCATTCCCCCCCCCCCCCCCCCCCGCAAAAAACCCTAACTTCACCAGTTCACCTCTCATCTCCGGACTCCGCTGGTCGCCGTCGGCTGGCTGGATCTGAACTGGATATGAAGTTCTGACCTCTCAACGCCGTCGGCTGGTTGGATCTGATAGTCCTGCCTCTTCTCACCGCCTCTCTTCTCTGGATCTGAAGTTCTAACTTCTGAAGGCTGGATCTGAAGTTCTGAATGCTGGATCTGAACTTCTCTACCATTTTTAAAAATATTTCTCATATATTTTTTGTTTATTATTTGTTTCTCCTAACTTGTTCTATTTTTTTTTCCAGATCTACGGATCTGAACTTCTGGAGTCGGGATCTAGCAATATAGCTAGGTAATGTATTTCTCTAGCAGTATATGTCATATTTTATTTATTTTTTACATTGGATCTGAACTTCTTTACCTTTCTGGAGTCGGGATCTACGGATCTGAACTTCTCTACCTTTTATTTAAAAATATGTATTTATCTAGCAATATGGTCGGGATCTGAACTTCTGTGGCAGATCAAATGTGTGCTTGTTATATGTTATTTTTTACAGCAGTATATGTCATTTAAAAATATGTATTTCGATTTGACTATCTGGGTTCTGTTTAGGCTTGAAAATTTTGAGTGTTTCGATTCTTAATGTGTGCTAAATCTGCCACATTCAAGATTCTCATTGTGTGCTAAGTGCCACTTTCAATCAGTGATGTTCCTTCAGTTGCTCATCGTCTCCCTTCATTAATCAAACTGAGGTAAATGCTCAAAACAATTTTTTCATGTACTGAGAGTTTAATGTTTAATGTTTCATGTTTCATGTATCATTATTTGATTGTTTCATGTCTTTATCAACAAGCACACCTCAAACTGGCAAAGGACTGAAGGAGTGGGCTACACCAGTTATGATGTTTGGCAAGGAAAGTCTTCAAAGCTTAAAAATCTGGAGATGTGTATATAATGTCCCATTTGTATTGTTGTGACTTGTGAATTTTTATGGATTTTGTATCTGTGTATCATTTGTATCTGTGTATGTATTGTTGTGATAGATTTTGTATCTGTTTGTGTATCATTTGTATCTGTGTATGTATTGTTGTGACTTGTGAATTTTTATGGATTTTGTATCTGTGTATCATTTGTCTGTGTATGTATTGTTGTGACTTTTGAATTTTTATGGATTTTGTATCTGTGTATTATTTTTTAATAGTTGAGTATATAATGTCCCAGTAACAAAAAATGAATTTGTATGTATATTTTGTGTATGAATTTTTATGAATTTTTTGGACAATTGTTTAGTCCAGGTCCATTAACAAAATTGGCCCAATTATCCGGCCCACTAAAAAAATGGCCCAACCGAATAAACCGGTTAAGCCGAATAAACCGATATAATTATCTCAGTTCGGTTTTTTTTTGGTTTCTCCTAGATTCGGTTCGGTTTCGGTTTGAATTTTTTCAGTTTTGGTTTAATCGGTTTTGGAATAATCAGTTCGGTTTAAACCGATTTAACCGATTACTCACCCCATTGGATACAAATATTTCTGGAAAAAAAAGGGAAAAAAATTTGAAAGTAAAAATAAAAAAAATCAAAAAGGATTAAAACCAAAAACGACAAAAAATGGGAAAAAATAAAAATAAAAATAAAAATAAAAATAAAAATAAAAAACGGAAAAAAAAGACGAAAAACGAAAAAAACAAAAAAAAGCGAAAAAAAATACGTTCAAAAACGAAAAAAACAAAAACGACCAAAAACGAAATTTTTTTTTGACTTAAAACGGAAAAAAAAACAAAAAGACGATCAAAAATGAAAAAAAAATGACCAAAAACGGAAAAAAAAAACACAACAAAAAAACAAGAAAAACGATCAAAAATGACAAAAAGACCAAAAGCGACTAAAACAATCAAAAAATCGAAAACGATAAAAAAAACCAAAAAAATAAAAACAACAAAAAACGATCTAAAAATGGTATTAAAAAAAATTTAAAACGACAAAAAATATCAAAAAAGATAAAAAAAAAAAAAGACTAAAAATGATTTTAAAAAAAAAACCACCAAAAAACGACCAAAAAAAGATCAAAAACGAAAAAAAAAAGGATAAAAAAATAAGAAACAAGCTTGAAAAATAAAAAAATTTGTCCGGACAAAAAAAAATATCAACCTATTCTTAAGGGATAGGATTCTCATGTTTCATGGATAAATTATTTATCCAATATTCATAATTTTTGAAAATAAATTTTTTTATAGCCTAAAAAAATATGGTATTAAATTTCCTCCCTAATTTTTTCAAATATATATATATATATATATATATATATATATATATATATATATATATTCCTTAGTGAAATCTACTTATCACATTCATATTACAAGTTCGTATTCTGAATTCTTATTCGAGTTTCTGTAATCGAATTGCTTTGGAACCCCTCACAAGTTCCGTATTTTTTATTCTATTTAAACTAATTTAGCATATTTTTCGCACAACCAACCAAACTCCGGCAGCAAATTGGAATTAGAGTAATAACATGAACCTATGATTATGCTTTGCGTGTGTTGTGTCTGACACGTATGCCAGTTGCAGGGATAAGCGATTTGGAGCATGTAAAAATGTCCATGATTTTCTTTTTGGATTTTATTAACATGTGTCCTAAACACCACGTGTTAATTTAATAAATGTGTATTTTAGATGAATACTCACATCAGCACATTTATCAATACATATTTTACTTAAAATATTATTAATCAATGTAAAATGTGTATTGATAAATGTGATGATTGGAGAACCAATATAAAATGCTTATTTATTAATGTGCAAATAACTCCTGCTTAATGTAACTGTAAATTATTAGGACATGTTTGGTAAACTGGAACTCGGAGTGGATTTCAGCTTTCACCTGGAAGTGAAGTCATATCCAACAAATTCGATGTTTGGTTCACTAGAAAATGTGTGAAAAAAGTGATGAAGAAACGAACTTTCTAGTCCCCCCCCCCCCCCCCCCCCCCCCCCCCCCCCCTCTCTCTCTCTCTCTCTCTCTCTCTCTCTCTCTCTTAAATTCAACAATCTACTTCCAATCAAATCTTTAGGATATGGGAGGAACTAGACAATATATTTTACTTATAACAATATTTTTTAATTAATCTAACTAATAAATAATTAACTTACAAATATGTGTTCCGTCGAGGAATTGATCGTCGTCGGAGAAGAGGAACCTCTGACCGGCCGCACGCACCCGCCAGCGATGTCGTGCTTCGCCGATGCCTCTGCTTCCTCATCAGAACCATTTGCAGTCACCCTCACCTCTGATCGGACAAAAAAGTGTCGCGGTCGTCCGAAGAGGCTAGGCTGCAGTCATCCGAAGAGACTAAAGAGAGAGAGAGAGAGAGAGAGAGAGAGAGAGAGGGGGGGGGGGGGGGGGGGGGGGTGTTTAATTTGGGATCTAGAAAAAAAATGAAAAGGAAGAGAGAATTTAAAGGAAAAAAGTATTATTATTAGATTTAAGTAAAAAAATATATTTATTATTATTATTGTGTAAATAATGATGGTTATTATTATTTTTAATTAAAATAATAATAATAATAATTATTATTATTATTATAATATATTCTTTCATATTTAATTTTTCTATTTTAACCAAAACAACTATGTTTCCAACTAGGGGACAAAAAATGCATAATTCTCCTATCAACCTTTCCTCAGGAACTGTTTGGTTCCTTGCAACTCAGCTGAAACTGCCAACTTTTGGTGAAAGTAACAACACCTGTCCCCAGTTCCTGTCTCCTACTCTCTCCTTCACAAATGAGTTTCCTCTTTTTCTTTTTCTTTTTCTTTTTGTGAAACTCCGTCTGAACTCCTCCAGAAGCGGAAGCAGGAAGAAGTTCCGAGGTGGTGAAAGTGCTTTGCAAGTGTCGATTTGAAGTGATCAATCAAACAACCAAGTTTGCTACTCTCTTTTGCTGAAAAAAATTGTTAAAGATTGTTGAATAATTTGATCATCTGTTTATGAGAATTTAATTAAACAAAACTAATAGTTACTAATTAAATGAGAATTGGTTGGAAAAAAAATGGGAGTAAGACATAAGTTCATTATATCTCCAAACAACAATCACTTTCAACAACCATCCAAATAATAAAATTCTTTTTTCTCCACTTTCAAAAACCATTCAAAAAAAAAAAAAAAAAAATCTTCGCTTTTAACAATCATCCAAACAACGGAACTCATTATTCATCCACTTTTATATTTTCTAATTCCACCAACAAAACAACTTTTGGAAAGTCAATTTTTTTCGGTACACATCACGTACACAAAGGGATTGGTTGCACAAAAGTGCGAAACTGAAAAAAACGAAATTTGCTTACGCATAAATTTGGACTTTCCAAAAGTTGTTTCCTTGAAGGCATGAAAGTGGAGTAAAAAGAAGTTTCGTTATTTGGATAGTTGTTGAAAGTGGATAAAAAATTAGTTCCGTTATTTGGATGGTTATTGAAAGTGAATGTTAGTTGAAGATATGGTGAACGTAGGTATGCTTACTCCCCTTTTTTTTCTAACTAATTTTCATTGAATTGGTAAAACTATTTTTTTCTTTCACACAATTAATTGAAATAATTAGAATTTTTTTGTAAAAAATAAAATTAAAAATATCGTAAATGAAAAGAAATTGTAATGAAGAAATTTATTATTGACAAATATGCTAATATTTTCACAATATTAATTTACTGGTATTTTTTTATTTACAGAAAATTTGTTGTACAGAAAATATTTTTAAACAAATTAACTAAAATGAAATAATTTTTAAAAAATTTGAACCAAACGAGCTCTTAGTCCCTTACATGCTCTTTGATTCTGCAATCATTTCCGCAAAAATCATTAGAGGTCAGTAGTAGGATCATCACACTTAATAAATTAAGAAAATGGACTTATATGAAAATATGTATTGTGAAGGTGACCGCAAGAGCTTTGGCGAGAATCGGGACATGAATCAGGACATGGGTGGGAATGTTGGATAATGGCAGGATAACTCCAGATGCAAGAAGCTAGTTCACTGTGAACAAACAGATGATCAGTAGTTTCAGGCTGAGAGTTAGTGCAACATTTACGTTTGGATGCTAAGGGAATCTGCATTCAAGTGATCCTAAAATCACTAGGTAGACTCTATTTCCAAGGACTTCCTCCTAAAAAAAAACTTTTGGAAACTTTTCTCTTTCCTCCAGTTGCAGAGGAGAGTTTTCTTTTTTTTTTTTTTTTTAAGGATGTAGAAAGTGTAGAAATGAAGGGGGGACAGAAACTCAGACCGATCTTGTCAACCCCAAATGACAACTTTCACCCAACCAAGCCAAACAACATAACTCGTGGGAGTTCATCGACTTTCACAAAAAATAGCAAAATTCATCCGAAGTTGCATCCAACCAAACAGATCCAAATTTTGTTTTTTCACTTTCACATTTTCATACACTTTCGTACAACCAAACAATCTCTAACTGAAAAAAGAAAAAGAAAAATCTCTTCCCAAGAAAATCAAATAGAGGAAGAGAGAGGAGAGGTGAGAGAGAAGAGACCAGAACTTAGAAAATAACTTACAGGGTTTTCAAATCAAACATGTGTGGCTACTTCTGACAATACCATTCACCCTTTACAGGATATTCCAATCACCCCTTAGACAAATACCTTGGACACCATTAACAAAACATACACTCTACATAATCCAACTAATTCCACATCCCAGACACCAATATCCATGCTCACAATCCTGATACCCACATTGTAGCCAACTTGGATCCTGATAGCACAAGAAAAGATGGTGTACTCACTTTAGACCCTGTCACAATTATATACCAATCTCGAACTCTTTTTCACCTATTAGACCGATAACTCTGTTTGGGGATAAAGAAGCTCAGTTCTTTGTCAAAGCAATCTAGGTGATAGCATTGAAGAAGAAATTAAGGAAGCAGAAGAAGTTTATCTATCTACCGAGGCAGCGTAGTCTTCGAGGAGAACGACGCTCGATGGCCGAGAAAGACATGCATTAATTTAATATCCTAAAAAATTTCAACTTATTATTCTCAACTATTCTATTTTTCAATTTGATATCCTAAACTTCGATATGCATCAACTTGATACCATAAAAATGATAAAACTATCCTCTTTTTTCACCCAAACCCCCCATCCGGCAGCACCACCCTGGCAGACAGAGTCGCCGCCACCCAGACCCTACTCCCACCCCCACTCGCCCCTACCCCCCCGCAGTCGTCCCCAACCCTCGCCCCCTCCACCGGCTCCATCGCCACAGCCGTCCCCACCCTATTCCCCTTGTCATTTTTAGGGTATCAAGTTGATGCATATCAAAGTATAGTGTATTAAGTTAAAAAACTAGAATAGTTGAGTGTATCAAGTTGAAATTAAACCTAAGAAAATAATAATGAAACTGATGAAGGAAATCACGTCTAAGTTTGACATAACTGACATATGTCAAATAAATATCTTAGAAGAAATATTTACAAATGTTTGTAAATACCTGTGATCTTGCTATGTGGAGATCCTGCTCTAATTGTGCAAGCTTCATTCTACTTGTTTGTAGTTGATGTACAAAAGTATGTGGTGCAATACTGAAATGTCATTGCCTACTGCATATAATGAAACACTTAAAAGACATGTAAGGATCAAGAACTATATAGTAAATAGATAAATAAAGAGAGAAAGATTTAGATTGATTTGATCTTTATTTTCTCAAATAAAGCTTGAATTCCTCTATCATCCTTCTAATTGTCTTCTTCTTTTATTTTATTTTCAAATCTCTGACCTCTCAGCTACAAAAGACAACCCCATACTTGTTTTCTAAAAAAATATGCAAAACAAATCACGATTCAACAGACCAAATCGCATCAAAAGAAGGGAGGAGTCACGTAGTGACTAACCTCTCGAGAGAAATTAAATTCATTGCTGAAACATTAAGAGAATCATCATTAGAAGCAGAAAATGATTTTTGTTCACAGGCAAATATCAATGAAATAAGTAGTAAAATATCAATGAAATAAGCAGTAAGAATGATAAACATATGAAAAAAAAGTAAAATAATTTACAATAAATGCAAGAAGCACTTGGGCGCGAAGAAGCCGTTAGCGAGCAAGGAGTACTTACCTTGAGGACTCGGCTAGATAAGCAAGTCTTCAACGATCCGAGTCCAAGCATGCACGTCTATCGGGGGTTCTAAGAATACACAATAAACAATCAGTAGAATCCGAAATAAGAAATTGCTGAAACACAGGAATTAGAGAATGAGAGAGAAGGTTATATCTTGCTTCAGCAATCCGGATCCAGGCATGTACATCAATCGGGGGTACTCAGAATACAGAATAAACAATAATTAGATTACGAAATAAGAAATTGCACAAACACAAGAATTAAAGAATGAGATGGAAGGTTATATCGCGTGGGTCCCACAAGTAGTGTAGGGATCTGTCATGAAATCGAGACGAACTCAATTAGTGCACATAAATCGAGACGTACAGATAAATCAAGATGCGTACAAAAATTTGAGATGACACGAATATCGAGATGGTAGACTTTGAATGCGAATCGAGAAGTCCAAAAATTTAAAAAAAATATGAATACACGTGAATCGATGCGATACACAAACCAAGGCATGCACACAACTCGAGGTGACACGAGAAACAAGATATGCAAATTGATGCAGCACACAAAAATCGGTATGTCTACGCAGATTGATGCGGCGCTGATTAAGAGGTAGTTACAAAGAACGACACAAATCGAGACAGTGCGCAGATCGAGATGGCACAGTGCTCTAGGCATCATGGGGGTCAAGGTGTCCTGCTGCTCGAGGCGATACATAGATTGAGGTGGCATAGAAAATGGTGATAACACACATCGAGTGCACGAGAATCGAAACGGATGGCAGCCCAAGCAGTATGGGGTCCAAGGGGTCCCGTTGCTCAAAGAGTTGCACAAAGCTCGAGGGCTTTCTTCCCGAGGCAGCACAGAGCACGAGGAGCTCGCTCCTCCAAGCACACACTATCTAAGAACAATGTCGGACTCAAGGCTAGCTTGTTGCTCGAGCATCGCGGGCCCAAGGGCGTCCCGCTTCTCGAGGCGGGGTTGTCTTCGAGGCAGACGACGCTCGGTGGCCGAGAAAGACATGTATCAACTTAATACCCTAATTTTTTTTTTCAAATTAATACCCTCAACTATTCCATTTATCAACTTGATATCCTAAACTTCGATATGCATCAACTAGATACCCTAAACTAAATTTGACAAAACTACCCTCTATTCCTACCCAAACCCCTTACCCGACTGCACCACCCTCGTAGACAGAGCCGCTCCAACCCAGCCTCCTACCCCACCCCCCCGCTCGGACCTATCGGTTTCAACCGTCGTTGACTATGACAACAGTCGCGATCGACTATAAAGATCCTCGTGACTATGGCAGGGCGGTATGCTCTACTCTCTCGTGATCCCTACTCACATAAAAAAAAGGTGATGATCCCGTTACTAGGAGGTTCTAATCCTTCCGCCCAAATTGTCTCTATCAGAAACAAAAGATTCTTCTCTTTAACAACTTTTTGTTTAATGTTGGATACAATGTGATCCAATCCTTTGTTTTTGATTCTAGGAATGATTTAAAGAATTATATCTTTTTTCATGTTCTATTTCACTCCCCGATGGGGGTTCTTTTCACCTTTCCCTTACGGTACTACTTCGTTATCGGTCACCTAGAGGTAGAGCAGAACTAGGAGCCGGTGGACTACCAGGACAGTCCTCCATTAGTGCCTGTCTTTGGGGTCGAGGTCCCTAAAGCATATGATATATAAGAACAAGCCTAAACGCGCGCGAGCGCACCTGTTCTTATTTCTCATGCGTGTCACACGCGCCTGCCCGCGGCAAAGAACAAGCACGCGCGTGAAGACCGGACCATAAATATATGCCGCTGGGGCTAACAAGGGCTGCCCTCCCTCTGAGCCTTCCCATCCAGTACTTTTTTTAAGCAAAAAATGAGCACGTTGAAGCATGTGTTAAGTATGGATTTTAATGCACTCATTTTCCGACTCTATGTTAACACACGTCGCCCCCAACCCTCGCCCATCCAGCGGCTCCATCCTCGTAGCCCCCCCAATCATTTTTAGGGTATCAAGTTGAAACATATCAAAGTTTAGTGTATCAAGTTGAAAAATGGAATAGTTGAGGGTATCAAGTTGAAATTAAGCCTAAGAATAATAATGAAAATGATGAAGAAAGCCACGTCTAAGTCTGGCCCAAGTTAGACATAACTGACGTAAATATATCTAATGCTTTAATAAGCCCAAAACAAGCCCAAAATTGAAAAAAAAAATAGCAAGAATCTACCAGTTGCTAAAAATGCATAAACAAGACTATGAATTATGATCATGTCAAAAAATTATCTTAGAAGAAAGATTTACAAATGTTTGTAAATACTACATCAACCAACCTGCAATCTTGCTATGTGGAGACCCTGCTCTAGTTGTGCATGCTTCATTCTACTTGTTTATAGTTGTTGTACATAAGCCTATGGTGCATATGACTGGATTGTCATTACCTACTACATATAATGAAACACTTAAAAGACATGTCAAGATCAAGAGCTATATGGTAAATAAATAAATAAAGATAAAGATTTAGATTGTACCATTGCTTTGATCCTTGTTTTCTCAGTTAAAGCTTGAATTCCTCTATCATCCTTCTATTTGTCTTCTTTTATTTCATTCTCAAATCTCTAACTTCTCAGCTGCAAAGAGACAACCCCATACTTGTTTTCTAACAAATATGTTGAACAAATCATGATTCAACAAAATAAATCGCATCGAAAGAAGGGAGGAGTTAGGTACTAACTAACCTCTTGAGAGCAATTAAATTCACTGCTAAAACATTAACAACATCATCATTACAAGCAAAAAAGGATTTATGTTCACAAGTAAATATCAATGAAATAAGCATCAAAATATCAATAAAATAAGTAGTAAGAATGATAAACATATGAAATAGAAGTAAAATAATTTATAATAAATAAATGCAAGAAGCACCTTGGCGCGAAGCTGTCACCGATCAAGGAGTAATTACCTTGGGGGCCCGGCTAGATCAGCAATTCTTCAACGATCCGGGTCTAGGCATGCACGTCCATCAGGGGTCCTGAGAACACACAATAAACAATCATTAGAATCCGAAATAAGAAATTGCACAAACACATAAATTAAATAATGAGATAGAAGCTTATATCTTGCTTCAGCAATCCGGATCCAGGCTTGCACGTCCATCGGGGTTCCTCAGAATACATAATAAACAATCATTTGAATTTGAAATAAGAAATTGCACAAACATAAGAATTAAAGAATGAGATAGAAGGTTATATCGTGTGGGTCCCGCAAGTAGTGCAGAGATCTGGCACGAAACTGAGACATGCAACTCGATACGTGCACGTAAATTGAGATGTGCACGTAAATCGAGATCCGTACAAAAATTTAAGATGACTCGAATATCGAGTTGGTAAACGTTGCATGCGAATTGAGACGTACTCAAATTTTAAGAAAATACGAATTTCAACAAGGATGCATGAATCGACGCGACACACAAACCAAGGCATGCATACAACTCGAGATGACACGATAAACAAGATAACGCAAATCGATGCAGCATAAAAAAATTCGTATGTATACAAATCGATGCGATACAAATTATGAGATAGGCACAAAGACCGACATAAATATCGAGACGTTGCGCAAATCGAGATGGCACTGTGCCCCAGGCATCATAGGGGTCAAGGTGTCCTGTTGCCAGAGGTGATACATAGATCGGGCACAGAAGACATTGATGGCATAAATTAAGATGCACGAGAATCGAGACGACTCGCCGCCCAAGCAGTATGGGGTCCAAGCGGTCCCGTTGCTCGAGGAGTTACAAAGAGCTCTAGGGGTCACTTCCCGAGGTAGCACGGAGTACGAGGACAACGTCGGGCTCGAGCCAAGCTTGCTACTCGAGGGCATCCCGCTTCTTGATGCGACGTTGTCTTCGAGGCAAAACTACCCTCCTTAATACCCTAAAAAAATCAACTTAATACCCTCGACTATTCCATTTTTCAACTTAATATCATAAACTTCGATATGCATCAAAACCAGTTCTATACCATGAGATGCGTGAGCCAACAATCAATGACATATGTCTCATCCATGACATGATACGACACTCCTTCACCAAACAAGGACGTGAAGTGCCCTATCACATCAAGATATAATACGTCCCTTGATTAAGGTCAAGCTAAATTAATTCTGCGTTATAGTTTCAGTCCACATCCTATCGTAACACAACAGCGCAACCCAACAACCAAACAATGACATGAGTTGAACTATCATGACACAATAACATATGTCCCTAATTTCACTCAACATAAGGCACCATACGCAAGCAGAGATGCAATATAAGAAATAACATAGCTTTGGTCCATGGTTATCGTAACATAATGATGCAACCCAACAACCAAACAAGGAAATGGGTTGAATCATCATACCACAATAGTCCACTTTCCTGGCTAGACATATAATATAAGCAAATTAGACGATAAATCATGTATTACAGCTTGATATGTGATATCTGGGTTATCCCAGTAATGCAATATATGAGTATCCTCAGATCATGCCATAATCGAGCAGGGCTGGCTGAACCAATAATATACGAGGAAGTATATATGTAAAATGATGCACCAGTACCTTGCAAGGGCACTAAGTTAATTATTAATCAGTAACAGTTTTAGGCTTTCTTTAGGAAAGATACTAGCTCGGTCTTATAATTAAATTAAATACTGCACTCCACTAGTACGGATGATATACAATATCCGTGGTGGCGAGCCTTTGTCATGCCCCGATTCTGTGGAATCGATAGTCGTCCCCCTGGCATGACGCCGTACATGCCTAGTTTGCACATCGTACAAGGCCAATTGTCACGACCCGCACCCAGAATTGGGGTACGAGTATGAGGGTACGTCCAGCCTACGCCGCAGCATCGGCGGTAGAACGCTGTCAAGGTCATGATACTATCTAAACAATCTCACACGAGCATCCAATCTCCATAAGGAGGCACGGATGACACAATAATATGAACACATACTCAATCACATGACTACAGCACGATAAGATATCGAACAAATAAAATTAATTACAACACAAGTCTAAATGTAATAGTCTAACTCAACAAATATCCATATCTCAACAAGTATGTCGGAGACAAATCCGGTACCAAATAGTCTACTAAAAGAACTAACTAGAAAAACTAGTGATTCTGGCTAGACCTCCCGGAATCACAACTAAACTACAAAGCCCAAGTTGCAGCTACTCACCATATGGTCCATAAAGTGTCGAACACCGGTCCTCCAAGGCATAGTCTGGAAAAATGTTTCCAGTCAGGAAGGAGCAAAGTACAATCTTAAATAATAGTTCCATTTAATTGATAAGGACTATAAAGCAATAAACATATGATGCTAGATACTGAGAGAAGACAGTGAATAAATGTAATGGCAAAATAAAGAGACAGGCAATATAGGCAATGTGATACAGTCAGTGCATATATAAAATAGAGAGAACAAGGTACAGGGTCATATACGGGTGATGTAGTATATAATCTAAATAGAGTACTGTAATCTATTCTAAGTGTTTGAAATAGTAGTTTCAAAATATGATCTGCTTGGGATCATGTACGAGAGCTATATGGCCTGGCTAATCATATGTGAAGAGCATGATTAACACTTACATTGTTCTATACTTGTATAAAGGGGTATGATCACATTTCTTACTAACTACTTCCCCGCCCCCAACTAGTACTGTGGATCCAACCATGACACGTCATGATACACGAGCAATATCCAATCTATCATGCACGATGTCTAATATACATGTCGTGTACAATGTCAACACGATAATCAATGTAACATCTCATGACTACAGATCCAAGCTATATACTAGTCCGTGTAGCACAGTGTCAAGGATTCAGATGTAACATTTCTAGATTTCTGAACTTATAAAAATTATCAAGGAATTGGAAATTATCAGAGAATGTACTTGCCTTGGGTCCTTAGCTGGTAAATACTGATGTCCTGTTCCAGAGTATCGCCTGGATGAACCAACAGTCCTATAGACATATCACAAATATAACACTTGTATCAGATGCTACACTAACACACAATCAAAATACACTGGCCTCAGGGCTATGCCAGGTATGTCACTTCGTCAACTAGGGTCATCTAGTAGGGATACATATATAAATATACATTTATACTCAGAATATATATATCAATTAAATACGTATAATGTATATATATAAGTGTATATTAGTAATTTATACAAAATACGTATAAGTGTATATACACTAAATAGAAGTATATAAATATTTATATTTATATGTTATAAATATACATAACACATTTATTCATAACAACAATATTTAAGAATATACATATACTGAATATATATGTATACATATATATGTACTAGTAAAAATTTACATTTGTTATATATATATATATATATATATATATATATATATATATATATGTTTATACATATACCAAAAATACATATTTGTATCTATACCATTACATACATTAACATATATATATATATATATATATTTATATATACAGATAATTTAATATATATACATTTAATACGTATATATAAAAATAGAGAAATAAGCGATATATATATATATATATATATATATATATATATATATATATATATATATATATATATATATATATATATATATATATATATATATATATATATAAAACATATATACACAAATAAAAATATGTTATATACATACATTAAAATATATCATACATCTATACGTATATATTAACACATACTATACGAAAGTATACTAATACATACATTAACATATATATATATATATATATATATATATATATATATATATATATATATATATATATATATATATATATATATATATATATATATATAGGGAGAAATAAACGAACATACATACATACATACATACATATACGTATACACATACACGTATACATATACACATATACACATACACGTATACACCTACACACACATATACGTATATACATATTTACATAAATATATATACTTAAAGAAGGAGGGAGAGGAAGAAGTCTCACAGGGGGTGGTCGCCGGGCTTGGCCGGAGCACAGGCAGCGGGAGGTCGGGGATGCAGCGTTGCCGGAGGGGGAGGCTGAGCTGGCTGTCGAGGCTGGTAGTTGTAGTTGTAGTAGGTGAAGATAGTGGTGGTTGAAGTTGAAGATGGTGGTGGTGATGATGGCAGAGCCGAGGGGAGTTGTGAGCTGCGGTGGTGATGAGGGTGGATGCAGCTCGGGACGGAGTAGGGTGGTTCTGGCCGGAGTGCACTGGCCAGACGGGCTTCAGGCGGAGCGGGGGATGACTCGCGGCTGTTGATGGCCGGAGGGGACGTGATACAGGGAGGAGTGAGGCCGCGGTGCTCGGTGGTAGTGAACGGAGGAGTGGAGTCGAGGGGATTAACGTAGCGGATGGAGGCTGGGAGCTTTGTCGTGTGTGGTTGAGCCGGTGGGGAGCCCGACCGGAGGGAGGAGCAGCTGTCACGACCCACACCCGGATATTCGGGCACGAGTACGTGGGTACGTCTAGCCTACGCCGCAGTGTCGGCGGTAGTACGCTGTCTAGGTCATAATCACAGGTAATAAAATCTATCTCATCCACAGTAAATAAATAGACAAGGAAAATGACAGGAAAATAGATAAGATTTCATAAGACAATTGTGATATACAATTACATGGTTTTGATACAGAATCCAGAAGATAAATCGGGGACAAACCCGATTGCTGTGCTGAAAGAAAATATACTAGATAACTGGCTACTACTCCTCAAAGTATCTCCTGGGTAGGAACCGGCTTCTCAACTGTATCACCTGCTATCTCATAGGGGCCATAATAGATGGGGGCAAAGTTCTCCTCATTGCCTAAAACAACGGATTCAGTCAGGAAAGGAGCAAAGTACACAATGCACAACAAGATTAAACTAAACATTTATGACAATTAGGCTGAGTATCATATTGAGAATATGCATAAAAGAAATAACAATAACTAAGAGTTAATGCTATAAACAGGGATATGAGAAAACAAAAATAAATGAGACAGGTAATGAAACTACAACAGTCAGCAAGAACTATAACAAGACCAGAAGCTATCTGTGTGAACTTGTGTTTGTTTTAGAATATATAGTTGGCATGTAGGGGTTTATAAGGCTAATCCGGCCGTCATAAATGGCTATTAAACAGGGAAAATCGAGATTCGGCTGAGGTACAGTCGCGTACCAACAGCTATTAAACATGACAAGGGGAAGGGTAAACTACATGCCTTCTAGTATTCTCCCACCCAACATAAAAAACAAGACATGAACTCCAAATATTCAAGACATGAATTCCAGTATTCCTAACACTAGGTGTAATCATTAAGGGTACTAGTAAAGCAGGGAATTAATTATCACAATATAAAGATTTAACTTGAAGTGCAGGTACTTGCCTGTTGTTTGGATCTGATTAATTGTTCTTGAGGAAATTTCCAGAGATGAGTCCAAAAGCTGAAATAGACATTACTATAACGCTCAGAAGATATCAAATAGCTAGAAACGCCTGTCCTTGGGTCCAATTTGGAGACAAGGGCAAAAACGGCAGTTTTGGGTCAAAACGGGGTCCGCCGGTGGGCCCGCTTTGCACCAAAAAATGTGTCCGGGTCAACGGTCTCCAAATTCACCAAACTTAGTGTCAACAGGTCAGGAACGATGATACGAACCCAATGGAACTTTCAGATTTGGATTTCGATGAGCCGATCACAAAATCGCCCGTCGAGCGGGGCCTATGGGGCTCACGACACGCGATTTCGTCAACGTTCTCAGAATCGAACCAAACTTGACCCACAGGACCAGCGTATTGCTACGAGTCTGATGGCGTAAGTTTCGTCTCGATCCGACGAGTGTGCACGAAGTTAGGGTAAATTGCAGAAAAGTCGGATACGGGGCGATGTCCGCGGATACGCGTTGGTTCCGGTGTGCACGTACACCCGAATCAGCTTTCGCGAAATCCCACACGTCCCTAACAACGCTGCACACGTATCTGTGAAGACCGCGCGCGACCAAGTCATCCCGTTTGGCGGGGCGTACCCAGTTCCGGGGTGAATTGGGTCGATGTTTTTTCTGTTTTTGGATCGCGGTGTGCGATCACCACAGGACGCGATGCCCCGAGCGGGTTGTCCGGGCACCGAGAGGGTCAAACAGGCTTTACAACGCAATTTATGGAATTGAAATCGGAGATACAGGGTGCAAGATACGAGTACCTGAACGAGGCTCGAGGAACCAGAAATTTTCGTGTCCGTGTCGTGTCCGACACGACACGAAGAAAAGGGGATTTAGGGTTAGGGTTTGCGGGACACGGCCGGAGCTCGGGCTGGCCAGGGCGGCTCGCGACAGGGAGGGGCCGGCCAGGGCGGCTCGCGGCGGGGAGGGGCCGGCCAGGGCGGCGCTCTGGCGGAGGCGGCGGCGCGGGGGCGGCCCAGGGCGGCTGTGCTGCTGTTGCTGGGCGCTGTCGAGCGGGGCCGGAGGCAGGCGGAGGACGGGGGAGAGGCGACGGCGACGGCGGTGGAAGGGGCGAGGTGGCCGTGGCGGCGTGTGGCGGAGGGGAGCGCGGTGGCGGTGGCGGTTCGTGGTGGCCGGAGGGAGAGAGGGGGTTTATTTATAGGGGAGGAGGAGAGGCGAGGTGGCGGGGGCGAGGCCGGGAAGGGCGGCGGAGGGGGCGGAGTCGTGGCGCTGGCCGGGCGGAGCGGCGGCGTCCGCGGGCGGCGGCGCCGGACGCGGGGGGGAACGGGTCAGGGGCTGGGTTAGGGTTAGCGGGTGCGGATCCGGGCGGGTCGGGTTCAGGTGGACCCGACCCGACCCGTTAGGGGGCTGGGCCTAATGGGTTTGGGCCGCGGGCCGGGCTGGGCCGGATATATATAAATAATAATAATAATGATAATTAATAATAATAATAATAATAATAAATTAATTAATTAAATAAATAATTAATTAAATAGTTTTTAGGAGATTAAAAATAGGTCCGGGGTCCAATAAATTCCAGAAAAATTATCCTAAGTCCAGTTTTTCATTTTACACCCAAAAATATTATTTCCACAATATTTTAATATTATTTATTAACAATTAAAAATCATTCAATAATTAAGAACCCTGATTTTAATTACAAAAAATTCCCAGAAAATTCCAGAAAATTGTGAAAAATCCCAATTTAAAATTCTTGCAAAATCTGGGGATTTATAATCTACCCAACTTATAAAAATTTTGTCCTCAAAATTTAAAATAAAGTCATACTCTGTTAACCCTTCATGTACATCAATCGCAATCTCCTTGCGATAATTTTAAATTCTAATCATGTCCACTACAATCACTTCATGATTAAGATGACTACTTGTTCCAATCAAGATTTTAACCTATGGTTATCACTTCTTACTTTCTCAAATTATCCACAGACAGATTTTTAAATTAAGTCCATATAACCTCTTCAAGATTTGCACATGCTTATGACTTTGCCTCACTATTCTAATTATCATAATTCCTCTAGAAGTGATTCGAGTCCAACAGTATTCCCATTTGTATGCTCCGACCTTTTAAGTTTCGTTCACATTCTCACTATTCCAACTAGGCAGTCCAACCATCAAATTTTAATTCTTAAATCAAATCATCAAATCAAAAATAATTTAAATGTAGTCCGCCAATGTTCAAGTCTGAATTATATATCCTCTAAAAATATTGATGATTTTACCTTCATTATTCAAAATTTAAATCATGTACCTAAGGTATAATTATAGGGTCCTCGATATCAATTCATTACTCATCTTAGTCACTCCTCTAAATTTTAAAATGGCTTGAACCTCTTCCAATCTAACCTTGCTCGGTCACAATCCAAAAGATATTACTCTCGAGTTGACAAATACATTGCTACCCAACTTAGAGTTTATTCATTCATCACAAAAGACTATATACTTTAAGAAAATATTCCTTAATATGGTTACTCATGTCATTCAATCCTCGAAACTTCAGCGTCGATAATGATATATCCTTAATTTCGAAAGAATAATCCTCAAGTATGTGATCGGCCTATGGGACATGTCTAGTATTCTCTGTGTATCAGACTTATACCAAGCACGAGGTTTCGTCTTTCCGAAATAAGGGAAGACGAGGATCAATAATACAGAGTTCAAGGGTGAGGTGGTAGAACAGAAGTATCGGGATCAAGGAGTTTAAAGATTTCAGGTAGGAAATTGTCAAGCGATTTGTGGATTGAATCCTATCTTGGTAATGGTCGTATTAATACAGTTATGTAACCTATATGATGTACTCGGACATGTCTAGAGGGCAAGTATACTAGTCAACTATATCTCTCAATCCACGTAAGGTAGTACGAAGGGCGAATCAAAATGCACTAAGGTTGATCAGACCGTAATACACTGATTCTGAATAGACAATTGTATTAGTGTATCGACCCACTAATACATGTGTCATGAACAAGCTCAATAAAGAGTAAGCTTGCAAAACTAGGCTATAGAATAGCAGCTTAAGTCAAGTACATCAAAATTAAGTGCTGAATGATGATGAAAGGAGGTACAAATTATTTAAGTTCACAAAACAACCTACATTAAGCACAATAACAAAAGATTCTACAAACTCTACAGTTATCAAATATAAAAGCATACCAGGTTATTAGCAAGTTCAAAATTTCTAGGTTGGGGCTGAGGTCACGAACCAATAGGCACGAGCTAAATAATACTAGAAACGGCAGCAAAAACAACTTACGCGCATTAGCTACTCCAAGAGTCTGCGTGTTCTCCACGATCATGCTGGTAGAGCATCTCGTGGAGATCTTGTAGGAACCTCGTCGCTTGCTGGTAGATCCTTTACTCTGCATCCAAAAATAAACGGTAAAGGCGCACAGGAATCAAGGCAGGATGCAAGTCAATAAAATAATTCGAAACCAATATGAATATCGAGAACGATTCAATCAAGTGGATGAGCTTTTCCTAAAATCCTTAATCTTATTGCAGGCCTGTTCGGTCCCTAAGTTGAAACCGAACAATTTAGTCGTTGACCTGCATGGGCCACCACAAAAATGTGTCACGACCCACACTCGGATATTCGGGCACGAGTACGTGGGTACGTCCAGCCTACGCCGCAGTGTCGGCGGTAGTACGCTGTCTAGGTCATAATCACAGGTAATAAAATCTATCTCATCCACAGTAAATAAATAGACAAAGAAAATGACAGGGAAATAGATAAGATTTCATAAGACAATTGTGATATACAATTCCATGGTTTAATACAGAATCCAGAAGATAAATCGGGGACAAACCCGATTGCTGTGCTGAAAGAAAATATACTAGATAACTGGCTACTACTCCTCAAAGTATCTCCTGGGTAGGAATCGGCTTCTCAACTGTATCACCTGCTATCTCATAGGAGCCATAATAGATGGGGGCAAAGTTCTCCTCATCGCCTAAAACAACAGATTCAGTCAGGAAAGGAGCAAAGTACACAATGCACAACAAGATTAAACTAAACATTTATGACAATTAGGCTGAGTATCATATTGAGAATATGCATAAAAGAAATAACAATAACTAAGAGTTAATGCTATAAACAGGGATATGAGAAAACAGAAATAAATGAGACAGGAAATAAAACTACAACAGTCAGCAAGAACTATAACAAGACCAGAAGCTATCTGTGTGAACTTGTGTTTGTTTTAGAATACATAGTTGGCATGTAGGGGTTTATAAGGCTAATTCGGCCGTCATAAACGGCTATTAAACAAGGAAAATCAAGATCCGACTGAGGTACAGTCGCGTACCAACAGCTATTAAACATGACAAGGGGAAGGGTAAACTACATGCCTTCTAGTATTCTCCCACCCGACATGAAAAACAAGACATAAAATCCAAATATTCAAGACATGAATTCCAGTATTCCTAACACTAGGTGTAATCATCAAGGGTACTAGTAAAGCAAGGAATTAATTATCACAATATAAAGATTTAACTTGAAGTGCAGGTACTTGCCTGTTGTTTGGATCTGATTAATTGTTCTTGAGGAAATTTCCAGAGATGAGTCCAAAAGCTGAAATAGACATTACCATCACGCTCAGAAGATATCAAATAGCTAGAAACGCCTGTCCTTGGGTCCAATTTGGAGATAAGGGCAAAAACGACAGTTTCGGGTCAAAACGGGGTCCGCCAGTGGGCCCGCTTTGCACCAAAAAACGTATTCGGGTCAACGGTCTCCAAATTCACCAAACTTAGTATCAACAGGTCAGGAACGATGATACGAATCCAACGGAACTTCCAGATTTGGATTCCGATGAGCCGATCACAAAATCGCCCGTCGAGCGGGGCCTATGGGGCTCACGACACGCGATTTCGTTAACGTTCTCAGAATCGAACCAAACTTGACCCACAGGACCAGCGTATTGCTACGAGTCCGATGGTGCAAGTTTCGTCTCGATCTGATGAGTGTGCACGAAGTTAGGATGAATTGCAGAAAAGTCGGATACGGGGCGATGTCCGCGGATACGTGTTGGTTCCGGTGTACACGTACACCCGAATCAGCTTTCGCAAAATCCCATACGTCCGTAACAACGCTGCGCACGTATCTGTGAAGACCGCGCGCGACCAAGTCGTCCCGTTTGGCGGGGCGTACCCAGTTCCGGGGTGAATCGGGTCGATGTTTTTCCTATTTTTGGATCGTGGTGTGCGATCACCACAGGACGCGATGCCCCGAGCGGGTTATCCGGGCACCGAGAGGGTCATACAGGCTTTACAACGCAATTTACGAAATTGAAATCGGAGATACAGAGTGCAAGATACGAGTACCTGAACGAGGCTCGAGGAACCAAAAATTTTCGTGTCCGTGTCGTGTCTGACACGACACGAAGAAAAGGGGATTTAGGGTTAGGGTTTGCGGGACACGGCCGGAGCTCGGGCTGGCCAGGGCGGCTCGCGGCGGGAAGGGGCCGGCCAGGGCGGCTCGCGGCGGGGAGGGGCCGGTCAGGGCGGCGCTCGGGCGGAGGCGGCGGCGCGGGGGCGGCCCAGGGCGGCTGTGCTGCTGTTGCTGGGCGCTGTCGAGCGGGGCCGGAGGCAGGCGGAGGACTGGAGAGAGGCGACGGCGACGACGGTGGAAGGGGCGAGGTGGCCGTGGCGGCGTGTGGCGGAGGGGAGCGCGGTGGCGGTGGCGGTTCGTGGTGGCCGGAGGGATAGAGGGGGTTTATTTATAGGGGAGGAGGAGAGGCGAGGTGGCGGGGGCGAGGCCGGGAAGGGCGGCGGAGGGGGCGGAGTCGTGGCGCTGGCCGGGCGGAGCGGCGGCGTCGGACGCGGGGGGAACGGGTCAGGGGCTGGGTTAGGGTTAGCGGGTGCGGATCCGGGCGGGTCGGGTTCAGGTGGACCCGACCCGACCCGACCCGTTAGTGGGCCTAATGGGTTTGGGCCGCGGGCCGGGCTGGGCCGGATATATATAAATAATAATAATAATGATAATAATAATAATAATAATAATAATAATAATAAATTAATTAATTAAATAAATAATTAATTAAATAGTTTTTAGGAGATTAAAAATAGATCCGGGGTCCAATAAATTCCAGAAAAATTACCCTAAGTCCAGTTTTTCATTTTACACCCAAAAATATTATTTTCATAATATTTTAATGTTATTTATTAACAATTAAAAATCATTCAATAATTAAGAACCCTGATTTTAATTACAGAAAATTCCAAGAAAATTCCAGAAAATTGTAAAAAATTCTAATTTAAAATTCTTGCAAAATCTGGGGGTTTACAGCAGCGAGTTGAACGGAGATGGAAGTGGTGGTGGAGACTCGGGTTGAGCTTGGCCGCCGGGGAATGGCAGTGGCTCGGCGGGAGGATCGGCTTAGCAGTCGGCGGGGCTTGGCCGAGACAGCTGGCCGGAGTAGGGAGTCGGTAGGAGAAACTCCAGGCGGTGGAGTAGCAGAGGTGTCGGGGTCGACTGACCGGGTAGCCGGGGATGAACAGTGGGGGTGTTTGTGATGATTCCCCCCCCTGAAAATTCAAAAATACAAAGGAGAAGGCGAAGGCGAAGAAAGGAAGAAGAAGAAGAAAAGAGAAGAAGAAAGGAAGAAGAAACTTTTCTTCCTACGTTGGAGAGATGAGGGAGGAGTGAGGTGAGAGAAAAATGGGGGCTTCCCTAGGTTTTGGGGTTTAGGGTTTTCTTGGGAAGGGGTGATGATGGGACATTAAATAGGGTAGTGTGTGTGGGAATGAAGGGTTATGATGAGCCCCATTTTGAATGAGTGGCTCAGATCTGACATGAGGAAATTCATTCATGTAAGGAAAGGGTTGGGTTAACTAGTCAATTATTAGGCTTCTCCATTGGTTTGAACCAATGGGGTGTTGACACCTAATGTAAATTTGTAAATTAGCCCCCTTAAATTTGGGTATTTGCACAGACACATAAAATGATGAAAATTTGGTGGGTGATTCGGTGTTTGGCATTTTGTAGGGTGAGGGGGTGTTGTGTGTGTTGTATGGGCTTAATTAATGGGGCATTGGAATTAAATTGGGATTAACAAAATTAGTCAAAATAGTATCCTCAATTTAATTAGAAATAAATGCAAGCTGTGTTCTAAAATTAATTAGGAGTACATGGGGCCAAAATCAGGTTGGGTCACCAATACCATTAGTGAAGAAGACTCAGAACAGAATATTACCCTAATTTGGGTTGCACAAAAAATAGGTCAAGATTACCTCCAATTTCGATTGGAACGTACAACGATACAAAGTTGGAATTTATTTAGGAATTAAATAAACGTCTGCGACGAATATTATGCGGCTAAAATAAAGCACAAGAAAGCATAATTATGAGTTACAAAAATGTCAGAATGGAAGGCGGGCATGTCTAGAGCAAGGTTGTGAATTTGTTGGAAGGCAAAAGCCAGGGTAGCGCTCCAAATATCGAAGCAAAGGTAAGGTACAACAATTAAATAAATTACGGTAATTAATTATGACCTCCAATAAATTAATTCTAAATAAAATAATTAACCACATAATCCCATAATTCGGACAGGTGTTCATCTACTGGGCTTCTAGGTCAAGTCTACCAGCTCAAACATAAATGAACACTGTATATATATAATATATTTAAATACACACCTCATGCAATTATTTAATTTAAATACAATATCGAGAAATTATTTAATATAAATACCATAATATTAATAATATTTAAAAAGTCGAAAATACCCCTATTTTTGGAATGTGGTAGTGACAAGTCTACCCTACTTAAAAGAATTTCGTCCTCGAAATTTAAAATCCTCATAGTAGTGTTTATTCATACACATTATTATTTTCCCTCAAAGTTTAAATTCATCAACCACGAAATCAGGTAATAATCCACAATGTCTTTTCATAATTTTTTTTAAAATTCTGTAATTATCGTATTCCTGAAAATCCTCGAATTAAAAATCAAAGTCCATTTTTATCACAATTTTCTCTGAATTTTTTTAAGTTAATAATTCAATACTCGAAATTTAATATTCACTCCTCTAGTTTGATTTTTATCAATGTATATATATATATATATATAATTTAAATCTCGCCCCAAAATTGAATTCAAACACTAATCCATCCATGATCTTATTCCTCGGTTTCCCTTTTCCTCAAAGTAGTCAACAATGCGATACTTATGGATTCTCCAAATATCGTCCATAATATAAAATTTAAAATTCATAACTTGCAGTTAAATAAAATAATGATAATCTCCTTAATTTCCTCAAGTTCTTAAGGATAAACTTCAATCATATCATAACCTTCCTAAAATTAATAAATCATCGATTCTGCCATGTTAAATTCTTAACCCTTTATTTAAATCAATATTTATCCCCGAATTTAATTATCTTGTTTCTCTTGTCAAGTCATAAACTCTTCATAAATCTTCGCTATGGTCAAACCCCAATAATCATGGTCTGAGAAAATTCTACCTACAATCATACAACCTGTAATCTAAGAAAAATATGTACAGTCATGGTATCTTTTGTCATGGTATTGCAGTCTCTGTCAGGGTGTACAACTAGCTATATTCTAACAAAAAAATCATGCATATGAACTACAGTACTAGGGAAATCACTCAATCAATCAAATAGAAAGAAACAGAAGGAAGGAAAGAACAGAACCTGCTAACACATTACCTGCAGTACCGATCTCCTCGACCGTTATCGCAAATGCCCCGCCTTGCTGGGGTGGTTCCCTTTGTGGGTGCTGAGCAATATACGGTTCCACAGGTAGCCTAACTGGATCTCTATAATTTGGAGCTGCGCGCTGGCCGGGAAGATAAGGGGCTAGAAGACAATCCCTTACTCGATGTCCCGCAGCGCCGCAGTACAAACAAAGTCCTAGCCTCGTTCTACAGCTCTCCCAAAGGTGACCTGACTTCTTACAGAAATGACAAGTCTGTTGTGTCTCTCTCGGAGGCTGTTGCTGACCCTGCTAATCACGAACTGGTGCCTGGTACTGCTGTTGTTGATACTGATACGCCCATGGATGTTGCTGAATATGAACTGGTGCCTGGTACTGCGGTGGATGCTGAAATGCCCATGGCTGTTGCTGAATATGGGGACGCTTGGACGGTCCTGCGCTACCATTCGTATCTCCAGAAATATTGTGACTCCTCTTAGGCCTGAGATCTAGATCCTCTTCTGCAATCTGGGCATCCATCAAGATACCCTTAAAGGTAGCGGTACAACGACCAGAAGTGCGCGACCTAATCTCTCTCGTCAGCCCCTTTCTAAATTTCCGGTATTGATCTCCTGGGTCCCGAATCATAGACGATGTAAAATGGCTCAATCTATAAAATTCTGCAGCGTACTCGTCGACCGACATGTTTCCTTGAACTAAGTCATGAAACTGACTTTCCAAGGCTTCCAATGCCACGTCGGGAAAGAACTTCTCCTTATAGAGCTCCCTGAAGGTCTCCCAAGTAAGTCCTTATGCAGTAAGTCTCGGCTCCGTGCGATACCACGTGAGTGCAATATCGAACATCTGACTGCCAGCGGCTTCTATCTGCAAGCTCTCCGAAATATGGGTCAATCGCAGGCTCCTCTCTATATCCTCTAGCCAGTCGTCAGCGTAGAGTATCCCTTCGGTGCCTTTGAACTCTCGAGGCATCATTCTCTTGAAGTCCACTATAGTGCCTGATCTCTGCTACTGCTGGCCAGGAAACTGTTGGTACTGTGCTACTCTCTCTAAAGCTTGGAGAGTCACCTGATGAGCATTCTCCATGCTTTCTCTCATCAGCTCGGTTTGTGCCTGGTGCGCTTCTGCTTGCACCCTCTGAGCCTCAGCTTGAGCTCGCTAGCGTCTGCCGTCACTCTCTGGGCATCTACCATGTCCTGGATCAAGGTTAACATCTGTGCCCCGTCAATGGGCAAACCTCCGAAAATCGGAGTCGGTGGAGGAGGAAGGTTGTCCGTCACAGCTGTGGCAATCCTCTGGACAGGTGGGGGAGGAGGATCCCCGAAAAGTGCAGACACTCCTACATGCATCGGAGATGTAGGAGGAACTACGGATGTCTGTCCATCAGGTAGAGAGGTGGCAGACCCCTCTAAGGCTGATGCTCCCGCTCTCATAGATCGTGTCTTCGGCGATATTCTGAAGACAGACCCAAAAGAATCAATTTAGGCAAAAATGCAATATCATCAAGGAAGGACAGTAAAGTTCTAAGGAAGCAACATTCAAGATAAATAGATTAGAATAATCCTAGTTGTGATTGCATAGGTCAATGATGCATCCATGGTTTGATACCTCTATCCCTCTAGGTACTACAGTTCTACTAGAAGCACACTCACTGCTAGCTTTCTTACCTACTGCAATCGCTGATACTAGTTATTCTTATCACTCAAGTGCATATCAAATGCAACACATCATACTAAGTACTGCTCCCTCTCATACAATCCTAGATGAACACCCAAGCCAGTTTGCAGTAAAATCTCAATCATGCTCAAGCCAACAGATCCTTACACATGCATCTCATCTACTTATATACTAATATATCTCTCCCACTAAAAAATTTTATCCTCAAATAAAATCCTCAAAACTAATTCCTCGAATAATTTAAAGTAAAATGCATATACCTTCCTCAAAGTCAAATATTCAAATACTGAAACAAAAATTTTATCACTTCCAAAAAATCCTTACAGTTTTGTCTATGTTCATTGAATTGAATCTAAATTCCTCAAAAATAAAATTTTAATAACATAATATCTCAACTTCTCAAAATTCTTAAAATTTGAAATTCATTTTCAATCCTCAAATTAAAATTTAAATCCACCTTTTGTAGTCCAATAGCTATAATGTAAATCTTTCTCACTGTCCTCATCAACATGTGTCATCAAATAATACCATAAATTAGTCTGTAAATTCATCTTGATAGGAAATAAAACTCTACAAGACACCAAGATCTTAATTTAATAACTGATCAACAATAATCAATTTCAATATCAACAAGTGAGAATGGACGGAATAAGGGAAATATTTTAAATTGGAATTTATAATGAGGTTCTCAGGGGTCATCCCAGGAATCTCTCAAGGAATTGTGATCGAGTATCCGCTCTCATCCTAGTATTCTATGTCCTAGATCCTATCGCAGGCACGCAGTAGTACAACTGAGATGTCACAATACTACGACATCGCACAACTCGCAAAGTCTGACCTGCATGGGCCACCACTAAAAACGTGTCACGACCCACACCCAAAATTGGGGCACGAGTACGCGGGTACGTTCAGCCTACGCCGTAGCATCGGCGGTAGAACACTGTCAAGGTCATGATACTATCTAAATAATCTCACACGAGCATCCAATCTCCATAAAGAGGCACAGATGACACAATAATATGAACACATACTCAATCACATGACTACAGCACGATAAGATATCGAACAAATAAAATTAATTACAACACAAGTCTAAATATAATAATCTAACTCAACAAATATCCATGTCTCAACAAGTATGCCGGAGACAAATCCGGTACCAAATAGTCTACTAAAAGAACTAACTAGATAAACTAGTGATTCCGGCTAGACCTCCCGGAATCACAACTAAACTACAAAGCCCAAGTTGCAGCTACTCACCATATGGTCCATAAAGTGTCGGACACCAGTCCTCTAAGGCATAGTCTGAAAAAATATTTTCAGTCAGGAAAGAGCAAAGTACAATCTCAAATAATAGTTCCATTTAATTGATAAGGACTATAAAGCAATAAAAAGATGATGCTAGATACTGAGAGAAGACAGTGAATAAATACAATAGCAAAATAAAGAGACAGGCAATATAGGCAATGTGATACAGTCAGTGCATATATGAAATGGAGAGAACAAGGTACAGGGTCATATACGGGTGATGTAGTATATGATCTAAATAGAGTACTGTAATCTATTCTAAGTATTTAAAATAGTAGTTTCGAAATGTGATCGGCTTGGGAACATGTACGAGAGCTATATGGCCTGGCTAATCATATGTGAAGAGCATGATTAACACTTACATTGTTCTATACTTGTATAAAGGGGTATGATCACATTTCTTACTAACTACTTCCCCGCCCCCAACTAGTACTGTGGATCCAACCATGACACGTCACGATACACGAGCAATATCCAATCTATCATGTACGATGTCTAATATACATGTCGTGTACAATATCAATACGATAATCAATGTAATATCTCATGACTACAGATCCAAGCTATATACTAGTCCGTGTAGCACAGTGTTAAGGATTCAGATGTAACATTTCTAGATTTTTGAACTTATAGAAATTATCAAGGAATTGGAAATTATCAGAGAATGTACTTGCCTTGGATCCTTAGCTGGTAAATACTGATGTCCTGTTCCAGAGTATCGCCTGGATGAACCAATAGTCCTATAGACATATCACAAATATAACACTTGTATCAGATGCTACACTAACACACAATCAAAATACACTAGCCTCAGGGCTATGCCAGGTATGGTACTTAGTCAAGGGTCATCTAGTAGGGATACATATATAAATATACATTTATACTCAGAATATATATATCAAATAAATACGTATAATGTATATATATAAGTGTATATCAGTAATTTATACAAAATACGTATAAGTGTATATACACTAAATAGAAGTATATAAATATATATTTATATGTTATAAATATACATAACACATTTATTCATAACAACTATATTTAAGAATATACATATACTTAATATATATGTATACATATATATGTACTAGTAAAAATTTATATTTGTTATATTTATACATATATATATATATATATAGATATACCAAAAATACATATTTGTATCTATACCATTACATACATTAACATATATATATATATATATATATATATATATATATATATATATATATATATATATATATATTTATATATACAGATAATTTAATATATATACATTTAATACGTATATATAAAAATTAAGAAATACGCGATATATATATATATATATATATATATATATATATATATATATATATATATATATATATATATATATATACGCGTATATGTATATATATATATATATATATATATATACATATACGCGTATATATATATATATATATATATATATATATATATATATATATATATATATATATATATATATATATATATATATATATATATATATATATATATATATATATATATATATATATAACATATATACACAAATAAAAATATGTTATATACATACATTAACATATATCATACATCTATACGTATATATTAACACATACTATACGAAAGTATACTAATACATACATTAACATATATATATATATATATATATAGGGAGAAATATACGAACATACATACATACATACATACATACATACACGTATACACATACACGTATATATATACACGTATACACATACACGTATACACCTATACACATATACGTATACATATACACATATACACATACACGTATACATATACACGTATACATATACACGTATACACCTACACACACATATACGTATATACGTATTTAAATAAATATATATACTTAAAGAAGGAGGGAGAGGAAGAAGTCTCACAGGGGGTGGTCGTCGGGCTTGGCCGGAGCACAAGCAGCGGGAGGTCGGGGATGCAGCATTGCTGGAGGGGGAGGCTGAGCTGGCTGTCGAGGCTGGTAGTTGTAGTTGTATTAGGTGAAGATGGTGGTGGTTGTAGTTGAAGATGGTGGTAGTGATGATGGCAGAGCCGAGGGGAGGTATGAGCTACGGTGGTGATGAGGGTAGATGCAGCTCGGGACGGAGTAGGGTGGTTCTGGCCGGAGTGCACTGGCCGAACGGGCTTTAGGCGGAGCGGGGGATGACTCGGGGCTATTGATGGCCGGAGGGGACGTGATACAGGGAGGAGCGAGGCCGGGGTGCTCGGTGGTAGGGAACGAAGGAGTATAGTCGAGGGGATGAACGGAGCGGATGGAGGCTGGGAGCTTTGTCGTGTGGGGTGGAGCCGGTGGAGAGCCCGACCGGAGGGAGGAGCAGCGGGTTGAACGGAGATGGCAGTGGTGGTGGAGACTCGGGTTGAGCTTGGACACCGGGGAATGGCAGTAGCTCGGCGGGAGGATCGGCTGAGCAGTCGGCGGGGCTTGGCCGAGACAGCTGGCCGGAGTAGGGAGTCGGTGGGAGAAGCTCCAGGCGATAGAGTAGCAGAGGTGTCGGGGTCGACTGGCCGGAGGGTAGCCGGGGATGAACAGTGGGGGTGTTTGTGATGATTCCCCCCCTGAAAAATTCAAAAATACAAAAGAGAAGGCGAAGAAAGGAAGAAGAAGAAGAAAAGAGAAGAAAAAAAGAGAAGAAGGAAGGAAGAAGAAACTTTTCTTCCTACGTTGGAGAGATGAGGGAGGAGTGAGGTAAGAGAAAAATGGGGGCTTCCCTAGATTTTGGGGTTTAGGGTTTTCTTGGGAAGGGGTAATGATGGAACATTAAATAGGGTAGTGTGTATGGGAATGAAGGGTTATGATGAGCCCCATTTTGAATGAGTGGCTCAGATCTGACATGAGAAAATTCATTCATGTAAGGAAAGGGTTGGGTTAACTAGTCAATTATTAGGCTTCTCCATTGGTTTGAACCAATGGGGTGTTGACACCTAATGCAAATTTAAACCAATGGAGAAGCCTAATAATTGACTAGTTAACCCACCCTTTCCTTACAAGATGAATTATTATGTCAGATCTGAGCCACTCATTCAAAATGGGGTCATCTAACCTTCATTCCCATACACACTTACCCTATTTATTTTCTACCCATGGCCGGTTCCCCCAACCTCATTCCCGACCAAAAATCACAGCAGCCCCTATTTTCCCCCTCATTCTTCTTCTTCACTTCTTCTTCTTCTCCACTCTTTCCTCCTTCTTTCTTTCTCCTTCCCACTTCCAAACAAGTAAGTTTCTCCATTTTCTCTCCTTCCTCCTTCCATTTCTTCTACTTATGTGAACCCTAACCTTGCATTCTTCCCTAACCTAGGTGGGTAGAGCTTAGATTTGGTGTTGGAGCTTGGATTGGGAGTTTGGAAGCTAGTTGTGGTAGATTTGGAGCTTTTTGGAGATTTTGGCTTGGGATTCCAACTCCCAAGAGGTAAATCCTAATTTTCCCCTTTATAATTACTTTTATGTAGTGTAATTAATATTTTAGAACCTTTCTAGACCTTAGGGCTACCCGTGGGAGTAAGTTGGAACTAGTTTGGTTGTGTTTGGAGACTTTAACACTAGGTTTGTGTCAATTTTGGGTAAAATTCGAGATTGGCCCAATTTTGTGTGATGCCCTAGGTTAGACGAACCTAGGTATACGTTATCGGGTGTCCAGTGGGGTAGTGCGTGTCTCCGTTAGGATACGTGAAGCCGTGTCGCGGAGAAACGGGTGTTTCGGGCATTTTCGGGGTTTTCGTCGTCGCCGGTTCTAAGTGTGTGCGCGTTTTCGTCACGGGCCTAGAATCGACGGGATAGCATTTTTTTCTAGGATCTAAACATCATTTAGGACCCGTGGGTAAATTTTGGGCCGATTCCGAGTTGGTTTGGTGTGCGTTTCAGGAGGTTTTCCGAACCGCACACCGCGTGTTCGTCGAAATGATCGAACGGTCATTTCGACTTGGTTTCCTAGTTTTGGGCTTGTGTGCACGTTGGGTTAGCTTCGGGAAGTGTGTGCTAGAATTCTCGGATTATATTTTATATATTTATAGGTGTTTGTGCATGTCGGGGTCGTTGGGCGCGTGTTGGTGGGACGTTGTACGTTGTGTTGTGTGTTGTATGTGTGTTGTGTTTATATATATATATTTGTGTGTGTGTTTCTATATATATATATATATATATTTATATATGTATGTGTATTTTTATGTATATGTGAGTGTGTTAGTGAGTGTTTGTGTGAGTGTGTGTTGGTGTTAGTGTATGTGTAGGTGAGTGTGTGTGTGAGTGTGAGTGAGTGTTTATATATATATGAGTTTGTGTATGTGTGTATATATATATGTATGTGTGTGCGTATATATATATATATGTATATTTGTGTGTGTGGTTGTGTGTTTGTGAGAGTGTGTGTTAGTGTGTGTGAGAGTGAGTGTGTGAGGGTGTGTGAGAGTGAGCGTGAGAGTGTGTGAGTGAGTGTATATATATATATATATGTTTGAGTGTGTGTGTGTGTGTGTGTATATGTATATATATATATTTGTATGTGTATATATATATATATATATATATATATATATATAGATATATGTGTGTGTATATATATATATATATATATATATATATATATATATATATATATATATATATATATATATATATATAGATAGATATGTGTTTGTGCATATAAGTGTGTGTGTGTGTTTGTGCATATGTGTATGTGTGTATTTATATACATAAGTATGTGTATTAGTAGATATGTTAGTGTGTGTGTGTATATATATATATATATATAGACTTGCGTGTATATATATATATATATATATATATATATATATATATATATATATATATATATATATATATATATGTGTGTGTGTGTGTGTGTGTGTGTGTGTGGGTGGGTGTGTCTGTGTGTGATTGTGCTCGTGCGTGTGCTTGTGCGTGTGGCAGTGCGCAGCGGGCTAAGCAGCAAGCAGAACAGCAGTTGCAGCAGCAGCATGAACAGCAGCAGCAGCACCCCCCTGTAGCGCGTAGCAGCAGATGTTCGCGGCGTATCGGGTAGCAACAGAGCGAGGGAGAGAGAGTGGTATATATATATAGATAACTAGTTAGATAGAATGAAAGATAGTTAGGTAAATAGATAGATATATAGTTAGATAGATTGATGGATATGTGGATATAAATAGATACTTAGATAGATAGGTAGATTAATAGATAGATAATAGTTAGCTAGATAGTTATATACATAGATAACTAGATAGATGTATATATAGATATATATATCTACAGTTAGATAGATAGATAGATAGATGGATAGTTAGAAAGATAGTTAGATATATGGATACATAGATAAATAAATAGATAGATAGTTGATAGATAGGTAAATAGATATTAGATAGATAGATACATGAATAGGTAGATAGATATCTAGGTAAATAGATATCTATATAGATAGTTAGATAGATAGATATATTTATAAATACATAGATAGATAGATATTAGATAGGATAGTTAGATTGAGGGATAGATGGATTAAGAAATAGATAGATTGATAGGTAAATAGGTAGTTAGATAGATAGAATTCTAGATAGATTAGATAGATAGATAGATACTAGTTAGATATAGATTGATAGATAGATAGGTATATAGCTAGATAGATGCATATATAGCTATGTATATATATTTGTGAGTTTGGAGATAGATATAAGGTATATGTGTATATGTGTGTATGTGAGATATATATATATATATATATATATATATATGTAGATACCTAGGTATATGCCTATATGTATTAGATATCTATATTTTAGCCTAGATTATAGCTAGATATATATGTTTATGCATAGTTAGTTAGCTAGAGGGGTAGTAGGGTTGAGTTTAGAGAGGTATCTCAATACCTTGAGATACCGAGGTATCTCAATACCTTGAGATATCCAAGGTATTGAGTTTCGAGCGGGGTATTTGAGCAATAGCCTAGGAATAGTATTGGAGTAATTTTTATATGCTTATGTGTATATTTTTACGCGTGCTAGCATAGGTTTTAGCGGGTTTAGGCGGGGTGCGTAGCCTAGGTTGAGGTATCGGATACCGAGGGTATCCCGGTATCTCAAGGAGACGAGTTTGAGGGTTTATTAGCTTAATGACCTAGTTTTGACCTAGGGTTGACTTTTTTGACCTAGAGTTGACTTTTTGACCCAGATTTCACCGGTTTGACCCTTTTGACCTAGAACGACCCTAGAAGCCTGTTTTTAGTTATTTTATATCTGTTTAACTCATTAGAAACCTGTTTAACCTTGCTTTTCACAATAGGTCCTTGCGACTCCGGTTCGGATCGCCAGTTGCTCAGGACGTCAGGCGAGTACATTCTCTGATAGTTTTCATTATCTGATGATTATTATGATTCAGCTTCTAGTATAGTATCATATGATTATTCTGGCACAACACGGGATACTGACTGGTATTTTTGGATTCATTTACTTGCGACACGTATATTTTATGTTTCTGGCCTCTATTCTGGAATCACTACTGGCATCACCTACATGCATCACTACAGGCATCACTCATGTTTTAGGCTAGACTTATCTTGATTTACGTGTCGGGTCTTGGATTCACTTGTACTAGTCGGGGCGGGAAAATACTCGAGTAGACATGTAAACATTCCTATCTGGAATCATCAGGAATCACCCCCTCTGGTCTAATCTGGAATGATAGCAGCCGCGCACCCAGTGCGCGGTGAGCCGTACTTACCCCTAGCCGTTTACATGTCAAAACAAGTATTTCAAAGACACCGAGTTCATTATTTCTAGTCTGGACTCTCTTGCATTTCTTGACTTATTTCACTTACATGTTTCTGGACTTGACTCACTATATGTATTTTATGTTGGACTCACTACACGTTCATGTGCACAGACTTACTCTTAGTGTAGATTTCTTGTATCTTGCAGTCATTACTATCTTATTTCTGATATTCCTGCACCTTTATCTTTATGCACCAGTGATACATGTATATTTTCTTGTTTTATACTTGCTTCATTCTTCTTGCTACTTGCTATAACTGCTTTATAGTTTTTATCATTTAAATGGAACTGCTGTTAGAGATGTACTTGCTCCAGTCCTGACTGGACATATTTTCCAGAGTATCCGGAGGAGTGGTGTCCGACGTTTTATGGACCTGAGCCTGTCGATGGTGTAGACAGGGACCCTCTAGTTTAGGAGTAATTTTTGGGTTGGTAGCCGGGATCACTAGGACCTTGTTATTGTTTTTATTAGCTTTTAGCACCGGATTTGTCTCCGGTTTTGGATTGAGACCTTGTATTATATATTATTTTGGATGATGTATTATTATTATTGATGTTGTGGTTGTTGTAGTTATTGTTAGTTAGACTTTATAGTTGTTAGACTTCTTGTTATCTTATCGTGCTTAGATTCATGATTGAGTACATTGTGATTATTATTATGATATTGCTCCTCCGTTTGGAGTTGAGATCTTGACAGGTTTATATATTGATTGCGTGAGATTGTTAGCTAGATAGTTGACCTAGACAACGTTCTACCGCCGATGCTGCGGCGTAGGCTGGACGTACCCATGACTCATGCCCGATTTTTCGTGTGCGGGTCGTGACAACATGCCCAAGGAACTCTACCTTATCCAGGAAGAACTTACAATTCGAGAGTTTTCCATAGAGCTTCTCCTTCCGAAGGGTCTCTAGCACAATCCTTAAATGCTTCTCATGCTCTTCCGGTGTCTTTGAATAGACAAGAATATCATCTATGAATACTACTAAAAACTTGTCAAGGTATTGGTGGAACACCTTGTTCATCAAGTTCATAAAGACTGATGGGGCATTAATCAACCTAAATGGCATCACCATAAACTCATATTGGCAGTATCTTGTCCGAAATACAGTTTTTGGAATATCTTCCTTCTTTACCTTCAACTGATGATAGCCAGACCTCAAATCACTCTTCGAAAATACTCTCGCACCGCTCAATTGATCGAAAAGATCGTCTATTCTTGGTAGCGGGTATTTAATTTTGATGGTGAGGTTGTTCAGAGCCCTGCAATCAATGCACATTCGCACCGACCCATCATTCTTTGGTACAAATAAGACCGGGGCTCCCCAAGGTGAGGAACTCGATCTAATAAAACCCTTGTCTAGCAAATTATCCACCTGCTTTTTTAGTTCTGTCAGCTCGCTATTGTTGATCCTGTAGACTTGCTGCGACACCGGTTCTGCCCCATGCACTAAGTCTATAGAAAATTCAAGATCTCTATTCGGTGGCAATTCGGGTAGCTCTTCAGGAAATACGTCTAAAAATTCTGCAATAATAGGGTATGGCAAGTCCTTCTCTGCTACCATGGCTCCACAAATAATTTTATCACTCTGCTCACCTCCTCCCCTAACAACTCAAATTCTGGCTTTCCTGGAGGGCGGAACAGTATACGTCCTCCACGATAGTCTATGCTAGCATAGTGCACACTCAACCAATCTATTCCAAGGACAATGTCAAAACTCGAAAGTGGCATTACGAGTAAACTAGCATCCAAATTATGGCCTCCCAAGGTAACACGATGCCCCTTACAAGCATCATTGACCAGGATAGTGCCTCCACCAGTCGTGATCTTGCAACTCCTACTCAAGGGTTTCGATACTAAACTATGCTTAAGCACAAAGGATACAAATATGAAGCTATACGATACGGGGGTATGGGGAAAGCACCATTTGCTCTAGAACCGCGCACTCTGGTCTTGGGTGGCTTTCTGAAATATTGAAAATAACGAGATTACAGTTGATATGGCACAAGATAAGAAAGTATTCAAGAAGGATAATCAACTATAAAAGAGGTCCGATTGCTCGAAAGGGATTAATAAGTGTTAGCAAGTTGAGTATTTTTCTATTCCTAGTATGTATATCCTATGGCAGGCTCGCAGTCGTACTTCTAACTTGAGTACCACTACGAATTCACAACCTTATGCGAAACCTGACCTGCATGGGCCACCACTAAAAATGTGTCACAACCCGTACCCTGGATTTGGGCATGAGTCATGAGTACGCCCAGCCTACGCCGCAGTGTCGGTGGTAGAACGCTGTATAATCAGCCACAAGTAATCTATAACTCATAATATATATACATCTCCATATTATACTCAATCACAGGCACTAGTTTAAATGAATACAACAAGACAATATTAAAATAATAATCTTGATGTGGGTTCAATAAATCTTTCCCAAAACTAAATATCCAAATTACAATATTCAAAACACTTTAGAAAAATATCGAAGAATAATCGGACCCCAAATAACTAACAAAATCAACTACTAAAAAACTACTCCATCGCAGACGGTATCTGAGCTGCTAACTCTTCCTGATCGTCCGGAAGGGCAAGATTAGGCTCTATTATGTCGCTAGCATACGGTCCATAATGTGTAGGGACTGCATCCTCATTATAGTCACCTAAAATATTTATCCAGTCAGGAAAGGAACGAGTACATCACAGTAAAAATAGGTCCAACACATGGTAGAAGCTATAAGACAATAAATAGCAAGGAATATATGATAGCAACAACTGAACTCACAATAAAGCAACTAGAATAACCAAATACTGAAGTCCTGTCATGGCAAACATATAGTACAATATCTTCAAGCAACAAAAGAAATAACTACAATGGATGGAAGAACAGATAAGAACAACTACTCTATGTGATTTGAAATACCTTGTTGACATGTGAACGACTAGGGAATAATATTCGGTAAACCACACGTGTCGTGCATGGCTGCTATTATTCCAGAAAGACCATGGGATAGAAAGGGTAGTTCACACATCCACTAAGTATTTTTCCTCCCCACAAGTACACATGGATTCCAAACCAGTCACGTAAAAATAATAATAATCCTGAACAATCACGTATCTCATAATAAGAATCCATCAAACTAATCCGTGTAACAAGTATGAATGAATCAAATAATCAATACTAAGCATGCATTATAGAGACTATCAAGCACTGAAAGTAATCACAAAAATATACTCGCCTGTGGTTCTTAGCTGGTATGAATCAGAATCCAAGTCACAGTCCAAATAGCCTATGTATTACAAATTTACCATGTCAAAAGATAATTTATTTTAATTTATTTAATTCTGAAATAATTACTCTAAAATCCTATTTTAATCTTATTATTCTGATTTTTAGGTCAATTCCTAAATTTTGTCCAAAGAAACTAAATTTTATCAACTCGAGACTCATGGCACGCAAATCAAGGCGATCTGTTGACCAAAAAGTCAACCGACATAAACTCAACTTTTATGCATGATTTGTTGTAGATTTTAGCGTCAAAAACATACTAAAATTTATGGCTCATCCAAATTCAAATTTGTTTGGGAATTATGGCACATATAAATTTTGTATTGTGCACCGATGGTTAAATTCTAACCTAGAAATTCTACAGAATTAACAGTATATAAATATTTCAAATTAAATTCTGGGAAAAACATATGTCAATGATCTCGACGTTAGCTTTTCGAAACTTTAAACGGTTCATGAATCTGATTTTTGGTTCTCCCAGAATCGTGAAAACCTCAAGACGCATCTATTTTTGGACATGCTGTGCTCTACGACTTTTCTAGAATTTAATACTCATAATTTAGTAAAACAATTTTTATATTTTGAAATCTAACCTCAATATGGTTCTAACACAAGAAATTGGGCCTCGTTTGGAGTCCGGAGCTATGCGTAATAGCTTCTGGAAGATAAAAAAACCCTAGATGACAATTCTCCAAAATTTGGCTCAAAGAAAACCCTAGAATTCCTAAACTAAATACCCTATATATAGAGGAGAGAGAAAGCAGCCGCGGCTCGGAGTCTGCCATGTGGCATGCATCCAAGCAGCCCCGTCCAAATTAGATGGTCAGGGTATAACCCGGCTTGGCTCAGCTGAGTCCGACTCGGACTAGGACGCGTCTCTGCTCGGCTCGGCTCGGCACCCAGTCGGCTCGGTTACACCCGCACCCACGCCAACGGTCGCTGATAGGCGGGCCCCGCCCAGTTCGCTGCAAAAGGCTGAGGGTGGGCCCCCTGTTGGCTGACTGGGCAGAATATTTACTATTATGGGTTTTCTTTTTTAGAAAATAGTTTTTAATTCAGTTTTTCCTAATTAGCTCAAAATAAATGCTAAAAATAATCAGAAAATTTTCAGAAAATTCTAGAAAATATATTTGATTATTTAGAACCTAAAATAAAATTTTGGAATATTTTTAATTATGTTCGACTCTAAAATAAATTCTTGCCAGTTCTAGGAAATTAGTGTTACTAGTTTTTATTTAACCAAAAATTATGAAAAAATCCCACTAGACCCAAATTAACCTTAAAACAACATTTAAGCTAGAATTTTAGGATATAGAGGTTATAAAATATACTTAAGTTGGCGCACTTTTGATTGTGTTTTCATTTTTGGCGCACTTTTGCTTGTGTTTTTATTTTTGGCGCAGTTTGAGTAAACTTCTAGCGCACGGTTGAATGGAGCTTGGCGTACTTTGGCTTGTATTAATTGTGGGGTGGTGATAGGTAGGGTGTGTGGCTTAGATTTTTTGGAGAGATCCGACGGTTCATCATCCACCCCTTGCCTATATATTCTTGTTTTTCCTCCCTCTCTCCCTTCCATTATTGTGTTCTTATTCTCTTTCCATCTTTTCATCACAGGCAAGTATATCTTGCTTGGAATGAAGAAACATGGATCATGCATGGATTTATTTCTCCATTAGTTCTTTGATTTTATTAGCTTATATTGTTGGGACTGAGTTCCTCTTGATCTTTAGTGATTGTTATTTTAGATTTTCATGGCTAGGATCTTGTAGATCTGAGTTCTTGTTTTATGGATCTTTTTGATATTTTGAGGGAATGATCTCCCAAAACTTAGTATTTTGGAAAACTACTTGCTTCATAGTAATGAGCATCCTATATTATATAACTTTGCTTCTTGGCATTTATGATTTGGAGCACTGTCATAGTCTCGAGCTTGAGCTCTGAGTGCATCAATGGTGGGTCAGTTGGAGAAGAAGAATAGTGACAAGAAGTACCCAGGAGAATTTGTATTATGGGGGTATATTGAGTGTGACCTGCAGTCCATGGGCGCATGTTGAGTGTGACCCGCATTTCCATACTCATGCGTACTTTAAGAGTATTGTCAATGTCTTACAAAAGTATGTCATGGGGATAAATTTTTGAAAAATTCCTTCTTGACGCACTTTCGAAAGACTTTAGCCTCTGGCGCACAATTGATGTATTATTGAACGAACCAAGCAAAAGTGTGTCAGTCTACATTTGATTGGTGCACTTTTAACCAGAATAACAGACCGGTGCACAATTGACACATTGTGTATTAACTATCAAAAGTGCGCCGCTCTTATACATATAACCCTTTGTGCACTCTCTGGACACTCAACAGTTGGCGCACTTTTAAAAGATTAATGACCTAGCGCACTTGTTATCTCTTGGCATACTCTTGCTCGGTTCAGCCTCGATAAGCGATCTCTGACTTTGGCGTACCTTGATCTTTGAGTCCTCGACTGTCGTGCCATCGACTACCGTGTCAACCTTGGAACTTATATTTTGTCTTTTTGTTCTTGTCGTCTTTTAGCTCGTACACTTTACTAAATGTGCCACTCCTTGTTGCTGGCATACTTCAACAAAATGCGTCGAGTGTCTTGTTTGTGCACTTTTGTGAGAGTGCGTCGAGTTGTTTATTGTTGGCATTATGTACCACCATTGTTTTGAGTACCTAGACCCCTGTGGCTCGCACACTTTTGGAGGAATGCACCAAGTCTATTTGCCTATCTTTATGCGCCTACCTTTTTTCTTTTATGAGAGTGCGCCACTATCTGGTTGTTAGTTATTATGCGCCAATCCTGATTTGCCTAGCCTGTGTACTTTTGCAAAGTGTGTCTATGCTTGTTTCCCTGGTGATTATGCGCTACTTGCCTGTTTTATAATTTCTTGTTGCCTTGGGCATATTATTGAGTGATGTTAAGGACTGATTGCCTTATTGATATTTGTATGAGATTATTGGCCATAATGTACGGCACCCAGCATGGACTTGTTATATTGAGAGCTATGTAAATGTAGCCCTGATTATGCTTGATGTTTCCTTTCTAACTTTATTCTTATGCGTTCGATAGGGTAAGGAGTGTAGTTCAACTCGGGTGAGGATCTATAATCTTGGTCCTTGTTTGGATTAAGGATTGTAGATCTGATCTCGAGGGATTCGTGCAGCTTCTTATCCGTTTCCTGCAGCATTTATTTATTTGTTATTATTCATTAGTGTGTGTGTTTACCCTGACTACGATGAGTGGAACTCAAACCTGGACTTACTAATTATATTTTATTCAGGGATCACCTTATTATACGTTGGAAAGAATAAGAGGCATAGTTCAACTGATCGGGTGACGTTCTGCAACCCCGGTCCTTTTTTGGTTTAAGGGTTGCAGATCTGATCTCGAGGGATCTCGCACTGCTCTTATCCTCATTCATCAATATAATAAAGTGATAAATTAATTATGATTCCTGACTTGATCAACACATGTTTCATATGACCAACTGATATGTTTGGTATCTTGACTTGGTTATTGTATTTGTGATGATACACTTGTCTTATTCGTCTGTTTATAACGGCTATGTTGTACACTAAGTGTGGGACATTAGCCAACATGTACACTGAATATGACATAATGATTCATGTTCGGTACATAATACTATATTCCTGAATTATTAGCACAAAAATGATCATGGGTCAGAACTATAGTGTGGCTAGGTTATGCTTGTTTGAATATTGCATCTATATTCGGGTGAATCTAGATTTGAATCCTTATATTAAATACATTCGTATCAAATATGACCGTACTCTATACGACATCATTAAGGAAAATTTTCATGTAGCTACGGTAGGGAATTTTATATCACTATAGAGTTAATTAGATAACATAAAACCTGGTTAGAACATAGGAAGGCAACGACATCCCGAGATCGTGCATGATGGGTCACACCGTGATAATTCTCATGGTGTGCAAGGCTGGCCACCACATATATTATATATCATCCACATGCAGTGGAGTACAATATTTGACTGTTTATATTAAAGACCGAGCCAATATTTTTTCCTATAGGAAGGTTGGAACTGTTACTGATTAATTAGTGTTATGGCCCTATGGGGGACTTGTGCGACAATTAGTACGGAGGCCCTACGAGGAACTGGTATAATCATGATTTCTGACTTGTATAAATATTGGCTCGGTTAGCCTTGCTCGACATGGCACGATCTGAGGATGCTTATTAATTATTATATCTGGGATAACCCAGACTCCACATAACAAGCTATAATATTGTTTGGCCGTTCTAACCTGACTTAGTGTGATTGTAATTCTACTAGTAGCTTAGGGACACGGACTGTCATGGTGTTGTGTTCAACTTCTGTCCTTGTTTGGTTGGGGAGTTTGGTCATTATGCTATGATAGAATATGGACCAAACTACGACACAAAATCCTAGCATAACCATAATTATGGGATGTACATTATCTTAGGTGGTATGACATTTTTTGTCCTTGTTTAGTGAATGAGTGTTATGTTATCCTAAAGGTGGGGCACAAGCTAATGATTCTTGCCTCTTGCACTATATGCTAAATCTGGTTTTGTTTCTTGATTTTGTGCTTCCTTGTGGTACTTGCTATTTTAGGTCTAACCCCACTGGTTTTGTATGGCCAAGTTTAGAGCCTGCACCAGAGGATCCATCTTCTCACCCTCACTGAAGGCACACACCAGAAGGATGGCTACTGAGGGATACAAGTGGTTTCCTTTATTCACTGCTCGTTTTTTGTAAATTATATTTTTTTTGTGCGTTTAGCCAACCGACACCTGTTAGCCGACAAATCTGGACATTTTTTCCTTATATGACTGTCTATATTCAGGCTGCAGCTGACTCACTACCAAGTATACTTTGATCTTGTATCTGGCATATCATTATGTACCGCCAGATCTCTAAAGAATATTCTGATTGGCATTTAGGACACCTTACTGCTTATTCTAAAATATTTTATATTATTGCTACTTGTTTGAATGATTGAGACATAGAAGTTCTTGACCCTAGGAGACTTGATTGTAGTATGCACCCTTTGTCTCTAGACAACCTTAACACATTATGGGCTACTTCGGTATTCTGCAAGGTGTGATTGGCTAAGTCATTCGCCCGCTCTCTAGTATTCTAGATCTTGGACGTGACACCTAATACTTCCCGCACCAGACACAACTCTTATATATGACACTCATGATACCCTCATACTATGATACTCCACTACCTCATTTTTAATAAATATACTAGCCACTATGTTACTTGTATTTTAAATCTTTGAATATTTGAGATTCTCTAGGTCTTCACACTTACAAATACTCCCTCAAGGTTAATTGACACTAACACATGAGCACTTTCGAACACTTATTTGTCTTCTTGTACTTATCACTAACTGTAATCACCTAATTTCGGGAGAGGGGTATTTTTGTCATTTCATAAATGGTTGCAATTATATAGATATATTTAATTTGTGTTAGTTATAATTATATTTGTATTCGTTAGTGTATTAGCTAATTAGAATAGACTAGTGTTAGTAGACTTAGTTAGTGACCCTATGTTAGTTAATGACTTAGCACCTATAGTTAATTAAGTTAATTAATATATGGATAAACTATTTTCTATTGGTTGTAGAGATGCTTTTCTTAATTAATAAGATTCCATTCATGAAAAATGGAGAGGGAAAAATTTGACATTGTGGCATGACCAAATCCTACTATAAGAGATAAGTTTGAATTAGGGTTCACCCATTCATTTCATTTTATTTCATCCATTAGCCTCCATTTTTTCCAAAATTCTCTCTTCCAAATAAAACCCAAATCTGTACCAAAATCCAATTCCAACCCACTCATCCCTAACGAATTAGCATCCTATAAGTCCTAGAAGCTTGGAATTTCAAGGAGCACCATTGGAGAGATGATTGCTAAGGAGTTCGTGTCCAATCCAATCTCTACGTGTCCACTTGGAGGAATTTTATTGTGATTCGACTCCCAATAGGTATAATTTTTATTTCTATCAATTTTATAGTTAATTTGTAGTATTGGACCCTTAGAAAATACCCATGGCTAAGTACCACCCTTAGGGAGAAGAACTAGGTTGTAATAGGCTCTATTGTGATAGTTATATTGATTTTTGTGGCCAAATTGGAAGAAATCCGAATTTGGACCATTAGGTGTTTGAAGGAATAATTTTTTAGTAATTTTAGAGTGTGATTCATGATTTGCTAGTGTGTAGGTATCCAAAATTGGATACGGGAAGTGTGTATCATGATACGCCATGATACGCCATGGTGTGTATCGGTATTTTGGGGGTTTTTAGTTATTAGGTGTCAATACTTTATTTATTGCATTTAGTATAGCTATTCTATTTAGTATCAATCATATATATATATATATATATATATATATATATATATGGTGGTTGGTAATTGCATTGGTGTGACTAATTGGGATGCGTATCATTAGTATCGGAGACGATACGGGTGCGTATCATAAGTGCACACCAAGTGTTTGGTATTTGGTTTAAGGGAGTATATATATATATATATATATATATATATATATATATATATATATATATATATATATATATATCAGTGTATATAGATATAGGTGTTGGCTTGTGTTAAGATTGGTGGTTGTGTTGTATCTCTTAAAGGGTGGAAGGAAGTAGGTTGTCGGTTTCAGTTAGAATAGTGTGCTTGTACTACCATCATTTCAGTGAAGAGAGTTGAACTCTCAGTTGGTTAAGGTATGATGCAGTTGCAGTAGGGTATTTGAGTAGGTTGCAATGGCAATAACAATATGATGTGGGAAGAATGAATTCAGTGGTCTTGTTCATAGTCGAGAAGAGGGGTGCACAGGTAGTTTTGTGGACTGCCTACTTGCAGTATAGTACAATGTTAGATTTATTGTTAGATTTATCTAAACTATATGATTCAACAAAGCACACCTTTCTTTTAGTCCTACATGGGAAAGGAGAAGTCATTATCCTTTCCATATATTACTTTACCCCTTTTAGTGGGTAAGTGGGCTTTATAGGGGATGGGCTTGATCTCATCCAACCCGCGAGCGGGTGCGCGATTTAATGCGCATTTTTACGCGTTTATTATTCGCGCACTTAGCACTTTGCATGCTTGTGCGCCGCGGAACGGACACGGGTACAAAGATAATTTCATAACTTATTTTATTTTATTTTTTATTTCTGTTGATTTGGTCTGGTGGGTTGCTGGTCTTCCGCGGAACTGTTCTCACATAATCCCGTTACTGAAAAAGTGGAAAAGGTTACGTGAGAGATATATCCAGGACACGATCCTGAGATCTGAAAAAAATATAAATCGGTTTTTTCTTTTCTCTCTCTCTCTCGCTCTCTGTTCGGACGGAACAACAATCTCACAGAGACAAAAAAGAAAAGAAAAACACCAGAACCAAAATTCCTCCAAAACTCCTCCGTCCAATTTCTATTTGTCGGGCAAGGTTGTGGTCGTTCGTGGGATTCTCCACCAGGTGCACGGTGAAGTGAATCGAAGGATTTGTTGTATCTTGAGGTAGATCGCCAGGAACCCACTACACTGTTCGTGGGGCAAAATTATATTCTAAGGACAGCGTGTAACGTGTCTCGAATCATATACTATTTCTTGTTTTAATTTTACGTCTTCCTATTTGTATTATTTAGGAATTTAACCAACATTCTTAGAATAGAATTTCTCGTAGCTTCTGTCCACTTTCTATTTTCTGGTTGAAAAATTCCTATCTACATGATGAACACCATAGAAGAACTGACCACGAACATTCATAACTCCTCCAAACCGGAGAAGTTTGATGGCCTAAATTTTAAGAGATGGCAACGTAGGATGACCTACTGGCTGACTTGCTTGAAACTGGTTAAGGTTCTCAAAGAACCGGAAATCCAACCTGACTTATACGAACCTACCAGGACCTACGAATTAGAGTCCTACAACGAGACAGACTTTATCTGTCACGGTAAAATTCTCAGTTGTCTTTCTGACACCCTCTATGATATATACTGTACTACCTCTACGTCCAGAGAGCTTTGGGAAGCTCTCGATAAAAAATACTCTAATGAAGGAGCGGGTTCTGAGATTTACATTGTTAACAGATTTTTAGAGTTTAAAATGGTAGATGAGAAGTCTGTTGTTGAACAGACTAATACCCTTCAAACAATCATACACGAGATGTCTCAGAAAGACATGCCATTTGCTGATAAGTTTCTAATTGCTACCTTCATTAATAAACTTTTCCCTTCTTGGAAGGAATTTGGTTTAAAACTAAAACATAATAAGGAACCCATGTCTTTAGATGACCTGTTTGTGTCCTTCCGCATTGAGGAAGAAGGTAGAACTAGAGACAAGGAACCTCTTAGTACTGAATTCGAGGCAAAGTTACACATTGTTGAAACCAAGGGAAAGCCTAAGGGCCAACCCTATCAACCGAGGAACAACCCCCAGAACAGAAACCCTGTAAAGAAACAATTTCTTAAGCCAAGAGCTGTGATTGGGAAAGACAGCAGACCTAAGCGGGAATGTTACAACTGTGGTAAGCCTGGTCACTTTGCTAGGCAATGCCGCCACAAGAAGAAGGGTCAGGGATTTTAGAATCCTGATCGTCGAACTCCTGCAGACTCTACTGTTGTTCCACAGGCTCATGTTATTATAGCCGGGACCGAATCTATCGGTACCGATGATCAGAGGTTTGTAACCGTATATTCTGTTTTTGAGTCATCGTATCAGCCTACTGACTGGTGGGTTGATACAGGGGCAAATATCTATGTATGCCCTAATATTGATTCTCTTTCCTCCTACCGACAGGTTGAGGAAGGCGAATCAGTAGCTATGGGAAACTCGAGTGCTGCCAGAGTGCATGAAAAGGGAAGAGTGAACCTCAAGTTATCTTCGGGCAAGATTCTCCTTTTGCATAATGTGCAGCACGTACCGGACGTAAACAAGAACTTAATTTCTGGTTATTTGCTAAACAAACTGGTATTTGAGTCTGATCGAGTTATAATCTCCCTGAACGGTAACTTTATTGGGAAAGGCTATGTATGTGGGGGTCTGTTTAAACTTTCTGTGGACATGCCTTACAGTACATTAAATTCATGTTTAAATAATATTGCATCTACTTCTACTTCTGATTCAAATGCTCTCTTTTATAATACTGATAGTTGTGACGTTTGGCATGGTCGTTTGGGAATATCAATTTTAACTCTTTAAAGAGAATGTCTAAGTTACAATTGATTCCTAAGATTGACATGAGCAGGAATGAAAAATGTGAGATTTTTACACAAGCCAAACAGCCCAGAAAATCCTTTCATTTCGTTGAAAGGAGTTCTCAGCTATTGGAGCTTATTCACAGCGATATCTATAAATTAAACGGTATTCTCACTCGTGGTGGTAAACGGTATTTTATTACATTTATAGATGATTATTCAAAATACTGCCATGTTTACTTGCTTAGAACTAAAGATGAAGCTTTCAGTAAGTTTGTATCTTTTAAAGCTGAAGTTGAGAACCAACTTGAGAAGAAAATTAAAATTCTTAGGTCTGATCGTGGGGGTGAATACACCTCTGCCGAGTTTGACTCCTTTTGTGAATTGCATGGCTTTATACATGAGGTAACTGCTCCTTATGCTCCTCAACAGAATGGGGTAGCAGAAAGAAAAAATAGAACATTTCTTGATATGATTAATGCTATGTTAGGTAGCTCTGCTTTATCTGATTATTTGTGGGGGGAAGCCCTTCTTTCTGCATGTCATATCTTAAATAAAGTTCCTTTCAAAAAGACTGATAAGACCCCTTATGAACTTTAGAGAGGTAGAAAGCCATCTTTGAAATATTTTAAAGTGTGGGGGTGCCTTGCTAAAGTTTCTGTCCCTCCTACCAAGAAAAAAAATTTGGGACCAAAGACCATAGACTGTGTATTTTTGGGATATGCCAAAAATAGTACTGCTTATAGATTTCTTGTAATTAAGAGTGAGGTAAATGGTATTGATGCTAACACGGTTATGGAATCTAGGGATGCTACATTTTTTAAACATGTTTTTCCATTAAAAAATAGAATATCTAATTCTTCTATTTCTACACAAGTCCCTGTAGTAACCTCTAGTTCACAACCAGAGGAGATTACCCCAGCAGAACCCAGGAGAAGTAAAAGAACAAGACGAGAACCAAACCGAGGTGAAGGTTTTTTCACCTACCTCGTTGAAGATGATCCTATATCTTATCAAGGGGCTATGTCCTCAGTCGATTCCTTATTTTGGAAAGAGGCCATAAATAGTGAAATGGATTCTATTATATCAAATAGAACTTGGAATTTGGTTAACCTTCCTGCAGGTTGCAAACCAATAGGTTGCAAATGGATCTTCAGAAAGAAGTTAAGACCTGATGGGTCTATTGAGAAATTCAAAGCCAGGTTAGTGGCTAAAGGGTTCAAACAAAGAGAAGGGGTAGACTTTTTTGACACTTACTCTCCTGTTACAAGAATTGCTACAATTAGAATGTTAATAGCCATTGCATCTGTTCATAAACTGTTTATTCATCAAATGGATATAAAAACTGTATTTCTGAATGGAGATTTACAAGAAGAGATCTATATGGAACAACCTGAAGGGTTTGTTGTTCCAGGTCAAGAACACAAGTTATACAAATTAATTAAATCTCTCTATGGGCTGAAACAAGCGCCAAAGCAATGGTATGATAAATTTGATAAGGTAATTCTATCATATGGTTTTGCTATTAATGATTCTGATAAATGTGTATATAGCAAAACTATTGGTAGCGCTTGTGTAATATTATGCCTGTATGTTGATGACATTCTTATTTTTGGTACTGACATGGATATTATTTATGATATCAAATCATTTCTATCTCAAAATTTTGATATGAAAGATTTAGGACCTGCTGATATAATTTTAGGACTTAAATTAAGTCGCACTTCTGAGGAAATTGGTATCTCCCAATCTCACTATATAGAAAAGGTTCTAAAAAGATTTAACTATTTTGATTCTAAACCTGTAAGTACTCCATATGATGCAAGTATCAGGTTGAAGAAGAATAAAGGAGACAGTGTGGCTCAGTTGAAGTATTCTCAGCAAATCGGATGCCAGAACTATATTGCTAATCGTACCGGACCTAATATTTCCTACGCAGTAGGAAAGCTTAGTCGGTATACTAGCAATCCGAATAGTTCACATTGGACTGCCTTGGAACGGGTAATGAGATACCTAAAGGGCACGATATCCCATGGATTATTCTATGGAGGATACCCATCTATATTAGAAGGGTATACTAATGCGAACTGGATCTCCGATACAGATGAGACCAAAGCCACAAGTGGATATGTATTCATATTGGGTGGAGCTGCTGTTGCGTGGAACTCTACCTGGCAGACATGTATTTCTAGATCTACTATGGAGGCAGAATTTATAGCTCTTGATCTCACCAGTGAGGAAGATGACTGGCTTAGGAATCTGGTAACAGATATTCCTCTGTGGAGCAAACCAGTTCATGCTATCCATGTACACTATGACAGCCAAGCTGTAATAGCAAAGGCTCAAAGGACAAGTTATAATGGCAAATCCAGTCATATACGTTTGAGGTACAATCGGGTGAAGCAATTGCGATCCAGTGGAGTAATTGCAATTGACTTCGTCAGATCAAAGAACAATCTAGCAGATCCTCTAACGAAAGGGCTCTCAAGGAGACTTGTGTTGGAGACGGCAAGAGGAATGGGGTTAAAGCCCATAGATTGAGTCACCTCAAAGGCAACCCAATATTTCATTGGAAGCACCAAGAAAAGGTTCAATGGGTAACAACAAAATTAATGTGTGACTGGAAACACTATATGATAGTAATTGTAAAGAACCATTCCTCTAATGTATAGTGTTGATCTGCAATAAATAAAAGGGTGATTATAAAATCTCAATGAATCTGTGGCTTGTAAAGCAGGGTATATAAATTGCAGAATACCTAGAAAGATTTACCTATTTAAGAGTGAAAGTGGGCCGCTTTCTATGAGAACTCGGGCTGTTCTCTAGAGCTCTTAAGAAAACGAGATAGCACATGGCCGGAAAGTGCACAACTGTTGATACGATCAAATGACTACAATGTGTTTGTGTGTATGTTGAGTCTGTACAAGTAAGATCCTAAGTTCAAGACTTAAGTCACTTTGGGTCTGTATAGATGAGATGTATAACACTAAGGGGAGGTTCAAGTCCAGAAGACACCTTCCCCTGATACACAGTGTGATTGCCCATATCTTGTTTTCCTTCCTATATGTCCTATCGTGCTATACCTTCCTTTCTTCTTTTGTTGAATCATGTGGGGGATTGTTAGATTTATTGTTAGAATTATCTAAACTATATGATTCAACAAAGCACTCCTTTCTTTTAGTCCCACATGGGAAAGGAGAAGTCATTCTCCTTTCCATATATTGCTTTACCCCTCTTAGTGGGTAAGTGGGCTTTAGAGGGGATAGGCTTGATCTCATCCAACCCGCGAGCGGGTGCACGATTTAATGCGCATTTTTATGTGTTTATTATTCGCGCACTTAGCACTTTGCACGCTTGCGCGCCGCAGAACGGACAAGGATACAAAGGTAATTTCATAACTTATTTTATTTTATTTTTTATTTCCGTTGATTTGGTATGGTGGGTTGCTAGTCTTCCGCGGAACTGTTCTCACGTAATCCCGTTACTGAAAAAGTGGGAAATGTTACATGAGAGATATATCCAGGACACGATCCTGAGATCTGAAAAAAATAGAAATCAGTTTTTTCTTTTCTCTCTCTCTCTCGCTCTCTGTTCGGACGGAACAACAATCTCACAAATACGAAAAAGAAAAAAAAAATACCAGAACCAAAATTCCTCCAAAACTCCTCCGTCCAATTTCTATTTGTCGGGCAAGGTTGTGATCATTCGTGGGATTCGCCACCGGGTGCACGGTGAAGTGAATCGAAGGATTCATTGTATCTCGGAGATAGATCGCCAGGAACCCACTGCACTGTTCGTGGGGCAAAATTCTATTCTAAGGACAGCGTGTAACGTGCCTCGAATCCTATACTATTTCTTGTTTTAATTTTACATCTTCCTATTTGCATTATTTAGGAATTTAACCAACATACAGTACTTTAATTTCAAGTGTAGCAGACAATAGAGAATTAGCAACAGTAACTAATTCAGTTGCTGAACCTACAAAGATCAGGTTCAGGTTGTAGGGGGATGTACAGTGCATTAGAGATGGGTTGATTCTCAACAGTAGGTACTTGAGGGTAGGTGTTTATGTATCATATTTTGTGTATATCAGGTGATACTTGGAAGTGAGTGAGTGTTAGTGAATACATGTGCAATGTACTAGCAGGTGGATTAGGTAACAGTACTTCAAGTCTCTGTAAGGTGTGTTTGAATGTTGATAGTGGGAAGAAGGGGTCTTGGTATCAAATTCATGTGTTAAATGTGTCTTGGGTACCAGACAACCAAGTTTGTGCTAGTGTCTCATAATATTAGGATTCTATAGAAATGGATGAGGGTGTGCACTTTGTTTCAGCACAATAAGAAAATTGTGTGTGTTGTGTGTGTATGTGTGTATGTGTGTGTGTGTGTGTGTGTACAGGTGTGGTGTATCTGTTTAGTGTATTGAGAGTTCATTGGTGTGTGTAACCCTCCAAGTGTAAGTGTAGAGGTTTTATGAATCAGTGAGTGTACTGGGGTATATGAGGTGTATAGGTAAGGGATTGTGATATAGAGTCATGTGTGAGAGGGAGAGTGAGGGGTATGATAATGGTAGTAAAGGGGGAGGATGTTGACTGCAAGCTTGGGCAACTGTAGCAGTAGGTGGGGTGGCCTGATTTGGAGTGTGTGCTCAAGCAAGGGACAAATGGGTGTTTTGTCATAGATTGCACAAGTGTTCAGTCCAGAACTGCAGGAGTAGGTCTATGTGTTATGTGTGAGGGTTATTTGAGAGATGATTAAGTGTATGCAGGAACTATTAGTGTATTTGTGTATTATTAAGTGACATGTGCAAGAATGTCAGTATTAATAAAAGTGTGAACATGAGTGCTTAGTGAAGATATGATGGGGTGAACCTGGGTATGTACTGTACTATAAGTAAGTTCCAGTGAACTTAATGAAAGGGGTAAGGTAGTGAGGGTGTGGTGTATTTAGGTATCCAGATACATATAGGGAAGGAAATAGGGTTAGTATAGTTGGAGTGAGGATTGGTGCACAAGTGCACAAGTGAGTGAGGGTGATAGTGTGGGTGAGGTTAAGTGTGAAAGGCTATATGAGCGAGTTGAATGAGAAATAGGTTGTGAGTGTGTGTGAGTGTAGTAAATGTGGTTAGAGGGCGTAGTACCAAGGTATCAGGTAGTTATCAAGATACGGGATAATATTAGGATACGGGCTAGATATCATGATACGGAGTAAGGTATTGGCTAGGATACCAAGGTAAATACCTTTCAGCCAAGGTATTAGTATATATAGTAGGTATTAATAGAGATATTAGTGTATTGAGCTAGTAAACTACCTGAATGACCTAGAAACCTAAAGATAACCTAGTAACACCTAGTTTTAGCTAGTTAGCTCTATAAATCAACTTAGGAGATTATTTTGGACCCGAATTACAGTGTTGACCTAGTTTGGCCATAAAAATCTAGTTTTGGCCTAGAAACTTAGTTTAAACTTATTTAACCATATTTATGAATCTGAAATACCTGTTTGACATGAAATTTCATATATAGGTCACTAGGACTTCAGTACAGACATTGTTTGATATTTATTTCTCTGGACCACAGGTGAGTACATTCTCTGATAGTTTCTATATTTAATAGCTTCTATGTTACAAGTTTTTTTAATGATGTTATATTTGATTCTTGACACGATGGTACATGGATTGGTACGCCTTGGATCCCCATCATGAGATGTTCTTCTCCGTGATAACTTTATTATTCCTCCATGATTATACATATAGATCGTGATTCGTATGCATGATATTATAGATCTTGTATAGTGATTACCGTGTCAGAATATGTCATGATTTGGATCCATGTACTACTCGGGGGCAGGGAAAGTATTAATTGGATATGTGATCATACCTTATAGACCATGCAGTAGTGTAGCCCGTTGCAACTAGCTGATCATACACTTCACGTATGGTTGAGCTAGCTCTCTTTATCAATAGACCATGCTAGGCCCAAGCCGATCACATATTGAACTAAAATTTTAAAACACCTAGTACTATATTTCTTCTCCATTTCCATTCCGTATATGTTGATACCTGACATGTTGCTCTGAGTTACTTACTTTCCATTACTTGCCATGATACTTCTCGCTAGTGGTTATACTTATGTCACGCCCCAATGCCAAAATACGTAAGACTAAAAATACGTAACATAATAGCTACGTATTAAGTGAACTCTAGCCCATTTCGAATACGTATAAGCTGTCTATACTATAATATAATATCTAACATAGCAAGTCAGCTATATCTCAATCTACATAAAGAATAAATATATCACGAATGAACAGTATATAATACTGTCTGTCGCCCTATAATACACATGGCCGAACAAACTTGAGAAAATATTAAGCTTGCAAAACTAGGCTATATAGCAGAATAAGTCAAACAAGAAATATAATAATGGATAATGATGAATGTAAATACAATTGGAATAATTTTATCAAGAATCCAAAAGACGTCCGATGGAGACAAATCCACTACTAGTAGATGTAAGGATAATGACAAGAAAATAAAACTAAGTCTATGATAGATTAGGCTGAATAATAGCAGAGTCATCCTATGCAATTGTACCCTCAATTGGTCCCGATCCTTAGATAATCCTTGTCTAACAAATACCTGGAAAGGAACCAGGTCCTCGGTAGGACGTAACAAGATACATAAAAATATGCCAAAAGTACAGTAAATAAACATGGAAGAGAGAGACAGGAAAATAACTACAATAAACGGTAAAATTATAATAATACGTCTAAGAGGATGGCATGCCATGAGAAAAACAATATCAGTCATGGCTATAGGTAAATCGAGTAATAGTAACTACAGTTCGGTAAGGCACTAACAATCATATCACTTGTCTCTATCACAGCCCGATGAGGCACTAACGATTGAGGGGTCAAGTGAACAAATCTCTATCGCAATCCGATGAGGCACTAACGAGTCAAGATTTGTTCACATTAGCCAACTCCTAATAATAGTATCCTCGCCTAGGGAACTAAGGAATCAAGTCAAATCGGTCAAGGCAAGATCATAGACTAATGTTAAGTCAAGTTTAACATGAGGTCATAAGATTATATCAAGTCGTGCGCACATGGTAAGCATATATCAAATACATGACGAGAAAGTAGAGATGAGCATCATATGTGGAAAAAAATAATATACGTGCATGTAAAATGAAAAAATAAGACTAGAGTAGCATGTGACAAATCAAATATGACAAAAAGCATCAAGAAACTATATACGACATAAAAATAATAACTGAAAAGGAAAGCATATATTGTACAAAAGTTGGCAAGGAATCTTGTCTGGATTTTCGTCCAATTTTGCTAGGATAAAGAGTAATACAGTCCTTTCCAAAATCCTATTTTATGATTCTGTAGCACCCGCTACTTTTAGTTCTCTTGAGCGGCATGGAAGGGGTGATGATGACAATGCGGGTCGCAATGGAGTCGGGCTCACAGTGGAAAAGTCTATTGTCTAGGTCCTCCTACTGCTCGAGCGGTGGCCAGATACCACATCGACTTCTCGTAGGGAAGCTTCGGGATCGACAAGAAAGTTGTCTGAACGAGCACTCCCGAGTTAGAATATCATAGAAGTACTTGACACAATTGCTTGCGGGACTGGTTCCGCAGAGAAGGGGATTGGTGTACGACCGGTTTGAAGGACCGGTTGATGTTTGGAGCAATTTGACCACTTGTCGGCATAGCCTCCGAATACTGGTGGCTTGACCTTAACATGGGTGGCAACTGCTTCGACGTCTGCTCGTGGCTTGCGGCTATGGAGATGGCGACTATAGATGGGGAAGGAAGAAAAGTCAGCATTGTTGGTCACTGCCATTGCACACGAAAGCGAGAACTCACAAGTTTAGGTCGTCGGGATGCCTGCACAGCGACTCTAGTCTCATGCAGGCACTAGATATAGTGCAACGTACTGGAGGAGGTTCAGGATTAAGAGACAAAATAGAATTGGAGGAGAAAAAAGTTAGGGTTAGAGTCTCTCTATGGACTATATATATATATATATATATATATATATATATATATATATAAGACTGTGATCAAGAGAGAATCTAGGTATAGATAGAGATGTAGGTGGTTAAGAGCAGGAAGAGAGAGGGATATAATCTTTAGCTCTTTCGTATAAGTATAGAGGAAGCATAAGAGATTCTCCTAGATTTTATATGATCTAGATTAGGATGACTCCCATCTATATTAGTTGGTTAAGATACATTAAATGGGTTAGGGATCAACAACCTAAGGAGCTTATAAGATTTGCTAACACATGGAGATAGGAATTAATTTATGTGTGCCCTATATATTCTTCCAACTTATTATTGTGTATATATATTCTCTTTAAATTAAACTTATTATTGGTGCCACAAAGATCAACTCATAATATTTTATTTATAAAATACATCAGAAGTTTTGCCATATGTCTTATGTATTCACTTAGCAATTCTATTTATCAATTTAATAAAATTTGAAAATTCATGAAATTTGAAATTTGGGGCCAGGGGGTTACAACTTATTATCTCAGTTTACTTTCCATTATTTATCTCATTACTATTATTGTTTCATAGATTTTGTCATTTATTGAAATAGCTATTGGGTTGTACTCGTTCAATCCTGACTGGATAAATTTTTCAGATGATTATTTTGAGAACTGGTGTCCTACGCACTATTATGGCCCACATGATGGAGAGTTAGCTGAGGTTTCATCGGCAGTATAGGAGGAGCGAGTACCAACTGTTGATGAGGCTCAGCTAGTTATTGCTGAGACTTAGCTGGCATTTCGATATTTGTATTGGATTTATCTCCAACTACATAAACTATTTAAGTTATTATTTTCTCTTTAGACTTCATGTTGGTATTGCTAGACTTTTTGACTTGGGATACTGTTGTAGCTATTCTAGACTTGAGACTTTGAAATTTCCTGCTTTATATCATATTGTGTCATTTTCTTCATTATAGATTATTGTGATTGACTATTATTGCATTATCATCAACTTTTCTACCTTATGGAGTTGAGATATCATTGACAGGTTATATATATTATTGTATAAAATTTATATATAGTATTGTTGACCTAGACATCGTTCTACCACTGATGCTGCGGCATAGACTGGATGTTGCTCACATACTCATGCCTGAATATTCGGGTACGGGTCGTGACACTAACCTCTCATTCTTAACATAATAGGTTGAAACCTTACTATCTAAAAACTATACCTAACTCTAGTATAACACACAAACACTGATACAAACACTTAATAACAGACACACTACCCTGGAAATAAGAGAAACTAATTTCACTCACTAGTTAGAATTTATCTAATAGACCTCTCATTTTGGTATATGATACAACCCATACTCTAACACTAACTCTAGGACACTCTTTCGTATCTTGATACCAATATAAAAATATAACTACTTCCTACCAGCTATGGCTCTAACACATTTAACACTACTATATCATACTGGTATAATTCTATTAATTATACAGTTCACTGATGCATAACTACTCCTATACTCTAACACTAGTAATGACCACATCACTAAAATATACCACTACTCAGGTTACCTTTCTTCCCTCAATGTCTGAAACACTTGCACCTTACTCCCATTGACACTCCTTCTATACCCTCCCTCAATATTCCACTAATGCACCTAAATAATATTATCATATAAATAATATTCATTGATACTAAACTGATACACTACACATATCACATATTACTCATTCTAATCTTGATACACCCTGAATACTTGCACTCTCTAGGCACTCTAGTACACAGACACTAGATTCATAACTAAACTTAACACTCACAATATTTCTCATCAATACACACTCTACCACTTTCACTCTTAACACTAGCTCATTCACTAGATTACCTCATTACCCTCACTAGAACTCATGCTTACATGCATCTAATGCACTACTTATTCACTTTTGTAATACACCTATCTCATTCACATCACTCACTGGCAGACACAAGGTTTTATACCCCACTGATATATATCTCTCTCTCCATACCTACTATACTTGAAGCTACCAAATTATACACTAATCAGTGGTACACCAAAACATACCTTCCATGACCAATCTTGGCATTTCTCAACCCATGACACACCATTGGTATTTCTAATACCCAGACCCTCACTTCCGGATACTCATGAAACTCCCACACTGGTACTTTACTTCACCATTCATGCATTCACTCACACATCAAACATTGTGCACTTGTGCACACAATTTTGGATACCCTGCTCACTTCTTCTATACATATCACTTCTCAATATCAATACCCTTACATGCTAGGTGATATATCGTTACTAGACACATACAGGTGAACTCACCTCTGCCCACAACAATACCCAACACTCAGCATATAGCACATCCTATTACCTGGCACAACATATTCTATCACTATCACACTATCATATACACTTATGGGTACCATTCTATCATGGCACACTCTCTAGTACCTCTCATGGATACACATTTTTCTCCTCATGACACAACCAAGTATCAAGCACCAACATAATATTATGCTCCATTAATACTCAACACAAATTTATGATACTCGTTTGATACTTGGATTACTCAACTATATGAATCTTTATATATCTAAAACATACATGATGACATAATACCAACACCTAGAATCATAAATTGGCATGCTACTCTCCTCCTAACGATATCATTGGTACCACTTACTAACTATACTCCGATACTTACCATAGAACTATTGTCACAAATGGTACCACAATATGAGTTATCTCCAAGCTTATACAAGGATACCTAATGCTCACATATCCAACCAAAAACCACTCTCAAACTCACAAGTTACATATCTAACCATCAATACTGATACTCAAATTTAAAGCAATCTGACTACAAGTTACCAAGCTACTTCACTATCCATAGAACCTCAAAAAATAATGAAGGTGAAGCTCTATAAAGGAACTGAACTAGAGGATCTAAAGATATCTCTATCCTGAGCTAATAGGATGATGGAACAGAACTCAATGATAACAAAAGTAGAATGATAGAGATGATATGTTAAGAACTAATTTAAGTTATAATCTGATAATCATATACGTCTATCTGAAATTATGTTATCCAGAATCCTCGCCACGCCAGTAAGCATAGCTGCGATAAACTATAGAGTCCATAACTAAGGTATATACCCCTACAATCATGTTGCCTAAAATTCTCGCGTTGCCAGCTAGAATGTTGTGATAACTTTAGGTTCCATAACCAAGATAACTATATCTAAAATCGGCTCTATGTCTTCGCCACGCCAGCTAGTATGGCTGCCATAAACTTTAAACTCCATAACTAAAGAAGACAGTTACCTTTCTCACTGTCCTCATCAAAATATTTTATTAGAACCTTAATTCAATCCATAAAGTTTATCTCAATACAAGAATCAAAGTCAACAACGAATAAGAGAGAGTGAACGAAAACAAGTAGAAACATATTTAGAAATAGAGTTTATAGTAAAATTCTTAAGGGTCATCCCAGGAATCTCTCAAAAAATCTTAATTTGTGATTGAGTATTATCTCATCCTATATCTAATATCTTCTATCCTATCGTAGGCTCGTAGTACTATAACTAAGTCATTGTACTACCACGATATCACACTAGTTGCCAAGCCTGACCTACATGGGCTACCATAAAAATATGTCATGACCCACATCTGGATGATCGAGGCATGATTATGTAAGTACGTCCAACCTACGACACAGCATCGATGGTAGAACGATATATAGACCTCAATGGAATCCTACTAATATAACTAATTCTATCATGTACTCAATCACAATATTCTAAAGGAAGAAATGAACTAAGAATAAATACTTGCCTTGATCTCACCAGAGGTCACCTCTAGGTCCATAATGCAAAAGTAGTCCTAACTATAACATCCCTCTAAGGTCAACACTAAAATAAGCACAACTCCAATAGAAGTTCCAACTAAATGATAAAGGCTATGAAACAATAAATAGTAAAGAAATACATGATAAAGATGTAAGAGCAGGAAATAGAAAATAGGGCATGGTAATACTGAAAGTAAATAAATAGGAATAATAGAGCATCTACCATGTACAAGGAACATGAATATCAATATCAACTAAGTGTGTGAGTTATAGCTTCGATATGTGATCGGCTTGGGAACTGGCACATGAGTTATGGCCTGGTTAATCATACGTGAGATGTATGATTAACACTCACATGGTACATGCACAGGATATGGGTATGATTACATATCTAACTAACACTCCTCCGCCCCCCTCCCCGACTAATATATTAGATCCAAACCATGACACGTTAGGGCACATGTATCACAGGGCAAGTGTGAAAACTAGTACAAAAATATCATGCACACGAATGACATGCACAAGGATATCATATACATGGATATCATGTACATGGATGACATCTCACGACGGGGATCCAGGATATAATAATCTGTGTACCATCATGTCAGGAATCAAGTATAACCATACTAAATACATGTAACATAGAAGCTACCCTATAAAGGAAACTATCAGAGAATGTACTTGCCTGAAATTTAGTGTTGAAATATCAAACAGTACTCATATCGGAGCCTCTAAGACCTAAATATGAATTTATATTGTCAAAACAATATTTTAGAATCAAATAAAGCTAAACTAGCAAAATTCCAAGTTTCTAGGTCAAACTAGGTCAATACTAGGTTATTAGAGTCAAACCAGGTTAATTACCTAATTTGAGTTCCTGGAAATAGACACACTATCCAGGAAAAAAGAGACACTAATTTTACTCACTAGTTAGAATTTATTTGATACTCCTCTCATTTTGGTATCTGATACAACCCATACTCTAGCACTAACTCCAGGATACTCTCCCGTATCTTGGTACCAATATAAACATATAAATACTTCCTACCTGCTATGGCTCTAACACACACTACCAAAATATAATGAAATAGTAACGTTTTTAGTGACGTCATAATAAAACGTCGCAAATATTAAAGACTTGAGCGATTCCTAAAATAAACATCGCTATACGTCGTTATTGGTGACATATAGTAACGTTTAGCGACTGTACTTCAGTTTTTAAAGAATAGTCGCTATAAGCTTCTTTAACATCGCTAAACATCATTAATTTTTATGATTTAGCGATATTTAGCGACGTATTTACCGACGTTGTATTTTTTATCTTTAGCGACGTTCTTAGCGATGTCTCTAACGTCGTAAACTTTTCAATTAGCGACGTTTAGCGACGTCTTTTTATGATGTCACTAATTTTTTAATTAGTGATGTCTCGAGCAGACATTGCTAAATTACTGAATATAAGGTTCCCTCGTCTATTCGACTTTTTATTTATTTTCTCTTCAACTTTTCGTTTCCCGTGCGCCCCCACCGGCGATCCACCCTCCCCCGGTGACCCTCCGTGGCTCCGACGACCCATCTCTCGACCGCCTCCCTCACCCTCCACCCTGACGTGGCCGTGTTCGCTCCCCAACCCCGACACAAGCGACCCCAGACGCGGTCCCTCCCCCTCTGGCACGGCTCCTCCCCTCCGGCATGTCGTCGACCCCTCTCTCAGACGCTCCTCCTTTCTTTCTCCCGGCTCGGTAAACCCTAACCCAGACCCAGACACAACTAGGACACACACACACATACTGGACACAATCAGGATTTATGGACACACACAGGACACAACCCTAACCCTGACACATGGACCCGAACACATGGACACACACACATGACACAACCCTACATGACATAATTCGTACTAACACGGACACATGTATAGACACGCATGGACATGGACACATACGGGCATATATAGACACACGTGGATAGACATACATGGAGACACACCCGGACATACATGAAGACACACCCTAGTTAGTATGGAAGTTTGGTTGCATAATTAGGAAATTTGGTTGCACTAGTGTATCACACACATGGACACACATAATACAACATCCACAAATATGCTATATAGTTGTTTGACAAGATTTTATTATGAATTTAGTATCATATATTATTGAATATAAAATAATTGGCTTATGAGTATAGAATTTTGTGTGTGTGTGTGTGTTCATGTGTATGCGTGTGTTCATGTGCGTGTGCGTGTGCGTATCAAGTCACTACTAAATTTTGTTCAATTAGCAACGGGATGTTGGATTATATAAGAAGTGCAGTGCACACGGGATGTTGGATTATACCTTTATACTTCATAGCCGTTGATTTGGGGGGGTTCCTTTGCTATTATATATATAGGATATGGTCGGGCTGTTGGATTATATGAGAAGTATTGCAGGTAGTGTGTGTCATGACCCGCACCCGGTATAAGGGCACGAGAGCGTGGGTACGTCCAGCCTATGCCGCAGCATCGGCGGTAGAACGCTGTCTAGGTCAAGTACTATCTAAATAATCTCACACTAGTATCCAACTCCATAAGGAGACACGGATACCACTATAAAATGAACAACATACTCAATCACAACTACAGCATGATAAGAATTTGAAGAAGAAACAAAAGAATACAACACAAGTCTAATGACAAAATAATTATACCTGCAATCAGTAACAACCAATCCCCAAGTGTCAGAAACAAGTCCACTAAGGTCACAGTCTGGAAAAATATTTTCCAGTCAGGAAGGAGCAAAGTACATCTCTAAATAGCAGTTCTATATAAATGACATAAACTATATAGCAGTTCTAGATGGAAATATACCAGATGCATGTATAGGTACGAGAAATATACAATAAAAGAAATACTGGAACATACTGTAAGTAACTGCAGGAAAAGAAACAATATGTCCATGAGCAAGAACCTATGACTAAGTGTGTGAGTACTAGCTTTAACATGTGATCGGTTTGGGAACTTGATCAGGCTGGTTACATGTGATTAGCTATGATTCACGAAGGTCAGGCTAACCGTTGGTTAGCTATGATGCATGTATAGGTCAGGCTAATCACACGTAACAGCTATGAAGCATGGAGAGGGTCAGGCCGCACCCGACGTGAGATGTGGGGTGAGCTATGATGCATGAAAAGTTGGGTATGATCACATATCTACACTAAAATACTCCCCACCCCCGACTGGTATAGTAGATCCAATCATGGTACGCTATGGCACGAGATTCCCTAGGGAGGTAGCAAATCTCCCCGGGAATCAGTGTCTGTACATGCACAAGATAACAAGGAAAACAAGTCTTGTACAAGCTACACCATGAATAAGGAATAACATCTCATGACGAGATCCGTGTATACCAATCCGTGTAACCAACGTGTCAAGAGCATGAATATCTACACTAGATACAGTGAACATAGGAGATATCATAAATTAGAAACTAATCAGAGAATGTACTCGCCTCGGGTCCTTAGCTGGTAATTATGGATGTCCTGTTCCAGAGTATCCCCTGGACGAAGCAACAGTCCTATAAACATATCACAAAGCAAAACCACATTTACATCAGATGCTACGCTAACACACAGTCTATAAACACTAAAATTGGGACTACTCTAGGTATGATACTGGTCACCTAGTAGCTAGATACATAAATATACATATCTAAATTAACATACGTACTTACAATATATATATATCAAATTAAATACATATACAAAATATATGTATATATATATTAAAAGTATGCTAAGGGTTTATACAAAAATATATATACCAATACGAAAATATAACTCTACATGTATATATTGATACCAAAATACGGTTATTTGAATATATACCAAATCTTATTATATACATATATATTTATGTACACATATATATATACCAATTTCCAAATACGTTTTTACATATTTATTTATTTATACCAAAATACGTTTGTATTAAACATACCCATACAAAATATATATACACATATATATTTGTATACCAAAATAATAATTATACTATATACATGTATAATAGTATCCACATACACAAAATATATACCAATATACATATATATACATGTGCATTAATTTAAATACATACTTATACTAAATATACACTATACATATTTGATACATATTTTTCTATATAAAAAATACAATACACTATTCAACATATATCATTATACGTATACGTATCTATATACATATATATATATATCTACACATTAAATAAAATACACATATTACATTATACTAAAGTATATATATATATATACTATACTTATATATATTAAACATAAATTAAATAAATACTATACATATGCGTATATAGTATTAACTAAATAAACACTATACATACACACGTATTAACATAAATTAAATAGATAATATATATATTCACATTATTACATACCTACAAATATATATTCATTACATTATGTATATACCCATACGTATATACGTATGTATATATACATATATATATATATATACATATATATATATATATATAAGAAGAAGGAAGGGAGAGAAGAGAATGGCTTAAAGTGGCTGGCCGGAGTACTGTGCTGGCCGCCGGGGAGCAGTCGGCTGAATAGCGGCCGGGGAGTCCTTGTTGGTGGCTGTGTAGGTGAAGATGCAACCAGAGTCGGGGCTCGGGGATAAGCCAGCGGGAGGGAAGGAGATAGGAGGAGGAGCTCGTGAAGCGTCGGCGGGTCGGAGCCTGGCCGGACTGGTGACGGTGATGTTGGGAGCACGCCGGAGTTGGACGGGAAGGAAGGGCAGAGGAGCAGTCAGAATGGCAGAGGGGAGCAGCCGCAGCGGTTGGCCTGGGTGCAGTGGGGCGCCGGAGGGAGGTCTGGAGGAGTCGGACCGCCGGTCGAGGGATGGATGGATGGATGGAGTGGGAAGCCGTTCGTCGGGTGTCGGCGGCTTGGCTGATCCGCCGGAGGAAGGTCTTGAGGGGTTGGCCGGCTGTAGGGAGGGGCACGGTGGGGAGTTGGAGGATGATGACAGGCGGGGGAGGAGCAGCGCCGCCGGGTCGGGGACTCGGGCGCCGGGGTGAGCAGTACGTGGGGGCCGCCTGCCGGTGCAGTGGAGGTTGCAGCCGCCGGAGATGCTGAGGCCCGCCGGAGCAGCAGGAAGTCGGCCGGGGTGCACAGTAAGGGGGTTGATGAACAGTGTTCCCCCTATATGAATTTGAATTTAAAAAATAAAAGAAGAAGAAGAAGGAGAAGAAGAAGAAAGGAAAGAGAAGGAGAAAGAAAAGAGAAGAAGAAAGGAAAGAGAAATTTTACATACGTAGGAGAGAGGATGGAGGCTTGTGGAGGTGGAGAATCCTAGGTTGTCTAGGGATTAGGGTTTGATGGGACATGATATTAATAGGGAGAGAGGGTGTTGATGGAGGGTGGTGATTGACCCTTAGAATGAGTGGCTCAGATTTGACATGGAGAGAAAAATAATTCATGGGGGATGAGGGTGTTGACTAGTCAATGTTGGGCTTCTCCATTGGTCTTGGACAATGGGGGTGATGACACCTACAATTGAATAATTGCAACTTAGCCCCTTAAATTCGGGAAATTGCACAAACACATGAAATGACGAAAATTTGGCGGGCGATTCGGGGTCCGGTGTTTTGTAGGGTCAGGGGGCACTGTAAGTTTGATGTGGGCTTCAGCAGCAGGGCACTGGAATTAATTTTGGGATTTACGGAATCAGATAAAATGGTATCCTCAAATTAATTCGAAATAAATACAAGTTGTGTTCTAAAATTAATTAGGAGTACATGGTATCAAAATCAGTTCAGGTCATCAATACCAATAATGAAGTAGACTCAGTACAGAATGTTACCCTAATTTGGGCCACACGAAAAATAGGTCAAGATTGTCCCCAATTTAAATTGGAACGCACAACGATACAAAATAGGGATTTTAAATAACGTTCGCGACGATTTTTGTGCGGCCAGAAATAATACACAGGAAGCAAAATTATGAGTTGCAAAAATAGCAGAATGGAAGGCGGGCATGTCTAGGGCAAGATGGTAAAATTTGTTGGAAGACAAAAGTCAGGATAGCGCTCCAAATATCGAAGCAAAGGCAATGCGCAATAATTAAATAAAATACGGTAATTAATTACAAACTCCAAGAATTAAATCTAATTAAAACAATTAAATACAAAATTCCACAATTTGGACAGGTGTTCATCTACTGGGCTTCTAGGTCAAGTCTGCTGGCTCAAAACAAATGAACACTGTATATAATACTATATTTAATTACACGTCTCACATGATTATTTAAATAAAAATAAAAATATACTATCATGCAATTTACTTAATTGTAACTACCATAATATTAAATATTGTAAAAAGTCGAAAATACCCCGGTTTTTAGAATGTGGTAGTGACAAGTCTACCCACCTTAAAAGAATTTCGTCCTCGAAATTTAAAATCCTCAATAGTAGTATTTACTCATACACATTATTATTTCCATAAATAGTGAAATTCAACAACTCACATAATCCTGAAATAATCCACCTTGTCATTTCGAAATTTCAAAATGTCTGAAATTACTATATTCCTGAAATATCCTCAAATAAAAATCAGTTTCCATTTCCTCACAATTCCCACGAATTTAAATTAAAAATTTAAATACTCGGAATTTGATATCTGTTCCTCAAATTGAATTTCAATCAATGTATCGATTCTCGTCCCAAAGGGTCTGAATTCCAACAATAATCCATCAATGATCTGATTCTTCAGTTTTTTTTTTTCAAAAATACTTAATAATGCGACACTTATGGATCCTTTAAATGTAACGTCCGTAATATAAAATTTTAAATTACTATATTGCAATCAAATATATATACTGATAATTTTCTAATTTTTCCTCAATTTTTTTTTAATGATAAATTATATCACAATCAACCTTCCTGAAATTAACAATCATCAATTCTGCCATGTTAAATTTTTAATTCTTTTTTTAAATTAGCGTTTTATCCTCAAATTTTAATCATACCTCAATTTTCATAAAATTAATGATCCATCAACTCTGTTATAACAACCCCTAAATTCTTTATTTAAATTAATGCTCATCCACAATTTAATCCTCTTGTCTCTTTTTGTCAGTCATAACCTCGTCACAGATCTTTGCTATGGTCAAAACCCTAATGATCATGGTTTAAGAAAACTCTACCTACAGCCATGCAATTTAAGAAAAATATAGGTCATGTATCTTTGGTCATGGTATTTCAGTCTCTGTTAAGGTGTACTACTAGTTATATCCTAACAAGAAAAATCACGAATACAAACCATGGTACTAGGGAATCAATCAATCAGAAGACGAAAACAACATAAAAAAAGAAGGAACCTGCTAACCTATTTCTTGCGGTATCTCCTATCTCTAACATACTCTTAACTCTAGCACATTCACTAACTAATTCCTATTCATGTACACTGGTACCCATATCAACTAATCATTAATCCACAAGATCTATGAATATATCCGTATTGCACACACATGTTTATTAATACCAGAATCTGATACCAAGAACCTCTAACACGTTTATAGGTCAATTGGTGCATGTAAAGTTTGATACCTCTATCTCTTTAGGTACCCCTGTTCTACTTCAGTACACCCACTGCTAGTTCTCGTACCTACTACAATTGTCCATACTATTTGTTCTTATCACTCAAGTGCACACCAAGTATAACACCCCATACTAAGTACTGCTCTTTCCCAATACAACCTTAGATGGACACCCAAGTCAGTCTGCGGTGCCATCTCAATCCTGCTCAAGTCATCAGATCCTTATACGTGTATATCATTTACTCATATATTAATATTCATATCTCTCATCTACCATAAAATTAATCCTCAAAATAATCGTCAAGGTTTAACTTCTCGATCAACTTAAAAATAATTGCATATACCTCCTCAAAATCAGATACTCAAATATCGAAAAAATTTAATCACTTTTAAAATCCTTATAGCTTTGTCCATGTTTATTGAATTGAATTCGAATACTCAAAATGTTAATAACATAAAATCTTAACTCCTCTAAATTTTTAAAAATTAAAATCCATTCCCACTCTTCAAATTATAAATTTAAATCCTCAAGTATACATATAGATACTCCCAGTCTCTAATACTCAAGGTCCACACAAATACACCAATTATCTATAACCTCAACTGTGTACTGAAATTTGTACTGCCCGGATTACTTGCAATATCGCTTCCAATAATCCAAGTTATCATCACACATATTTTCTTCAATGATTTCAATTCATGTCAACTGGTATATCATCTAATCATCATCACACCGAGTGCTTACTGTTACTCGCACCATTTTCAATAATCCTTGACATAGAATTATTGTCACTCTTGGTATTATATTACTAGCTTCATTAATGAATTATCTCATCAAGCTCGTTAGAACTCATGTTTACCTGTACCTTCTATAATACTCATATTTCTTTACTCTCATGGGCAGGCATATGGTTCTATATCTTGATTGATGTATAAGCATATCTCTTAATCCTTTTACAGTCTGTTAAACTCATTTGTGATACACTTCACAACTTTCATTACTAATCCTGATATTTCTCTACTTATGACATCTCATTAAACCCTTTATGCATATACATTTCTTTACCTTTAACATTTCCGATATCAATCATCAAATTGAACATCATGCTCCATACATCCTTAACACAATTCCTGGATACTTAATCGTTTACATAGATCACTCAATTACATAATCATGATTATCCAGGACGGGTAATTGGCTCTGATACTAACTCTGAGAACTATCACTGATACTCTATACTCTCCTTAACTCTCAGTCTCTAATGACATTTATCCTAGAACCATTGGTACAAGGTGCTATGCTAAGGGCTAACTCTAGATTAAAGCCTACTGCTCACATGTCCAACTAAGAAACACTTACAAACTCACAAGTCACACTCAGTCAAACTAATACAAGACACAACCAAAATTGTAAGTCACTAATTATCACACTCACAAGGATCCTTAAAGAAATAAGGCTCAAAAGAACTGGGTTAAGGACTGAAGGTATCTTTACTGCTAGTAAAGAAAAGAAGCGATGGAACAAAGTCCTGGAATAACATAAATAGATAAGTCTTGAGATGATACTTTAAGAACCAATTTAAGATACAACCTGATAATCATACACGTCTGTCTGAAATCATGACACTCAGAATCCTCGCCACGCCAGTAAGCATAGATGCGATAAATGATAGGTTTCGTAACTAAGGTATGCAACTCTATAATCATGTCGTCTAGAATCTTCGCCACACCAACCGGTATGGCTGCGAGTGACTCTAAGTTTCATAACTATAATATGTACATCCAAGTCAGATTCCTACGTTCTCGTCACCACAGCTAATATGGCTGCGATAAACTCTAGGGTCCATAACCAAAGTAGACGTTTTACCTTTCTCACTGTCCTTATTAACATATGTCATCAGATGATACCGTAAATTTTAGTCCGTAAAATTCATCTCGATATGAAATCAACTCAACAACGATACCAAGAATTTAAATTTAACCACTGGTCAACAAGAATCAAACTCAACAATGATACCAAGATTTTAATTTAATAACTGATCAATAAGGATCAAGTTCAATAACAACAAGCAAAAGTGGACGAAAACAAGGAAAGATTTAAATTGTAAATTATAATAAGATTCTCAAGGGGTTATCCCAGGAATCTCTCAAGAATTTGTGATTGAGTATCCTCTCTCATCCTAGTATCCTATGTCCTATATTCTATAGCAGGCACGTAGTAGTGCAACTATGACGTCGCACTACTACGACATCGCACCACTAGCGAAGTCTGACCTGCATGGGCCCCCACTAAAAACGTGTCACGACCCGCACCCGGTATAAGGGCACGAGAGCGTGGGTACGTCCAGCCTACGCCGCAGTATCGGCGGTAGAACGCTGTCTAGGTCAAGTACTATCTAATTAATCTCACACTAGTATCCAACTCCATAAGGAGACACGGATACCACTATAAAATGAACAACATACTCAATCACAACTACAGCACGATAAGAATTTGAAGAAGAAACAAAAGAATACAATACAAGTCTAATGACAAAATAATCATACCTGCAATCAGTAACAACCAATCCCCAAGTGTCAGAAACAAGTCCACTAAGGTCACAGTCTGGAAAAATATTTTCCAGTCAGGAAGGAGCAAAGTACATCTCTAAATAGCAGTTCTATATAAATGACATAAACTATGTAGCAGTTCTAGATGGAAATATACCAGATGCATGTATAGGTACGAGAAATGTACAATGAAAGAAATACTGGAATATACTGTAAGTAACTACAGGAAAAGAAACAATATGTCCATGAGCAAGAACCTATGACTAAGTGTGTGAGTACTAGCTTTAACATGTGATCGGTTTGGGAACTTGATCAGGCTGGTTACATGTGATTAGCTATGATTCACGAAGGTCAGGCTAACCGTTGGTTAGCTATGATACATGTATAGGTCAGGCTAATCACACGTAACAGCTATGAAGCATGGAGAGGGTCAGGCCGCACCTGACGTGAGATGTGGGGTGAGCTATGATGCATGAAAAGTTGGGTATGATCACATATCTACACTAAAATACTCCCCACCCCCGACTGGTATAGTAGATCCAATCATGGTACGCTATGGCACGGGATTCCCTAGGGAGGTAGCAAATCTCCCCGGGAATCAGTGTCTGTACATGCACAAGATAACAAGGAAAACAAGTCTTGTACAAGCTACACCATGAATAAGGAATAACATCTCATGACGAGATCCGTGTATACCAATCTATGTAACCAACGTGTCAAGAGCATGGATATCTACACTAGATACAGTGAACATAGGAGATATCATAAATTAGAAACTAATCAGAGAATGTACTCGCCTCGAGTCCTTAGCTGGTAATTATGGATGTCCTGTTCCAGAGTATCCCCTGGACGAAGCAACAGTCCTATAAACATATCACAAAGCAAAACCACATTTGCATCAGATGCTACGCTAACACACAGTCTATAAACACTAAAATTAGGACTACTCTAGGTATGATACTGGTCACCTAGTAGCTAGATACATAAATATACATATCTAAATTAACATACGTACTTACAATATATATATATATCAAATTAAATACATATACAAAATATATGTATATATATATTAAAAGTATGCTAAGGGTTTATACAAAAATATATATACCAATACGAAAATATAACTCTACATGTATATATTGATACCAAAATACGGTTATTTGAATATATACCAAATCTTATTATATACATATATATTTATGTACACATATATATATATACCAATTTCCAAATACGTTTTTACATATTTATTTATTCATACCAAAATACGTTTGTATTAAACATACCCATACAAAATATATATACACATATATATTTGTATACCAAAATAATAATTATACTATATACATGTATAATAGTATCCACATACACAAAATATATACTAATATACATATATATACATGTGCATTAATTTAAATACATACTTATACTAAATATACACTATACATATTTGATACACATTTTTCTATATAAAAAATACAATACACTATTCAACATATATCATTATACGTATACGTATCTATATACATATATATATATATCTACACATTAAATAAAATACACATATTACATTATACTAAAGTATATATATATATACTATACTTATATATATTAAACATAAATTAAATAAATACTATACATATGCGTATATAGTATTAACTAAATAAACACTATACATACACACGTATTAACATAAATTAAATAGATAATATATATATTCACATTATTACATACCTACAAATACATATTCATTACATTATGTATATACCCATACGTATATACGCATGTATATATACATATATATATATATATACATATATATATATAAGAAGAAGGAAGGGAGAGAAGAGAATGGCTTACAGTGGCTGGCCGGAGTACTGTGCTGGCCACCGGGGAGCAGTCGGCTGAGCAGCGGCCGGGGAGTCCTTGTTGGTGGCTGTGTAGGTGAGGATGCAACCGGAGTCGGGGCTCGGGGATAAGCCAGCGGGAGGGAAGGAGATAGGAGGAGGAGCTCGTGAAGCGCCGGCGGGTCGGAGCCTGGCCGGACTGGTGACGGTGATGTTGGGAGCACGCCGGAGTTGGACGGGAAGGAAGGGCAGAGGAGTAGTCGGAATGGCAGAGGGGGAGCAGCCGCAGCGGTTGGCCTGGGTGCAGTGGGGCGCCGGAGGGAGGTCTGGAGGAGTCGGACCGCCGGTCGAGGGATGGATGGATGGATGGAGTGGGAAGCCGTTCGTCGGGTGTCGACGGCTTGGCTGATCCGCCGGAGGAAGGTCGTGAGGGGTTGGCCGGCTGTAGGGAGGGGCACGGTGGGGAGTTGGAGGATGATGACAGGCGGGGGAGGAGCAGCGCCGCCGGGTCGGGGACTCGGGCGCCGGGGTGAGCAGTACGTGGGGGCCGCCTGCCGGTGTAGTGGAGGTTGCAGCCGCCGGACATGCTGAGGCCCGCCGGAGCAGCAGGAAGTCGGCCGGGGTGCACAGTAAGGGGGTTGATGAACAGTGTTCCCCCCTATATGAATTTGAATTTAAAAAATAAAAGAAGAAGAAGAAGGAGAAGAAGAAGAAAGGAAAGAGAAGGAGAAAGAAAAGAGAAGAAGAAAGGAAAGAGAAATTTTACATACGTAGGAGAGAGGATGGAGGCTTGTGGAGGTGGGGAATCCTAGGTTGTTTAGGGATTAGGGTTTGATGGGACATGATATTAATAGGGAGAGAGGGTGTTGATGGAGGGTGGTGATTGACCCTTAGAATGAGTGGCTCAGATTTGACATGGAGAGAAAAATAATTCATGGGGGATGAGGGTGTTGACTAGTCAATGTTGGGCTTCTCCATTGGTCTTGGACAATGGGGTGATGACACCTACAATTGAATAATTGCAACTTAGCCCCTTAAATTCGGGAAATTACACAAACACATGAAATGACGAAAATTTGGCGGGCGATTCGGGGTCCGGTGTTTTGTAGGGTCAGGGGGCACTGTAAGTTTGATGTGGGCTTCAGCAGCAGGGCACTGGAATTAATTTTGGGATTTACGGAATCAGATAAAATGGTATCCTCAAATTAATTCGAAATAAATGCAAGTTGTGTTCTAAAATTAATTAGGAGTACATGGGATCAAAATCAGGTCAGGTCATCAATACCAATAATGAAGTAGACTCAGTACAGAATGTTACCCTAATTTGGGCCACACGAAAAATAGGTCAAGATTGTCCCCAATTTAAATTGGAACACACAACGATACAAAATAGGGATTTTAAATAACGTCCACGACGATTTTTGTGCGGCCAGAAATAATGCACAGGAAGCAAAATTATGAGTTGCAAAAATAGCAGAATGGAAGGCGGGCATGTCTAGGGCAAGATGGTAAAATTTGTTAGAAGACAAAAGTCAGGGTAGCGCTCCAAATATCGAAGCAAAGGCAATGCCCAATAATTAAATAAAATACGGTAATTAATTACAAACTCCAAGAATTAAATCTAATTAAAACAATTAAATACAAAATTCCACAATTTGGACAGGTGTTCATCTACTGGGCTTCTAGGTCAAGTCTGCTGGCTCAAAACAAATGAACACTGTATATAATACTATATTTAATTACACGTCTCACATGATTATTTAAATAAAAATAAAAATATACTATCATGCAATTTACTTAATTGTAACTACCATAATATTAAATATTGTAAAAAGTCGAAAATACCCCGGTTTTCAGAATATGGTAGTGACAGTGTGGGAGAGTGGCAATTTGGTTATGACATGACACAGGGCATGACACAGACCCTAACCTAAAGTCGAGACATGACACAGACCCTAACCCTATCTGAGTTAATTAGACGCAGTCTTGGGTATCAAATGAGGTATTATGAAGTGCACACTTATGCACAGTACAGTGGGGGTGTGTGTGTGTGTGTGTATGGATATCTCCGTGCTGCAGACACTAACCCTATCCTAATCCTAACTCGGACACACACACACACACGCGGACACTAACACTAACATGGATACGCAGACACACTAACACTCATACACCAACCCTAATACGGACATAAATACACACACACACACACACACACACACACACACACACACACACACACACACACACACACATATTTGTATCATGTCACCTCATGATAAGTATGATAAAATTATAGGACACGTGGATATGAAATGTTAGGACACGATATCGAGGATAAGGTTGTAAGCATTTTATCGGACACGGACACACGCATACATGTCAAGTGTGGATATCCAAGATTTTATTAGTGAGTGTCAACTATGTATCTTGGACCCAAAAAAATTGACACTGGATATCCATGACTTGACTTTTCAATTAGAAAGTCATGGCCTAAACAAATGTCAAGTATGGATATCCAGGATACAGAGTTGACACTTACTGATACACTACAATATGAGTATCCAGGATACAGAGTTGAACGAAGAAGTATCACTACTAGGACTAGGTGTATCAGTGCATGTAATATATTCCTGAGTATTCTTATGTGTGTGTAGATGAGTAGGTGTATAACATAATTGGGTATTCCTGAGTATCAATGCTAGGACTAGGAGTATCAGTGCTTGTACTATATTTAAACGATAAGATAAATTTTTAGAAGGGGATTAAAAATATCAATATAAAATCCATTTAGACTTATGACATGTACTATAATTTAACTATTTTCTTGAAGATGTCTATTCATCTTTGCATATCTGGAGTGAGTGTCATTTGGATAATATATACTACCAAATATTCACATAATTATATACTTGAACGATGTCTATTCATCTTTACAGAAGTATCTAAATATGGATATGAATTACTATCTGCGTTATCATTCGTGGATGTATAATCGTCATCCTGATGAAATGTGCGATATATGGGATAAATTCATAGAGGGTGTGTAGCCATTCCTGTAGTTTGCCAAGGCGTTCCCTCAGTACATGGATGGTACCAAAATTAAGTGTCCGTGTGTGAATGTCGCAACTTAAAATATCATCCAAAAGTGGAAGTCATATATCATTTGTACTAGAAGGGTTTCACGCCAAATTACTATCAGTGGACCGCGCACGGAGAGCTTGTATCTTTAGCATCAAAGTCAGAGCCTTATGTGGAGCTGTATATGGATGTCTACGACCATACTACTTACGATGACGGGTGGGTGAACATAGTTTTTGATGTGGCGGGGCCTAGTTTTGATCTGGACAATCCTAATGCAGCTGAGAAGGCACCGAATGCCGATGCTGCGAAGTTCATAGAGTTGCTGGAGAATGCAAGGACTCTATTATATCCTGGTTGTGAGGATTATTCACCGTTGGAGGTGGTTACAAGATTATTGAGTATCAAGTCCGATTTTAACTTATCGCTAGAATGCTATAACCGAATGATGGATTTGATTATAGATATCTTGCTAGAGGGTGCAAAGTTGCCTAAAGACTTCTACCGATTTAAGAGGATGGTGAGATCGCTCTGGATGGAATACAAAAAAATTGATGCATGTCGCAACGGGTGCATGTTGTACTACAAAGACGACAAGGATGAAGACGAGTGCAGATTCTGTGGTGTTGATCGCTACAAGGCCATTAGTAGAGAAAAATCCGTCAGTGTAAGGAAGCCTACCGATTCGATGCACTACTTGCCTTTGACGCCGCGGTTGCAGAGGTAGTTTTTGGTAAAGGAGACTGCAGAAAATATGAGTTGGCACAGGCGAAACAGATCGAAGGAGTATTGTAAAACCCCAAATCCTAAAAACCGTATTTACCTTTTTAATTAATTATTTATTTGATTATATTAATTATGAGCTAAATAGAAGAAATAGATTTTTATTTATTTTTATTTTAGGTGTTTGTACATTTAGGGGATTTATGGAGAAATTATAAATTTTTCCTAATTTATTCCATGTAGAAGACCCGTTGGACAGTTGCTAGCTTAAAGGTATACACTAATAAATTTCTAGAATATTTCTATATATATATGTATATAGATATATATTTAATGCTTATTAATTAGAATAAAAATAGAAATAAAATAGTAATTAAAATGAATAAAGAAATAAAGATAAAGAATAAGAAAAAGAAAGAAAAGAAAAAGAAATTAAAATTCTTAATGAATAAGAACCCAAACCCAATAAGAGCCCAAACCCACTTATTCCTACCCGCCCTATATATAAAAGCAAAAGCAGCAGCCTTCCAAATCCTCACCCCCCGCGAGCGACGAATCCCCCCCTTCTCAATCGCGATCTCTCTCTCTCTCCCTCTCTCTATATAACTACTCTATATTACCCAAACCCTAACCCTAATCCTCCCTCTCCCCAGCCACCGTGCTGCAGAGACGAGCAACCCCAGACCGCCGGAGAACCCCGGCCGACTGCACACCGCGACGTCGTGCGCGCGAGACATAATTTGATCAAACAGCATACCTGTGTTCACACCTCGATTCCCGTGCCCTCGCTGGACCAAACTAGACCACGTCTTCACCGGTATGATCCTCACCTATCCCCCTTCCATATTTGTATGTTAGTTCATCTCGAACCATGCGCAAACCAAGGTAAAAATTGACGCCAAGTCGATGAAAAACTGCAATATTTTAAATCTCAGAAAATCTGTTACAACCACCCTTGTTCACAGACTCGTATTTCCTACCACAGAGATCCGACTCCAAATTATGCCAGGAGAAGCCCCTCAGCGTAAAGAAGGCTTAATTTACAGAAAGATACCCTCCTCGGGGATTATCCGCCACCCAGATGGCCAACCTGTTGTATATAGGTGGCAAAGGGAAAACTATGGTTCCCAATATCCGCATGCCCACTGATGGGAACAGAAGGAACAAGCCATCTTCTTCTTCTGTAAATCCTCCTGACCTGCGTAAGTATCTGATCCAGAAACGCAAGGAGAGAGAATCTTCCAACATGTCTATTACGCCTCCTAGCGAGCACTGTTGTAATAGTCATAGGATTATAATTAATTGTTACTGTTCTGAAGCAAAATGGTCGATTTTCGACCGGTTGAGCTACTCTCCGTCTTTCCAGGAAGAAGAGCCCACGCATGCATCTGTGAACATGGCTTCACACATACTTAGAGGAAGGTCGGGCTGAAGACGTCATCCCTCTAGAACTCCGAGCCGAAGAAGATTCAACATGCTCCTTAGGAACACTGAAGCTGGGGTATTCCGAAATACTCGTTCGAGGTCACGACAACCGGCTTCGTACTCTTCTGATTCTGATGCTGGGGGTCGCCAGTCTCCTAAATCAGATATCGAAAGTATAGAGTCAACTTCTACATAGACCTATACTAATCTTTCAATGATACCCAGGGAGATGGGAGTTTATGCCATTGGTGATGAACGCGAGGAAGCTTCCACATCAGGGAGTGCTGAGCAATGCATTACTGTACTGGAGATGTCTCTGAAAGAGATGCAATTCATGATGGAGAACATGCACTAGATGATGCTGACTCAACACACAGCTGCTATGGCTCAAGCATCGGTCCCTCCAACTCAGATACGTGTGGGGGTGGACTTACCACCATCCAACACGATCCAAGAGCCTGCTCTAGATCAGGAGTCAGCAGTTCCTCCGCTTCCTCACTCGAAGAATATATTACCTCCAGTTGGAGTCGCAATACAATCGATTCCTCACCACTCCGTGGTCCCGCTACCGGCTGGAAATCCGATACAGACAGTACGGGAGCTGAAAGCCTAATTTGATGCCTTGAAGCACAAAGATCAGCTCAAGAAATTGGGAATCAACCAGCCTTACCCGGCTATCTGGAAAGAGGCCCATTTCCCTCCTAAATACAAACCACAGACCATTTCTCTGTTCGAGGGAAAAATATCATCGAGTCAGTACATGAACTACTTCAGTATGATGACGGTGTTACTACAGGAGAATGACGCCCTCCTCACTCGGTGTTCAAGGGCTGTCTCTCGGGAGTGGCTTACCAGTGGTACCGCAGCCTGGCGAACAACTGTATTACTTCCTTCGATGACTTCAAAGCCTTATTCTTCGCAAGATTCTACGAAGGAGGGATGGACATGTCTATGTCCTCTCTCATCGAAGTGAAGCAGAAGGAAAAAGAGGATGTTCGCACCTTCATCGAATATTTTTGTCAAGCCACTTTACAAATGCCTTCCGGAGTTCCAAACTCGACATTGGTGGACATTTGCAGGAAGAACCTTCTTCCCGTAATCTCGGTGTTCACAGGACCATATCAGTCCATGATTGGCCCTCGTTCATCATCTCAGCGGTAGCTGCCGAGGACAATAGTCGGAAGGCGCATGACAACGGCATCATAATCTCTGCCTCCGACAGAGGCAAGAGGTCATCCCCCAACAGCGACCATCCTCGCAGTTCCAAAGAAAAAGAAGCTCTGGTGATCAATACGTCCAGACAAAAGACTGCGGCAACCACGCAGACGAAACCTGGGACTTCCAGGCCCATTGAAATATACTCTTTCGACGACGACAATATTCCGAGCATATTCGAGTGTCTCGTCAAAAGCGGCAAGATTACCCTTCCTGAGGAGAAGCGGCCTAATGAAGTCGACAGTACTAATAACCCCAAGTACTGCATCTTCCATAGATACATACACCACCCTACAAAAGCGTGTTATATACTAAAAAGGAAGATCCAGGAGATGATCGATGCTAAGGCCATCACTCTATGCAACAGTGAGAAGATGGTCATAGCCAATATGATCTCTCTACAATTTGGCAATCTGCCTCCCCAAGAAGTCCCGGACGGTGTTACACCTATTTCCCGGACAATAATGAACATCGTTAATCTCCCTCTAGCTAGGGGTCAAAATCATGACCTGCTACCCCTAACTACCCGGTGAGGCGAAATTATGTGGGTTCATCCAGATCTGGTGTCGGAGATCGAGAAAGAGACTCAAGCTGCTAAGGCTAAGTCTAAGAAAAGCTTGAAACGTAAACCATGTTACACGGTTACGGTACACTCGGCATCAGAAGACGAGGTCTTGGCTACTGGAACCCGTTCAGGAAAAGCTTACCTCCAGGACTATGGAGCAAGTCAGTAAGATTCACCGGCAGACGCTTCAGCTGCCAAGCCTTCAGAACCAGAATCCGCAGTACCAGAGGTCGGTCCTTCGAGACCAACTTAAGCGAACAAAGGGAAGCAAAAAGAAGTGCGTTTCGATAAACCTGTGAAAAACATTCGAAACAAAGGTTTAGAGAAGTCGTACAACTTTGACATCCTGGCCCAATTGGCTAATACACTAACCAGGTTGTCCATCTTCGAATTACTCAGGCTCTCTCAAGACACTCGTCAAGCCCTGAGTGAAGCATTGATGCAGGCGGAGGCATACTTGACTCAGCTCAAGTCCCCTGATGAAGAACACGTGGCATGTCCTCAATGCCACAGTATGATGGAGGTGGTCCCGAATATCACTTTCACTCAAGATGACATGCTGTTAAAACATAACAGGCATGACAGACCCCTCTATTACACCGGGTATGTCGGTTCCATGGAGGTCGACCAAATTCATATAGATCCGGGATCATCAATCAGCATCATTCCTCATAGTCTGCTTAGACCGCTGAGGATTCCTACCAGCGAATTGGCTTACACCACCACTACAATCGTGGGTTTCAACGCAAGAAAAAGTAAGTTGTTGGGGAAAATTCGCCTGAGGATCCAGATTAGCGACCTCATATCAGTGGCTATATGTTATGTTATTGATTCAGAGGTGTCCTACAATATTCTGCTGGGTAGACCTTGGATCCACGACCACAACATCGTTCCTTCGACTCTACATCAATGTTTTAAATATGTAGATGCCCAAGGAACAGTACAAACGGAGTTTGCTGACCTGAACCCATTTAAAGGAGTAGAATCCTACTACTCTGATGCCGTATTGTACTCTCAAGACTACACGGAAGAGGTGTCAGCCAAAGCAGAGAAGGAATCCCACCGGGAGCCAGAAGAACCCTCTGCCGAGCAACCTCTGTCAATCAAGGTGAAAGGACGAACTACTCGTCCAAAATCCGTAGAGCCTATGGCTATCCACCTGAACAAAACCAGGTCAGAAAAAGGGGGTGATCCTCTAGTGATCACTTTGAACCAGAAGCCTCCACCCTTGGTCATCAACCTTCGGCACAACAGGCAGCCGATTGATGTAAATGCAACCAGGAATGCTATTTCGGATGATAATAAAGATCATCTTTTCCAGTATATTGACGCTCAAATTTCAAATCAGGAGTCCTCTCCCCATGACGATATAGAACCTATAGCGCAAAAATTCTTGGAAGCTATAGATTCTTATCATCCGTATATATGGGAAGTAGCATCATCATCCAATGTCACCATGACATATGGACCGTATGAGGATTCTATCTTCATTGTCCCGCCTACTTGCAGCAGTCAGCATTCAATAGTCTTCGGCCGCATGCGCAATGACCGACTGTACAAGAAGATTCTTTCGATGACGATGTCGGTAAAATACAGGTTCACAGATACAGCCCGCAAGCTTTGAAGATCATGTAAAGTATGGGTTATAACTTGAAGCTGGAACCAGGTCTCAACTACGGGAAAGGCAGACGAATGCAGCTGCACGGCGATCCCTACTATCAATGAACTCATTTCGGGTTAGGGTATACCACCTCCCTTGCAACTCCTGAGTCATACAAGGATATCTTTTCCTCTTCTCAAAATGGCTCAGCGCCCTCCGACTCATCTCATGCTCTCTAACGAACATTATCAGTAAATATGGTAGTGACGGATTCCTTCGAAGCAGATAAACAAGAATCTGAACTGTTTGAGAATGACGCTTGGGCTCAGCAAATGGATACACAATGGGAATTTCGCTTCGAGCAGAGAGAACCTCCCACTGAAGATAAAGTTATCCAGATTAACGTTGGGGATGAACTTTCGCCAAAGCCGATATTTATCAGTAACAATCTTTCCGAAGCAGAAAGGGAAAAAGTTATCTAACTGATAAAAGAATATATCGACGTCTTTGTATGGAATTATGAGGATATGCCAGGCCTTGATTCAAAGGTGGCTACTCATAAGCTCAATATATTGCCCGATTTGAGGCCTGTGAAGCAGCACCAACGCCGGTTCCGCCCGGATATGATGGACGCCATTGAAGCTGAAATCAAGAAGTTGATAGCTTGCGGTTTCATCCGGGAAGAACAACATCCCGACTGGGTCGCCAATGTTGTCCCGGTCATGAAAAAAAATAGGAAAGTACGTGTCTACATCGATTATCGAGATCTGAATACAGCCTGCCCCAAGGATGAGTTTTCTCTTCCAATCACAGACGTCATGATTGACAATACATGCAGTTTTGAACGCATATCTTTCATGGACGAATTTTTAGGATACAATCAAATCAAGATGCAACCTGAAGACGAGAAGCATACTGCCTTCCGGACACCATTGGGGGTATATTGCTACACGGTCATACCCTTCGGATTAAAGAATGTCGGGGCTACGTACCAACGGGCTATGAGTAACATATTCCATGAGCATTTACGCAAAACAGTGGAGTGTTACGTGGATGATGTAGCTGTCAAAAGCTGCCTCAAGGATAATCACATCCAAGACTTGAAGACAGTATTTGAGTTGATGCGCCAACATCAACTCAAAATGAATCCCACAAAGTCCTTTCTGGGTGTATCTAGTGGCAAATTCCTGGGATTTGTTATTACCGCCAAAGGTATTCAAGTGGACCCTGACAAAGTTAAGGCCATCTTAGAAATGCGACCGCCCCACAATCTGAGGGAACTCAGGGGATTTTAGGGTCGTCTGGCTTATATCCGGAGATTCATATCCAACCTCTCTGGGAGATGTCAGCCCTTTTCTTGTCTCATGAAGAAAGGTGTATCCTTCGTATGGGACGAAGCCTCTCAGCAAACGTTTAATAATATCAAATGCTACCTCACTAACCCGCCAGTTCTGGTGCCCCCCGTCATAGGAAGACCATTTGTGCTGTATGTTCGAGCGATGGATCATTCTCTGGGAGCTCTTCTCGCACAGAAGAACGATATGGGTCATGAACAAGCTATCTACTACCTCAGCAGGATGATGGTCGGAGCCAAACATCGGTACAATCCAGTGGAAAAAGAATGCTTGGCTCTGATGTTCGCTATCCAGAAAATGCGGCACTATGTCACAGGCCAAACCATCCACATCATCTCCAGGATCAACCCTCTTCGGGTACTGATGAATAAGCCAAGTGTTCTTAATTTCTGACTCGCGACTTGGGCGATGTTACTAACACCATATGACATGGTGTACGTCCCTCAGAAGTCCGTCAAAGGCCAAGCATTGGCTGACTTCCTAGCTGCTCGGCCTCCAAACTCTACGAGGACATTCCCGACGAAGTTGTAGAATGTAATTCCGAAATAGAAAGTGATGCATGGCAACTGTTCTTCGATGGTGCCTCCAGAACTAGTCCCAGGGAAAACGTGGTCTCAGGAGTAGAAATTGTCCTGGTTACTCCTGATAAACTCATCATTTATCGGGCATATTCTCTTAGCGAGCCCTGTTCCAATAATGTGGCGGAGTATAACGCTCTACTAATCGGGCTCCAAGTCGCTAAAGAATTGGGCGTCGAATCTCTGGAAGCTTTCGGTGATTCTCTGCTGATCGTCAATCAAGTCAGAGGAATATATGAAGTCCGGAATCCAGACCTCATCCCCTATCACCGAGCAACGGTCGAGATAGCCGTGACATTCAAAGGGTTCTTCCTAGAGCATGTACCTCGATCTCAGAATCTGGAAGCTGATGCCCTAGCCAGTCTAGCTGCAGATTTAGCTATCCCTATAAGAAGGCAGAATTCGGTGATCCTTCTTAACAGAGATTTATTCTGTGTGAAAAATAACTTTTACATAGAACACAGCTATGCTGTGAACACAGATCTTCCCAGGAGAGACTAGAGAAGTCCCTTTATAGATTTTGTAGCATATAAAATCTTGCCGGAGGACCCTAAAGAAGCAGTATCCGTCAAAAGACGATTATTGCGCTTCTATTTCGACGCATCTTCCCAATGTCTATATCGCTGGTCTTATGACGGACTATTATTACGATGTCTCTCTGGTGAGGAAGCACAGCGGATTATCCATGAAGCTCATGACGGCAAATGCGGAGCACATCAACCCGGTCCTAAGCTACAGGATCGTATCAGAAGAATGGGCTATTACTGGCCTACTATGATCACAGATACAATAAAGTATGCAAGACAATGCAGAGGCTGTCAGGTCCATGCAGACTTTATACATCAACCTCCTGAATATCTATATCCTACGGTTGCGTCCTGGCCTTTCGAAGCATGGGGTATGGATATCATTGGTCCTATTCACCCGTCTTCTTTCAGAGGTCACCGGTTCATACTGGCCATCACAGATTATTTCTCCAAATAGGCAGAGGCGATCCCTCTTGCTGAGGTGAAGGCATCTAATGTGATCAGCTTCATTAAGCATCACATCATTTATCGCTTCGGGATACCCCAGAGGATAATTCATGACAATGGGCCTCAATTCATCAGCCAAGCGTTTCATCGATTTTGCGATAAAAATCGGATACAAAATGTGACCTCTACGGCATATAATCCTGCTGCTAATGGTTTGGCAAAAGCTTTCAACAAAACCATTATCAAGCTCTTGAAAAAGTTCGTCTCTTCGAACAAGAGGGATTGGAATGAGAACCGGGAGAATGTCTCTGGGCATACCGCACAACGGTACGAGCACCGACAGGTTGTACCCCATTCTCATTGGTTTACGGGAGCGAAGCAGTTCTTCCCATCGAAATCCAGATTCCGTCACTCTGGATAGCCGTGGCTAATGAGTTGACTCAAGAAAAGAATGACCTGTTAAGGCTTCAAGAGCTAGAAGGATTAGACGAGAAATGCCTCCAAGCTCAACAGCGCATCGCGTTCTACCAAGCACACATTTCCAGAGCTTTTAATCAAAAAGTAAAGAAAAGAGTGTTCAAAGTTGGCGAACTAGTTTTAGTTGTAAGAAGGCCGATGATTCTTACTCACAAGAGTAAGGGCAAATTCTAGCCCAAATGGGAAGGCCCTTATGTGATCGAGACGACGTTCTCAAACGGCGCTTACAGGTTAGCCAAGCCTAATGGAGACCTGTTAATGGCTCCTATCAATGGCAAATTCCTGAAGAGGTACTATGCTTAACCTCCTCTGCTCAAGTGGAATATGGCAAAAATCTTATTCTGACAAAACTACTTCCAAAACGAAACTAGTTGGATCGTATTCTATCATGTCCATATAACCTCTGAATATATATGTTTAACTAATTTGGAATTTCAAGACCTATCACGTCCATATTACCTCTGATAGTGTTTTGTGTACAAATTTTAGCTGAAGCGTATTCTATCATGTCCATATAACCTCTGAATAGATATGTCCTACTAAAACTTACCGAGAGTATATCACGTCCATATTACCTCTGATATCACTTTCACCCAAACATGTCATTTATATTCCAATATGATGGGTCCACAAAGTCAGACGAAAGCCTCTTTATTATTCCCCAAAAGAGCAAAATTACATTAGAAAGCAAAAAAGTACATCATTTGGGAGGAGCAGTTAGGTCGCGAATCTACCATGCCAGAGCAGCCATCCTCTCATCCCTGGAGTTCAAGACGTCAGCGCGAGCACGCTCCAACCTTGCTGCATCATTGTTCAAAGCGGATAGCTCAGACCGAGTACGTACGAAACCCGTACGGACAATACCCGCTTACGTCAGATTTTGTTGGGCGGTATCCTTCCGATTCGTCAACACATCTCGAGTTGCCGACAAAGAGACAGCCAGTTCCTCCGCTTGAGCGAGTTCATCTCTCAATCTGCGGACCCTTGCTGTCACTTCCTCATAGTCAACTTTGCACTGAGTCAGCTGAGGAATGACGTACTCCAGTTGGGCACTCTTCTGATCCATCTCCTGCTGCTGTTCCTGGACGGATTTGTCCAGAGATTCCAGTTGCCCAGCAAGCTCTGCAGTCAAGGAGTCAAATCTAGCCTGGACCAGGTCGTCAATGCTACCTCGATATAGCTGCTGATATTCGTTAATAGGTTGCTCCAAACCATTAACTATCTCCTCCAGAGTGTCAGCTACCCCAGTGTCATCGTATTCTCTGAACAGCACTATCGCAAACTGAGAGGAACTCCTCAGCGCCTCGAAGCTCAGATTCTTCTCCAACACCATTGATATCAATATTTTCATAGCGGTGTAGAAGATACTGGTGTACTGCTCAGTTAGCATGGCCAGATCCGAATGGACGCTGGGAGTGGCTGTAATATTGGCGAATCCCCCTCCAAGAACAATCGCAGACAATGTTGCCACAGCCGTCGCCTCAACAGGTGGTGCAACAAATGAAGATGCACCAATACCAGACGAAGTGACCGGCATACTCAAAGGAGGCATTGTCGCAATGACAGGCTCATCCTCCTCCTGAGATATCGGAACCGTCTTGGGCGAGACGGCACCCGAAAGTGTCTCCTCTTCAAAGTCGGGTACCTCCATGTCATCGTCAGGACCTGACACAGAGCCAAATGGCGCATCTACACTGCCCTCCCCGAAGATGTCTTCCCCTGAAAAGAAGACAAAAGGAAGTTAATATCAAAATAATGTCGACTTTTCTAAAAAGAAGCATAAAGATGACGTTTACCCATGGCCGATGGTGTATATGTCGCGTCTGCGGCCAGTACAGCTAAATTATTTCTTAATGATGCTAGGTAAGCTGTCATACCTAGAGAAGGTGGTGTGTCAACCGACACTGGCAAATATTCTTCCAAGCCCTCGTCAAGTTCCAGCCGAGGTTCATCAGGTGGAATCTCGCTGGGTGCACCTACAGACACGGCAGAGGTTTCTCTCGATGCTGACCCGGATAAAGATATCCTTATTCGGCTCGACCCCGAAGGCGATCTCGTTCCACTACCTGAAGCGGTAGCAGCGACAGCAGCCTCCAGCAGGAATTCTCTGGCACCGCCAGCCGGAATATTAGAGGGTCCCTCTCTAAAAGGCGAGGAACCTCCAATCAAAGAATCATCCCCAACAGGGGAAAACGCAGGCTCAGGAGCCTCATTGCCAGGAATCCGGAGAGGATGAGTAACCGTCTTCTTCTTTCTCTTGCGAGGGGAAGTCTTCTTCGGAGCAGGAGCCCTTCGCTTCCCAGAAATTACCAGAGCCCCTGCAGGTGGAGGTATTTTACCCCTCAGTACCGACAACAGAGGCTCATCCGGAGTAACGGACTCTTCACCCTCGTCAGAAGAAACCGAGGGGATTTTGACTCTTCCCCCAGGCTTGGAGGAGGGCACCCTAAACCTTCCATGCATATCAAAATCACGATGGAAGGTGTTGGTTGCCACATAGAACTGGGCATACGAGTGAAGAATGCGCAGCTCCATGGAGAGTGAAATCACGGGCACGGTAAAAGTTGCTTCAGTGCAACCCATGATGAAGTATCGCCATCCTCTCGCTCCATCAATGAGTCCACCCCTGGACCTGAAGCTGGTAACGGTATTGCCCACATGCAACTGGTCGTACCCAAACTGCCTGGCGAACCGACTATGCAGGTAGGGCTCCAAGTAGCAATGGTCTTCACTTCTGTACAGTAAATGGGAAGGTCTAATGCAGACCAACCAATTGAAAGCCTCAGGAGAAAGAATGGTCTGCCCATCGCCTACATCCTGAAGTCTAATCCCCTATTGATTGAGATGTACAGAAGGGACAGTGCAAAAAAGCTTCCAGCTGTGACTGAAGTTTAGCACCCGCCGACAGTCTAAAACTGTGGTCACGTTCCAGGAGTAATTCTTGTAGTTCAACAAGAAACTACCCCCCCGAACTACTGCCAGAGCCGGGAGACATTACCCTGGGGTTATGGAGAATTAACCATCCCATCAAATACATGTATGGTAATTCTACCCTAGGAAAGCTATCACGCCGAGTTTCATCGGCAAGCAGCCCATCAGTCATGGCCCTCAGGCCAGCTTGTATGCGGCACACCATGGCAGGGAGCAAGTCCAGTCTTGCCCCGAATACCAAATACACTGCAGGTCATAGCGTGTTGCGGTGAATGCGGTCCGCAGATGCGATACCGGGTACCACTAGTCGGCGCAGCCATATGGAGAGGAAGCCAGCCAGTTGAGCTTCCTTGGACAGAGGCTTGCGGCAATGCCTCAAATAGCTGTAGGCCTTAGTGCCTGCGGGATATTTCCCTCTCCTTTTGTCGAGAATCTGATATGGAGCCTCAGCGTCCTCCATAAGATCGTCGACTACCTGAGCAGTAAGCACGCTCAGAAAATTCAAAGGCTGATCCTTCGTATCCAAGACCTTCTCCGTCTTAGCATTTCTGGCCCGGTGAAAGAAAAGGTAGGACGCCCATTTATTGATGTGAGCCAAATCTGAAGGCTCACCATAAAAAGCGGTACAAGCAAGGTAGTGGCACATCAGCTCCTGGTATACGGCCACTACCCGAGGGTCTGAATCCCCCAACTCCCGATTCGTGGGAACATACTCTTCATATGGAGTATCCCCAATCGGCAGTCTCGAGATCTCTGCCATCTCGTGGAGGGCCAATCCCAACTCCCCCAGTGGAGTGGCAAAAGTTCCGGTGAGCGAGATATATCGCTCCATCAGAGCCAGAAACAGATTGGGGTTGGGAGGTAACCCAACACTGGTAGCGCTCACAGCTGCAAATAGACCAATGCTCTCCAGCTCAGTCTAAAAATGCTTCAGGGCCTAGTCAGCTAAGCGAGCCCATCGAAGATTTGTTGGGGTGATCCACCCATTGCACCGAGGATTCACCTTGGGGTATACTCCCCCGTGCCCCATGAAATTATTGCAGAAAGTCGGTAGTTGCACCGATTGGAGCACCAAGCTGTCTTCACTCGGGACATTGCCCGGGTACAGTCCCCTGAACGGCATCACAGAGCCGGAAGGGCGGCTGACAAACGACCCCTGGTCAGCTCCTTTCAGATAAAATATCTTTCCCGCCCGACCATGAAGATCGGGAGTCAGCGTCCACGATATCCTCCTAGGATGTGTAGCATGGAAGAATGCCGAGATGGGATAGTCTCTCAGCATCTTGGGCAGATACAAGACCAAGCCCCCGGCAGGGAAAATCCAGAGTTCTTTCTTGGGCTTCGTCTGGGACTGCTTGTCAATCATGTCCCCGAAGAGAAAAGTCAGCTTTATATATTGGTCCCAGTCTATGTACGTCAGGGGCTCTCCATTAATCATGTTCAGCAGCGTTCGCTCGTCCTGAGCCGATATCAAAATTTCCCTTCCTTCGAGATACTGGGGCCCGGAGATAGGAAATGTCACGTGAGACAGATCCTCCAGATAGTTGGAATACAGCATCCCGGCAGCAGAACCCATCACATCGGCTAGCGGAGACGCATGCAAGTTAACTGCAAAGAGTACAAGAGAACACATCAGTTTCTATACTAGACAATCTGGCAGCATATACCAAAAAAATCAACAGTCTGCACTTTACGCCAAGACTGTAAAAACTTGATCATTACGCTGGAATCCATTTCCTAGACGTAAAATTCAAGGTTGGCAGTATACAGTTTGTGTTTTACGCCAGACTGTCAAAGTTGAGTTATTACGCAGGAATTCTCATCCAGAAGCATAACACCCAATTTTGTAGTATACGCCAAGTTTTGACAGCCCGTACTTTTATGCCCGACTGTGAAAATATGGAGTTTTTATGCTGACACATTAGAAATGTGGGAGTAAAAGATGAAACGTCTCTGTGCATCATCTTCTTCAAAGAGGCTATCAGCATAGAAGACGACCTAGCGCGTTCACGTACAACGTGTGTGAAGTATTTTCAGTCGTTCTTTTTCGTCCCAAAAGCTCTACCTCTAAGGCCGGGTGCGCTGCTCGTCGGCGGGATACTTCATTCAGAATAAAGTTCGCCTTGCCCGACCAAAGTCGCTCTCGCTTGAGCAGAAGAGCGAGAAGAAGAATCAACTTTCTTTTCCTTAGTGGAGGGGATTTGTTTCGGGGCAATTCTGAAAACTTCGAAGGCTCGGAGAAGAAACGAAGAAGAACTCGAACAGTCGAAGGCTTTCTTTCGCAGAAGACGGATGGAAAGTTTTTCTCTCAAAAGCTTGGGGTATATATAGAGTTCGGATGGACTCCTCGAATCCTGAACCAAATCTCACATTTAATATTCGGTTATAATTGGGGACTACGTCAGCCTATTACTCAGAGAAGGCGGACAGTCAGCGAATTTAAAAAGTTTTCGTGTAAAGCAGATTATGGTTTTTACGCTAAGGAGCTTTCTACGCTCGACAGCTACAGATCTACGGTTTTATGCTCACAGGCTACAAGTCTATGGTTTTACGCCCGTATGCTTTTATGCTCGGTAGCTTTTACGCTCAAGAGGCTACAAACCTACGACTTCACGCTCAGCAGCTACAAATCTATGATTTTACGCTCAGTGGCTTTTACGCTCAGAGGCAACAAATCCGCAACTTCACGCTCGGAAGATTTTCTTTTCAGAGGCTACAAATCTATAGTTTCTACGCCCAGATGCTCTCATGCTCAGCAGCTTTTACGCTCGAGAGGCTACGAACTTATAATTTTATGCTCATCTACAGTTATAGATCGATGACTTTTCGTATATCTGAGAATATGCAGGACAGAGTATGCGTATATCTGAACAATTCTTAAAGCGGTCAATTGCAAGAGTTCACACAGAAGATACTCCTTCTTGACCTCAAAATATCCCAAGTACCCGAAGCATACAGAGTTCAACATTAACAATTACTCTTCTCAATGGGTCGATTGGAGGTTCATCCAGAATCCAGTCTGAATATTTTATCTACAAATTCAAGATGGCGACTCAGTTTTTGACAGCCATTTCTCGCCCTGTTCCAAGGGATTTTCGAGAAATCATTCTTGAAGATGATGTCTGAACAAGAATTCTGTTTATCAGAAGTGACAGTTCAGAATTCTACGCGGTTCCACATTCCTAAAATAGCAGGACAGTTTGAATACTCGACTCGAATGCTAAGCGGCTTTCTGTGCATCCTTAGTTATGCTTAAAAGACAGGACGAAACCTAGCAATCTTTCTATCAGAGTCGGCGTAAAGTTACCAGACGTGTCGAAGCAACACATATTCAGACTTCACAAGCAAAGTATATGGCAAGATAATCATATGCACAGAAGAAAGACGATTTTATTCATTTTCATGATTACATATGAGATAAATCTAATCTACAAAGAGATTTTTCTTTATTTTCATGATTACATATGAGGGAAATCCCGTCTACAAAGGATTTCCTCATCATCGTCGGAAGGCCACCCCCAGAGTTTGTTCTGCCAGGTTCTCGCATTGGTGGACTTCTTCATCCATCTTCTCCAGTAGTTAGTCGGTTTCCACAACCGACTAACAAGAAAATGATACATGGCGGGAGGATACAGAACTGGGCCTGCATAAATCATGCAGATCCCATGCTCCATACGCCATGACAGATTGAGTTGAGGTATTTCACCCAGCTCAATACTCAAGGACAGAGCTAGTTTGTCTGCTCTTGTCCACGAATGACAGGAGAAGATACATCTTGCAAGCTGTGTGGTCAAATACTACCCTTCCTCTCTTCGGAAGAACCGTCATACAAAGTTGCTGATTATCCCGAGCAAAGGAGGCTATGATATCCTTCCATGATCCATCATTGCAGAGGACATTTGCTCGAAGATGCCGTCTTTTTTGGCTCCTTACATGCTGAAAGAACATGATCTTCTTCTTCCTCAAATCGACCCGACGAACTCAGGCGATCATCTCTGTGTGGTGAAGGAAATATGGGAAGAACATGTTAAACTCCTCAACCTTTTATAGGCAAGAGAGAGCCCTCCGAATCCCAACGGATCCCCAATAAACTCTGCCATAAAGTCAGCCTTGAAGGACGTGTCAGACTTGACCGTTTTAAGCTTCATTCAAAGCGTTTCAAATTACGAGGAATTTAAAAGCTTTGAAGGGGGTCTTGTAGAAGCATAAAAAATACGCTGGATAGATATACGCAGCATATTGAGGATGGGCAGCGTAAAAAGATGACTTCAGAGCCATCAACGTAAAACAGAGCTTTTCCGCTGAGCGTAGCGTAAAATATAAGCTCAAGGACCATCCACGTAATGTAGTATGTCCAGGCTGCTTCAGCGTAAAAAGGGTGCTACACCACCTTTATGGCGTAAAACTCATCCGCTTTCAATTCAGTATTGAAGTATACGAGGAACGCTTCATATTTTTCGAAATGAACCTGTCAGATCATGTAGTGAACCTGATGTCTGGACTCCTGACAAAGAGTACTGCACGACTACCCAGGCGACGGCTATAATGATGGCGCGGCACAGCAACCCAGGCTGTCATTTACTGCCATTTTCTTGGCATAAACCGCTTTTACGCATACAAAGGAATACGCTACCTAGTTTTACATAGGCAGACGTGAGTTTCTTACGCTCCGTAGAAGACAAACAGGCTGCCACGTCAAAAGCTGCTCTTCGTACAGGGCTCGAGGCACGTCTCTGCATTTAATGTGCAGAGTGATGACAGAACTCGCGGCACGTCTCTGTGTTTAATGCACAGAAGGGTGGCAGACCTTCAAAACATGCCTCTGCATTTAATGCGCAGGATAATGGTGGATCTCTGCATTTAATGCAGGAGATTTGATTAATGTCACCGAACCGTCGTTTAGTGACATCCCTTTTGCATAAACTGCTTTTACGCTTACAAGGAAATACGCTGCCTAGTTTTACACAGGCAGACGTGAGCTTCTTACGCTCCGCAGAAGACAAACAGGCTGCCACGTCAAAAGCTGCTCTTTGTACAGGGCTCGAGGCACGTCTCTGCATTTAATGTGCAGAGTGATGACAGAACTCGAGGCACGTCACTACGTTTAATGCGCAGAAGGGTGGCAGACCTTCAAAACACGCCTCTGTATTTAATGCGCAGGATAGGGGAAGATCTCTGCATTTAATGCAAGAGATTTGATTATATCTCCAAAAGCCGTTAATTTCGGCTAAGACGTCCACATCATCACTTTAGCATATTATGCCAACTCAGGCCACAGTCAGAGGAGAAGGATCATCTATCTTCTGCGCCCACTCGTCTTCTACGCCTACTCGGCTTCTACGCCCACTCGGCTTCTATGCCTACTCGGCTTCTACGCCTACTCGGCTTCTATGCCTACTTGGCTTCTACGCCATGGTGACAGTTATTGGCTTCTACGCCAACCTCTACTACGCGACGGATAACTACCTACGTGGCTTTTATGCCGTGATCTTTGCAGTAGTTATACGCGTTGTCTCTTAATTGACATGCGTCACACGCTCATTCAAAAGGTCATCTATACACGGGCAATGGTTATTGTAACCGTCGTGTAAAAGGGTATTGTACTTTCCACTACTCGATTTCTACGCCGACTGAGTGGTCACTGTCACTAAAACTCTATAAATAGAGACCTCTATCAACAGAGCTCGGAGGTTAGAGAGGTCAGAGAAAAATTGGTCAAAAATTAGAGGGAAAACGGTCGAGAGAGAGAGAAGAATCCAGAGATCAGGCAAAGAGTAGCGATCGACGACTTTGGCATCGAGCATCCACTCTCTTTAGCAACCTTCGAAGCTGCTTTCTGTCTTCTACGACACTTCTTCATCATCGTGTGGTCCAAGGGACAAAATGATCGACTGCAGATCAGACTCCTATAGCAATATTTACCAGATTAAAAAAATTGTACTCGACATCCTCGTATATGATTAATTGTACTGCTTGTTTGTAAACATAAAGAGCGGGTTTTCGTATAAAACCTCGTTTCCATATCTTTCATTTATTTTATCAAACAACAGTCGTCTAGTGACATAACCCTTGATATAAGACATCGTTTACGCATTCAAGGAATACGCTGCCAATTCTATACAGGCAGATATGAGCTTTACGCTCTGGATGAGACGAAACCAACAGCCACGTCAAAAGTTGTTCTTTGTACAGAAATCGAGGCACGTCTCTGCAATTAATGCGCGAGATTGGGGCAGATCTCTGCATTTAATGCATGAGATTTGGTTCTACTTTTAATGACTGGGTGAGCTATAATTAGGGCTAATACGTCCACATCACCATCCCCGTACATTACGCCAACCAGGCTATTTTCAGTTATAGGAGCACGTCGTATGCTATCTCCTCGAAATACGCCAACTCAGGCTATATTTATAAAGGTGCTTGATAAGGCTATCTGCCCCAGAACACGCTCAAAACCTCAGTCAATGAAGGATAACTGGCTATCTTTACGCTGGTTACTTATCCATGCAGCATCAAGCTTTACGCAGAATTTGGCTTCTACGCCAACATGACAGATACTTGGCTTCTATGCCAACATGATATCTATTTTGGCTTCTACGCGAACTTGACAACTATTCGGCTTTTACGCCCACTTGGCTTTTACGCCATCAGAACAGCTTTTGGCTTTTATGCCAACGAGATAGTTATTTGGCTTTTATGTCAACCATCTCTACGCGAGGGGCAGTTATCTACGTGGCTTGTATGCCGTGATCTTTGATAAGCGATTATACGCATTACCTCATGATGGGACACGCGTCACACGCCAACTCAGGAGATCATTCATACGTGGGTAGCAGTTATTATAACCGTCGCGTAAAAGGTGCAGCTCTCTTCGCTGTTCGGTTTCTACGACGACTATGACCAAATTCTATAAATAGAGACCTCTGTCCACGAAGGTCAAGGGGGTCAAAGAAAATAGGTGGAAAGTCGAGGATTTTTAAAGAAAAGAGAGTATATACAGAGAGCATTTTGGCAACGAGAGTTCAATCCCTCCTGCAGTCTTTGAAGCTTCTTTTTCGTCTTCTACAGTACTTTTTCGTCATCGTGTGGTCCAAAGGACAAAGTGATCGACCGTAGATCAGACTCCTATAGCAATATTTCTCCAGAATTAAATTTTTGTACTTAACATCCTCGTATAGGATTAATTGTACTTTTTTTTCTTGTTTGTAAACCAAAGAAAGGGTTCCGTATAAACCTAGTTTCAATTTCTTTCGTTTATTATCAAACACAAGATGGCAACTCTGCTGGGGAAGATGGCGACTCTGCTGGAGACTACTTTCTCATCTGACGAGAAAGCCATTGCTCAACACGATGTTGTATCTGTAGGATCAACGAAGAAGACTCTGGTCGTCCAATTCGACCAATCGGCTTACGAAGACATGCTTCGAGCAAGGGGTAGCTCTCATTCCCTATCTGTCCAAGACAACAGGAAATTGCGTAAAGTATGGATGCCCCGGACATCCTCTACCTTTCCTGTGGACTCTCTCTCTCCGATCAACAAGGTTGTGACAGCGCGACCTCTACGCCTTGGGCGTAATAATCCGTCTCCCGTCTGTGACGTGGCAGACGAAGATTCTGGAAATGCCTCAGTGCCAATCCAGAAGTCTACTCTACGCCTTGGGCGTAAAACTTTGTCTCCCGTCTGTGACGTGGCAGACGAAGCTTCTGGCAATGCCTCTGTGCCAATCCAGAAGTCTACTCTGTGCCCTGCGCGTAAAACTTTGTCTCCCGTCTGTGATGTGGTAGACAAAGCTTCTGGCAGTACCTTAGTGCCAATCTAGAAGTCTACTCTGCGCCCTGCGTGTAAAATTTTGTCTCTCGTCTGTGACGTGGCAGACAAAGCTTCTGGCAATGCCTTAGTGGCAATCCAGAAGTCTACACCGCGCCCCGTGCATAAAATTCAGTCTTCCGTCTGTGACGTGGCAGACAAAATTTGTGACAATGCCCTAGCACCAATTTAGAAATTCCAAACACGCTCCGCGCGTATAAATACATCTCCTCTCTGCGATGAGCCAAATGGTCCTTACAATCACCGTAAGGGAAAACAAGTGGCGGATTTCCCGACCTCTCAGCATTTACGACATCAAGAGAAGAATCTGCCCGCTCTTCAGATTACGCGGAATGCTGACGGCCGATTGAGGACTTCCTCAGTTTTACGCCAACCTGTGCAAAGCTCCAGATTACGCCAGGATAAGCCTCTCAGCGTAAAGAAGACCCGGTTCACAGGAACATACGTTCCTCAGACGGATGACGGATCATACGCTACTCATATGGCTGAACTGCTGTATTCTTATGGCAGTGAAAGAGTTATGATTCCCAATATCCGCACTCCAACTGATGTAAAAAGGCAGAATAAGCCTTCTTCTTCTTCTCCTTTTAATCCTCCTGACTTGCATAATTTCCTGATCCAGAAGCGCAAAGATATAGGATCTTCTAACATGTCTATTACACCCCCTAGGGAGCATTGTTGTAATAGTCATAAAGTTGTAGTTAACTACTGCTGTTATAAGGCAAAATGGTCAGTTTTTGACCGGTTGAACTACTCTTTGCCTTTACAGGAAGAAGAGCCTACATTCACATCAGTGAACATGGCTTCACACGTTCCTAGAGGAAGGTCAAATTCAAGACGTCATCCCTCTAGAACTCCAAGCCAAAGGAGATTCGACAGACTCCTTGAGAATATTGATGCTGGTGCGTTTCGAAACACCCGTTCGAGATCACGATGACCGACTTCATATTCTTCTGATTCTGACACTGGGGGTCGCCAATTCCCGAATCGGATGCTGAAAGTATAGACTCAATCTCTACAGAGATCTATATTAACCCTTCCATAGCATCCATAGAAATGGGAGTCTATGCCATTGGAGATGAACACGAAGAGGCTTTTCCATCAGGGAATACTGAGCAACGTATCGCTATATTGGAAGCATCATTTAAAGAGATACATTCCATGATGGAGAATATGCACCAGATGATGGTGACTCAACATGCAGCTGCTATAGCTCAAGCATCGGTTCCTCTGAGTCAAATACGTGTGGGAGTGGACCTACCACCATCCAATGCGAACCAGGAGCCCGTTTTAAATCAAGAGTTAGCGGCTCCTCAACTTCCTAACTCGGAGAATGTATTGCCTCCTGTTGGAGTTACGATACAAATAATCTCTCACCACTCTGTGGTCCCTTTACCAGCTGAAGACCCGATGCAAGAAATACGGGAATTAAAAGCCCAATTTGATGCCTTGAAGCATAAGGATCAGCTCAAGAAATTGGGAATAAACCAGCCATACCCAGCTATCTGGGACGAGATCCCTTTCCCACCCAAATACAAACCACAGGCGATGGTTTTGTTTGGGGGAAAGACGTCACTGAGCCAGTACATGAACTACTTTAGCATGATGACTGTATTATTGCAAGGGAATTATGCCCTTCTCACTCGAGTGTTTAAAGGCTGTCTGTCTGGGGTGGCCTATCAGTGGTACCGTAGTCTTGCGGACAACTGTATTACTTCCTTTGAAGATTTTAAGACTCTGTTCTTCGCTCGATTCTATGAAGGAGGGATGAACATGTCTATGTCCTCACCCATCGAAGTAAAGCAGAAGGAGAAAGAAAATGTTCGTACTTTCATCGAACATTTTCGTCACGCTACTTTGCAGATGCCTCCCGGGGTTCCAAATTCTACCTTGATGGACATTTGCAGGAAGAACTTTCTTCCACTAATCTCGGTGTTCATAGGACCATATCAGTTCCATAATTGGCCCTCGTTTATTATCTCAGCGGTAGCAGCTGAAGACAACAGTTAGAAGGTGCGTGACAATGGAATCATGATCTCTACCTCTGATAGAGGGAAGAGGTCATCCTCCAATAGCGACTATTCTCGTGGTTCCAAAGGAAAAGAAGCTCTGGCGATCAATACGTCCAGGCAATATACTCCAGGGACTACGCAGACGAATCCTGGGACTTCTAGGCCTAAAGAAGAATATTTTTTTAACGACGAAGATATTCCGAGCATATTCGATTGTCTAGTCAAAAGCGGCAAGCTCACCCTCCCCGAGGTAAAGCAGCCTAATGAAGTCGGCAGTACCAATAATCCTAAGTACTATATTTTTCATAGGTACATACATCATCCCACAAAGGCGTGTTATGTACTAAAGAGAAAAGTCTAGGAGTTGATCGACGCCAAGGCCATCACTCTGCGTAATAGCGAGAAGACGGTCACCGCCAACATGATCTCCCTCCAATTCGGCAATCTGCCCCCTCAAGAAGTTCCGGATGGTGTTGTACCTATTTTCTGGACGATGATGAACATTGTTAATGTCCCTCCATCCAGGGGTCAAAATCATGACCTGGTACCCCTAACTACCTAGTGTGGTGAGATTATATGGGTTTATCCTGATCTGGTGTCAGAGATTGAGGAAAAGACTCAAGCTGCTAAGGCTAAGTCTAAAACGAACTCAAGGTGTAAACTATGCCATATGGTTGCAATATTCCCGACATAAGAAGAAGAGGCTTTGGCTACCGGAACCCGTTCAGAGAAAGCCTACCTCATGGACTATGGAGGAAACCAGGAAGATACAACGGCAAACACTTCAGCTGCCAAAATTCCAGAGCCTAAACCTGTCATACCAGAGGCAGGTCCTTCTAGACCAACTTTGGCGGACAAGGGCAAGCAAAAAAAAGTGCATTTTGATAAACCTTTGAAGAATATTCAAAACAAAGGTTTGGAGAAACCATATAACTTCGACATCCTGGCCCAGTTGGCTAACACACCAGCCAGATTGTCCATTTTTGAGCTCCTAAGGCTATCCAAAGACACTTATCAAGCCTTGAGTGAAGCGTTAATGCAGGAAGATGTATGCTTGACTCAGCTCAAGTCCCCCGATAAAGAACCGGTGGCATGCCCTCAATGCCATAGTGTAATGGAAGTGGTCCCTAACATTAGTTTCACTTAAGATGACATGCTGTTGAAACATAACAAGCATGACAGGCCCCTCTATTACATCGGATACGTCGATTCCATGGAGGTAGACCGGATTCACATAGATCCGGGATCGTCGATCAGCATTATCCCTCATAGTCTGCTCAGACCACTGAGGATTCCTACAAGCGAACTGGCTTACACTACCACTACAATCATAGTCTTCAACGCCAGAAAAAGTAAGCCTTTGGGAAAGATTCGTCTGAGGATCCAGATTGGGGATCTTAGATCAGTGGCTATATGCTACGTCATCGATTTGGAGGTGTCCTACAACATTCTGCTGGGCAGACCATGGATCCACGATCACAACATTGTTCCTTCGACTCTACATCAATGCTTCAAATATGTAGATACCCAAGGAACAGTAAAAACGGAGTTTCCTGACCTTAACCCGTTCAAAGGAGTAGAGTCCTACTATTTTGATGCCATGTTGTACACCCAAGACTACATGAAGGAGGTGTCAGGCAAGACGGAGGAGGAATCCCATCGGGAGCCAGGAGAACCATCTGCTGACCAACCCCCTGTCGATCCAAGTGAAAGGGCAGACTACCCGTCCGAAAGTCATGGAACCCATGGCTATCCACTTGAGCAGAACTAAATCAGGAGGAGGAAGTGATCCCCTAGTGATCACTTTGAACCAGAAGCCTCCACCTTTGGTCATCAACCTCCGGCGCAACAAACAGCCGACTGATGTAAATAAAACCGGAAACGTGGTTTTTGACGATAATAAAGATTCTTTTTTCCAGTATACTGACGCTCAATTTCCAAATCAGGAACTCTCCCCCCATAACGATATAGAACCTATAGCACAAAAATTCCTGGAAGCTATAGATTCCTATCATCTGTATGTATGGGAAGTGGCGTCAACATCTAATGTCATCACGACATATGGGCCATATGCAGATTCTATCTTTATTATCCTGCCTACTCGCAGCAATCAGCATCCAATAGTCTTCGGTCGCATGCGCAACAGACCGATTGTACAAGAAGATTCTTACGAGTCTGATGCTGGAAAAATGCAGGTCCACAGATATAGCCCACAAGCTTTGAAGATTATGCAAAGTATGGATTATGACTTGAAGCTGAAACCAGGTCTCAACTATGGGAAATGCAGACGAATACTGTTGCATGGCAATCCCTACTGTCAACGAACTCATTTTGGGTTAGGGTATACCACGTCTCTTGCAACTTCTGAGTCAAATGAGGATACCTTTTCCTCTTCTCAAGATGACTCGTCGTCCTCCGGCTCATATGCTGAACTGAAACGGGTATTATCAGTAAATATGGTGTTGACAGATTCTCTCGAAATAGAGGAACAAGAATCTGAACCATTCAAAGATGAATCATGGTCTCAGCAAATGGATACACAATGGGAACTCCGGTTCAAGCAGAGAGAACCGCCCACTGAAGATAAAGTTATCCAAATCGATGTTGGGGATGAACTTTCACCAAAGCCGATATTTATCAGTAACAATCTTTCCGAAGAAGAAAGGGAAGAAATAATCCAGCTGATAAAAGAATATATCGATGTCTTCGCATAGAATTATGAGGATATGCCAGATTTTGATCCAAAGTGGCTACCCGTAAGCTCAACATATTGCCTAATTCAAAGTCGGTAAAGCATCACCAACGCCGGTTCCGTCCAGATATGATGGATGCCATCGAAGCTGAAATCAAGAAGTTGATAGCCTGTGGGTTCATCCGGAAAGAACAAACATCCTGACTGGGTCGCCAATATTGTCCCGGTTATGAAGAAAAGTGGGAAAGTGCGTGTTTGCATCAATTTTTAAGATTTGAATACGGCATGCCCTAAAGATGAGTTCCCTTTTCCTATTACAGACGTCATGATCAAAAATACGTACAGTTTTGAGCGCATATCTTTCATAGACGGATTCTCAGGATATAATCAGATTAAGATGAATCCTGAAGATGAGAAGAATACTGCCTTCCGGACACCTCTGGGGTATATTGCTACCCAGTCATGCCCTTCGGACTGAAGAATACTGGGGCTACATATCATTGAGCTATGAGTAACATATTCCATAAGCACCTGCACAAAATAGTAGAATGTTATGTAGACGATATTGCTGTCAAAAGCCGATTCAAGGATAATCACATCCAAGACTTGAAGATAGTATTCGAGTTGATGCGCCAACATCAACTCAAAATAAATCCTATAAAGTCCTTTCTTGGTGTATCCAGTGGCAAATTTCTAGGATTTGTCATTACCGCTAAAGGCATTCAAGTGGACCCTGATAAAATGAAGGCTATCTTAGAAATACGACCACCCCGTAATCTGAGGGAACTCAGAGGATTTCAAGGTCGTCTGGCTTATATCAGGAGATTCATATCCAACCTCTCTGGAAGATGTCAACCTTTTACTCGCCTCATGAAGAAAGGTGTGTCCTTCGTATAGGACGAAGCCTGTCAGCAAGCGTTTAATATCCTACCTCACTAATCCTCCAATTCTGGTGCCTTCCGTCATAGGAAGACCATTTTTGCTGTATGTTCGAGCAATGGATCATTCTTTAGGAGCTCTCCTCGCACAAAAGAATAATGAGGGTCAAGAACAGGATATCTACTATTTAAGCAGGATGATGGTCGGAGCTGAATACCGGTACAATCCAGTAGAAAAAGAATGCTTGGCCCTAATGTTCGCCATCCAAAAGACGCGATATTATGTCACAGGCCAAACTATTCATATCATCTACATGATTAATCCTCTTCGGGTATTGATGAACAAGATGAGTGTTCTCAATTTCCGACTCGCGACTTGGGCGATGTTACTAACACTGTATGATATGGTGTATGTCCCTCAGAAGTCCATCAAAGGTCAAGCCTTGGCTGATTTCTTAGTTGCTCATCCAATTTTGAAAACCTCTAAACTATAAGAGGACATTCTCGACGAAGTTGCCGAATGTAATTCCGCAATAGAAAGTGATACATGGCAGCTATTCTTCGATGGTGCCTCCAGGATTGGTCCCAGGGGAAATATGGTTTCAGGAGTAGGAATTATCCTGGTCACTCCTGATAAACTCGTCATCTATCGAGCATATTCTCTTAGTAAACCCTGCTCTAATAATATGGCAGAGTATAATGCCCTATTAATCGGGCTTCAAGTCACTAAAGAATTGGATGTTGAATACCTGGAAGCTTTTGGTGATTCCCTGCTAATCATCAATCAGGTCAGAGGAATATATGAAGTCTGCAATCCAGACCTCATTCCTTATCACCAAGCAACGATCGAGATTGCAATATCTTTCAAAGGATTCTTCCTAGAGCACGTGCCCTGATCTCAATATTTGGAAGCTGATGCTCTGGCCAGTCTAGCTGCAGATCTAGATATTCTTATAAGGAGACAGAATTCGGTGATTCTTCTTAACAGAGATATGTTTTGTGTGAAAAATAATTTTCACATAGAACACAGCTATGCTGTAAATACGGTTCCTCCTGAGAGAGACTGGAGAAGTCCCTTTATAGATTTTGTGGCATACAGAATCTAACCAGAGGATCCTAAAGAAGCAGCGTCTATCAAAAGACGATCATTACGCTTCTATTTTGATGCTTCTTCACAATGTCTATATCGCCGAACATACGATGGACTACTGCTATAATTTCTTTCCGATAATGATGCAAAACGGGTTATCCGTGAAGCTCACGATGTTGTATGTGGAGCACATCAACCCGGTCCTAAGTTACAGGATCGTATCAGGAGGATAGGCTACTACTGGCCTACTATAATAGCAGATGTAGTAAAATATGCAAGACAATGCAAAGCCTATCAAGTTCATGCAGATTTTATACATCAGCCTTCTGAGTATCTACATCCTACCATTGCATCATGGCCTTTTGAAGCATGGGGTATGGATATCATTGGTCCTATTCACCCATCATTTTCTAGAGGACATCGGTTCATATTGGCTATCACGGACTACTTCTCTAAATGGGCTGAGGCAATTCCCCTTGCTGAAGTAAAGACATCCAACATGATCAACTTTATCAAGAACCTTGTCATTTATCGCTTTGGGATACCCCGAAGGATAATTCATGACAATGGGCCTCAATTCATCGCCAAGCGTTTCACCGATTTTGCGATAAAAATCGGATACAAAATATGGCCTCTACGGCATACAATCCGGCTGCTAATGGTTTGGCGGAAGCCTTCAACAAAACCATCTTCAAACTCTTAAAAAAGTTCGTTTCTTCGAACAAAAGGGATTGGAATGAGAAGCTGGGAGAGTGCTTCTGGGCATACCGCACAACGGTACGAACATTGACGGGTTGTACCCCATTCTCATTAGTCTATGGGTGTAAAGTAGTTCTTCCCATTGAAATCCAAATTCCATCAGTCAGAATAGCAGTGGCTAATGAGTTGACTCAGGAAAATAATGATCGACTACGGCTTCAAGAGCTAAAAGGATTAGACAAAAAATGCCTTCAAGCTCAACAGCATATTGCATTCTACCAGGCACGCATTTTCAGAGCTTTTAATCGAAAAGTGAAGGAGAGAGTGTTCAAAGTTGGTGAGCTAGTTATAGCTGTAAGGAGGCCAATGATCATTACACACAAGAGTAAGGGTAAATTCCAGCCCAAATGGGAGGTCCCTTATGTGATTGAAACAATGTTTTCAAACGACGCTTACAGATTAGCCAACCCTGGCTCCTATTAACTGTAAATTCCTGAAGAGGTACTACGCTTAATCTCCCTTGCTCAAAGGAGTATGGTGAAGATCTCATTCTGACGATACTATGTACAAAATTTAGTTGGATCGTATTCTATCATGTCCATATGACCTCTGAATAGATATGTTTAACTAATTTTGAATTTCAAAACCTATCATGTCCATATTACCTCTAATAGTGTTTTGTATACAAATTTAGTTGGATCATATTCTATCATGTCCATATAACCTCTGAATAGATATATACAGCTGAAGCTTACCGAAATTATATCACGTCCATATTACCTCTCATATCACTTGCACCCTAGCCTATCATTTATATTCAAAAATGATGGGTCCACAAAGTCAGATAAAGTCTCTTTATTATCTTCGGGAAAGAGCAAATTACATAGAAAAGCAAAAAGTACATCATTAGGGAGGAGCAGTCAAATCACGAATCTGCTGCGCCAAGGCGGCCATTCTCTCATTCCTGGAGTCCAAGATATTAATGCGAGCCCGTTCCAGTCTTGCCTCGTCATCACTCAGAAGGGACAGTTCGGACCAAAAATATACAAAATCGGCATAAATGACACCCGCACGTGCCAAGTTCTGCTGAGTTGTATCCATTTGACCCTTCAACTTATCTCGAGCTGCCAATGACTGGAGAGCCTACTCCTTTGCCTGAGCGAGTTTAGCTACCAATTTGTGGACCCTCGCTTCATTTCCCTTATGTTCGGCCTCACACTGGGTTAGTTGAGGAATAACCTCCTCCAAGATGGCCTGCTCTTTATCCATCTCCTATTGTTGTGCCTGGATGGATTTGTTTAAGCATTCCATCTATTCAGCAAGCTTCACAGTCAAGGAGTCGTACTCGGCCTGAATCATATCATCGACGTTGCCTCGAGATAGTTACAAATATTCATTAATGGGTTGTTCTAAACCATTAACTATGTGCTCCAGCACATCAGCTTGTCCAGCATCATTGAAATTTCTGATCGACGCTATCGCAAGCTGGGAGGACGTCAACAGATTATCAAAGATCATGTTCTTCTCTAGCACCATAAAAATTAACTCCTTCAAACTGAGGTAGAATAGGCTGGTATATTGTTCAATCAGCATATCGAAGACCGGATGCACACTAGGAGTGGCTGCGATACCAGGAAATCTCCTTCCAGGAATGACCGTAGAGGATGTTGCCACGGTTGTTACCTCTATAGAGGGTGCTATAAAAGAATGAACACCAGCAACGGTTGAAGTTGCTGGCGTACTCAACGAAGGAGGCACAGTCGCGATAAAGGGCTCATCCTCCTCTGAAGATATCTGAACTGCTGTTGGCGAGACGACACTCGAAAACATTATAGACGAAGGATCAACAGTGGCAAAGCATGCCCCTTCGGTATCAAACACCGCCGTTTTATCGGCAGTATCCGCAACAAACTCAAAGGTTGCATCAACTCCGTCCTCCCCTGAGATGTCTTCACCTGAAGAAGACAAGAGAAAGTTAATATCAATTTGATGTTAATTTTCCTAAAAAAGGCGTAAAGACAACATTTACCCATGGCCGATGGTATATATGTCGTATCCGCAACCTGAATAGCTAAATCATCTCTTAATGATGCTAGACAAGCTATCATACCTGGAGAAGAGGGTGCACCAACTGACACTGGCGGGTAGTCTTCCTAGTCTTTACCAAGATCCACTCGAGGCTCATCGGGTGGAATCTCACAGGAAATACTTACAGACGAAGTAGGGGTTACTCCCATTATTTGTCTGGATAAAGGTATCCTTAATATGCTCAGCCTCGGAGGCGATCTCGTAGCACTACCAGAAGCAGTAGTAGCAGCAGTGATCTCGAGCAAAGAATCTCCGGCACTGCCAGCCGGAATTATGGAGGTTCCCTTTTTAAAAGTCGAAGGACCTCTAATCAAAGAATCATCCCCGATAAGGGAGACGACAGGCTCGCTCCTAGGAGCCCCCCTGGTGGAAGCCCTTTTCGGACCTCTGGCAATCTTCTTCTTGCGAGGGGAAGGCTCTTTCGTAGTGGAAGCCTTCCGTTTCTGGGGGATAACGAGAGGCTCTGCTGGCGGAGTTATTACGCCTCTTGGTATTATTGACAAGAACTCGTCTGCCCCGACGGTGTCTTCATTCTCATCCGAGGAAACAGACGAAATCTCCTCCCTTCCACTAGACCTATGGGAGGGTATCCTAAAACTTCCATGCACATCAAAATTGCGATAGAAGCTATTGATGGACGCATAGAACTGCGCATAGGAGTGAAGGATGCGCAACTCCATAGGGAGAGAAGTCGTGGGCATAGCAAAAGTTGCACCAGTACAGCCCGTGATAAAGTATCGCCATCCTCTGGCTCCATCAATAAGTCCACCTTTGGACTTGAAGCTGGTAATGGCATTCCCCACATGCAACTGGTCGTACCCAAACTGCTTGGCGAACCGACTAGGCAAATAAGGCTCCAGGTAGCAGTGGTCATCGCTTCTGTACAGCAAATGGGAAGGTCTAATACAGACCAACCAGTAGAAGGCTTCAGGAGAAAGAATGTTCCTCCCATGCCCCCCATCCTTAAGTTTCTTCCCCTATTGATTGATATGTACAGGGGGATGATACAGAAGAGCTTTCAGCTGTGGACAACATTTAACGCCCGCCGGCAATCTATGACGGTCGTCACGTTCCAAGAGGAATTCTTATAATTAAATAAGTTATTTTTCGAACCGCTAGCAGGACCGAGAGACATTACCCGGGTGTTATGAAGAACTAACCATCCCATCAAGTATAGAAATGGTAATTTCACTCGGGGAAAGCTTTCACGCTGCGTATTATCAGCTAGCAGCCCATCAGTAAGGGCCCTCAGGCCTGCTTGTATTCTACATACCATAGCAGGAAGCAAGCCCAGTCTTGCTCCGAACACCAAATGCAATACAGGCCATAAGGTGTTGCGATGGATATGATCTGCAGACGCGATGCCAGGCACTACCCAGCGGTGAAGCCAGACGGAGAGAAAGCCAGCCAATTGAGCTTTCCTTGACAGAGGCTTATGACAATTCCTCAGATAACTGAAGGCTTTTGTGCCTGCAGGGTAACCCTCTATCTCCTCATCAAAAATATGATCTGGAGCCCCTGCGTCTTCAATAAGGTCATCGACCGTGTTAGCATTGAGCATGCTCAGGAGGTTCAAGGGCCTATCTCGGCTATCTACCACCTTGTCCGGCTTAATATTTCTGGCCAGGTGGAAGAAGAGATAGGTTGCCCACTTGTTGATGTGAGCCAAGTCAGAGGGCTCCTTGTAGAAATTTGTACAGGCAAGATAGTGGAACATCAGCTCCTGATATACTGCCACTGCCCGAGGATTTGTATTCCCCAACTCCCTGTTTGTAGGGACGTACTCTTCATAAGGAGCGTCCCCCATTGGCAGCTTTGAAATCTCTGCCATCTCATGAAGGGCTAAGCCCAACTCACCTAGCAGAGTGGCAAAAGTCCTAGTGAGCGAGTTGTATCGCTCCATCAAGGCTAAGAACAAGTTAGGGTTGATAGGCAGCCCAACACTTGTGGTACTCACGGCCGTGAACAAACTAATACTTTCCAGCTCCGTCTGGAAGTGCTTCAAGGCCCAGGCAGTCAAACTGGCCCATCGAAGATTCCCCGGGCTAAGCCATCCACTGGTCCGAGGGTTGACCCTAAGGTACATTCCTTCCTGCCCTATAAAGTCATTGCAGAAGGTCGATATCTGAACCAGCTGGATCAGCAAAGTATCCTCACTCGGGATACTACCCGGCAGCAATCCCCTAAAGGGCATAACAGGGCCCGGAAGGAAGGCTCATATAGGCCCCCCGGTCGTATTCCTTGTTGTATAAGATCTTCCCCGGTCGGCCGTGAAGATCGGGAGTCAGGGTCCATACCATCTTCCTAGGATGTGTGGCGTAGAAGAACTCAGAAATAGGGTAATCCCTGAGCATCCGGGGCAGATACATAACCATGTCCTCAGCAGTAAACATCCAATCCTCCTTCTTGGGTTTAGTCTGGGACTGTTTGTCGATAACATCCCCGAACAAGAAGCCTGGCTTCTTATACTCCGTCCCGTCTATGTATGTCAGAGGCTCCCCACTGATCATACTCAATAGCATGCGTTCTCCTTGGGACGAGATTAAGGTTTCCCTTTCTTCAGGATAATTGGCTCTAGAAATAGGGAATATCACATGCGACAAGTCCTCCAAATAGTTCGAGTTCAGCACCCGGCAGCAGAGCCCATCACCTCAGCCAAAAGAGGGATCTGCAAGTCCATTACAAAATACAAGAGAACAAGTCAGTTTCTACACTAGACGATACACTCTTGCAGTTTACTCCAAAAATTATTAGTCTGAACTTTTATGCCAAGACTGCAAAAATTTGAGTCTTACATTGGAACTTATTTCCGAGGCATAAAATTCAAGGTTGGTAGTAGACACCAAAATCTAACAGTCTGAGCTTTTATGCCAGATTGACAAAATTTGAATTTTTACGCCGGAATTCATATCCAGCACGTAAAATTCAAAATTTCCAGTTCTACTCCAAATTTTGACTGTCTTAGTTTTTACGCCAGACTGCAAAAATATAGAGTTTTTTTGCCGACACATTAGGAATATGCGCGTAACAATAAAACATCTCAGTACATCATCATCCTCGAGGAGGCTCTCAGTACAAAAGATGACCTTGCGCATGCACGTACAACGTGTGTGAAGGATTTTTCCTCCCGAAGTCTTTACCTGTAATGTCCGGAGCACAGCTCGACGGCGGAGCGCTGCGTTCCGATCGAGGCTCGTTCAGCCCAATGGGATTTGCTCGTGCTTGAGCAGTGGAGCGGGAAGAGGAAGCGACCTTCTTTCCCTTAGTAGTGGAAGCCTGTTTAGGTGCCATGGCGATTCTGGGTTCTCAAGAAAGAAACAAAGAAGAAGGGTTCTTGAAAAGTAAGGGTTTTGGGAAGACAGATAAAAGTTTTCTCTCTCAGGACTTTGGGCTATTTATAGAGTTCGGATAACTCTTCGAATCCCTAACCAAATTTGATATTTAATATTCGGTTATGATTTGGGACCACGTCAGCCTATCATTTAGGGAAGACGGACAGTCAGTGGATCCAGATTTTACGTGCAGAGCAGATCTATGATTTTACGCTAAGGAACTTTTACGCTCGAGAGGCTACAAATCTATGATTTTACGCTCAGAAGCTATAAGTCTATGGTTTTACGCTCAGATGCTTTTATGCTCACGAGCTTTTACGCTCAAGAGGCTACAAACCTACAATTTTACGCTCAGAGGCTACAAATCTATGGTTTCACGCTCGGAAGCTTTTTACGCTCAGAGGCTATAAATATACGATTCTACGCTCGAAAGCTACAGACGGCCAATTACAATGGTTTACGCAGAAGATACTCCTTCTTGGCTATAAAACATTCCAAGTGCCTGAAATACACAGAGTTCAGGATTGAAGATGACACTTCTTCTTGGGTCATTTGGAAGTTCAACCAAAGTCCAGTCAGAATACTTTACAAAAGTTCAAGTATGGCTTGGTCGACAGAAATATCTCGTATTTTTCAAGGGTTTTTCGGGAAAACCTTTCGTGAAGATGATAATCTGAACAAGAATTCTTCGTATCAGAGAAGTGACAGTTCAGAATTCTACGCGACTCCTCGTCCAAAACAGCATGACAGTTTGGATCTTCAACTTAAATGTTAAGGAATGTTCTACGCATCTTTAGTTACGCATAAAAAATGAGACGAGATCAGATACTCTTATCGGAGTCGGCATAAAATTATTCAGACGTGTTGAAGTTTCACACTATTCAGACTTCCTCACAGCAAATATGGCAAATCATCAGATGCGTAAAAGAAGACAATTATATTAATCATGATTACATATGATGGAAATCCAGTCTACAAAGGATTTTTCATCTTCATGATTACATATGATGGAAATCCTTTTTCTACAAAGGGTTTCTCATTTTCATTTAAGATCACACCAAGAATCTGTTTTTCCAGGTTCTCGTATTGGTGTAGATCTTTTTCGTCTTCTACAACAGTTAATCGGCTTCTGCGGCCGATTAACAAGAAAATAATTAATGGCGGGAGGATATAGAAGTGGGCATATATCAATTTTGCAAGCCCACCCTCTATACGCCATGGCAGGCATGCCCTAGAAATTGTGTTAGGGGTTCAGACCTAACTCAATACTGGAAGATAGGGCCAAGCTGTCTGCCTTCGTCCAGCGCCATGATGGGAGAAAATACAGCTTGTAAGCTGTGTGGCCAAATGAGACCTTTTCTCTCTCCTGGATGAATTGCCATATAAAATTGCTGATTATCCCGAGCAAAGGAAGCTATGATATCGTTCCATGATCCATCATTGCAGAGGATATTTGCTCGAAGATGCCTCTTTTTATGGCTTCTTATATGCTGGAAGAACATGATATTCTTCTTCCTCAAGTCAACCCAACGAAGCTCAGCAACCATCTCTTTGTGGTGAAGGAAGTGTGGGAAAAACTGGTTAACACATTCGCCTTTATATAGGTAGAGAAGAACACATCGAATCCCAACAAACTCCTAAAAATTTGCCGAGAAATCAGCCTCGCGAAACGAGTCAAACTTGACCGTTTCATGCTTCATTCAAAGTATTTCAAATTATGAGGAATTTAAAAACTTTGAAGGGCGTCTTGTAGAAGCATAAAAAATACGCTGGGGAATCATACGCGTAAAACCCTCAACATATAGGAAACCCACATAAAATAGAGCTCCAGCACTGGGTGGCGTGAAACATGACTTCAGAGCCATTGGCATACAGCAGAGCTTCAAAGCTATTTCAGCGTAAAACATAGCTCCAGAACAACCCGCGTAATACAGTATTTCTAGACTACTTCGGTGTAAAAAGGTTACTACATCGCCACTTCGGCGTAAAACCCGCCTGCTTTTAATGCAGCAGGAAGTTGTACGAGGAACTCTTTATATTCCTTGAATGAACCTGTCAGTGGAAGCAGTGAACCTGACTTCTGACAAAGAGTACTGCACGGTGATCGAGAGGACGACTGTAATAATGACTCTGTACAGAACTCCAGACTGTCGTCTAGTGACATAACCCTTGATATAAGATGTCGTTTACGCATTCAAGGAATACGCTGCCTATTCTACACAGGCAGATATGAGCTTTACGCTCAGGATGAGACGAAACCAATAGCCACGTCAAAAGCTGTTCTTCGTACAGAACTCGAGGCACGTCTCTGCAATTAATGCACAAGATGGGGGCAGATATCTGTATTTAATGAATGAGATTTGGTTCTACTTTTAATGACTGGGTGAGCTATAATTAGGGCTAATATGTCCACATCACCATCCCCGCACATTACGCCAACCAGGCTATTTTCAGCTATAGGAGCACGCCGTACGCTATCTCCTCAAAATTCGCCAACTCAAGCTATATTCGCAAAGGTGCGTGATAAGGCTATCTGGCCCAGAACACGCTCAAAACCTCAGTCAAAAAGGATAACTGGCTATCTTTACGCTGGTTACCTATCCATGCAGCATCAAGCTTTACGCAGAATTTGGCTTCTACGCCAACATGACAGATACTTGGCTTCTACGCCAATATGACATCTATTTTGGCTTCTACGCCAACTTGACAACTATTCTGCTTCTATGCCTACTTGGCTTTTATGCCATCAGAATAGCCATTAGGCTTTTACGCCTACGTGGCTTTTACGCCATTAGAACAGCTATTTGGCTTTTACGCCAACGAGACAGTTATTTGGCTTTTATGCCAACCATCTCTACGCGAGGGGCAGTTATCTACGTGGCTTGCATATCATAATCTTCGATAAGAGATTATATGCATTACCTTATGATGGGACATGCGTCACACGCCAACTCAGGAGATCATTCATACGTGGATAACAGTTATTATAACTGCCGCGTAAAAGGTGCAGCTCTCTCTGCTGTTCGGTTTCTACGACGACTGCGACCAAATTCTATAAATAGAGACCTCCGTCCACGGAGGTCAGGGGGTCAAAGAAAAAGGTCAAAAGTCGAGGATTTTTCAAGAAAAGAGAGTATATCCAGAGAGTATTTTGGCAACGAGAGTTCGATCCCTCCTGCAGTCTTTGAAGCTTCTTTTTCGTCTTCTACAGCACTTCTTCGTCATCGTATGGTCCAAGGGACAAAGTAATCAACCGCATATCAGACTCCTATAGCAATATTTCTCCAAAATCAAATTTTTGTACTTAACATCCTCGTATAGGATTAATTGTACTTCTTTTTCTTGTTTGTAAACCAAAGAAAGGGTTTCGTATAAACCTAGTTTCAATTTCTTTCGTTTATTATCAAACATCGATTTGTAGTCCAACAGAAGTAGGTAGATACCTACAACAAATTGTTCAAACCTTGGCCTTCAACCATTCTGCAGCAACAGTAGCGACACTGGTTGAGCAACCCGCGCTTGAAGTCGAAATACCTTAAACTCCAAGGAAGAAGGATGTGACTACCTTCGACTTTGTCGACTTCAAGAAGGTCTGCAATACTCCATTTAAGGGGACTGAAGATCTGATTGTGGCTCTAGATTGGCTGGCAGAGCTTGAGGATCACTTTAAACTGCTAGAGGTACCTAAGCAGAAGTGTGTCGTATGTGCCCAACTACAGCTTCGCTTGAATGCGCATGATTGGTGGGACATGCATCGAAGATCTCTTCCAGTTAACGATGAAGAGGAGACGATCGCATGGGCTACCTTTCGTGGCATATTTGAAGAGGAGTTCATACCCCCTTCCGTACGTCAGAAAAAGGAGAATGAGATCGTGCAGCTTCGGCAAGGCAACATGACCGTAAAGCAGTACTCTGTCGAATTCAACCGGCTCGCCAAATTTGCAAGCTCATATTTACCTAATACGGCGAGTCATGTCAGACGATTTGAAGGTGGCCTGCGACCTGCCATCCATGCACACGTGGTCGTTCCCCAGTACAAGACGATACAGGGAGTCCTCAACCATGTCCTTTCTCTTGAACCGCAGTATCCTCCAGTTTCTGTCGGCACTGTGGATACTTCCAATCATAAGCGCTATAGCAACAAAAAAGGAAACAATACTGCAAAGTGTTTAAATAACGGCGATCATCAAAGAGGAAATTTAGGGCCACGTTGTACCTACTTTAGCAGAAGAGGGAACACCAAAAATAACTGCCGTAAAAACCTTGGCACATGCCTCCGTTGTGGTAATCCAACCCATAAGATTAACGACTGTCCACTCCTTCCCCCTCAACATCCAAATTCTGCCTCAGCACCTCAGGCCAACCGAGCCGCGCTACAGTAAGTGCGTCTTCAAGCTCAGGGTTGGGTGTATACTATGACACGGGAAGAAGCCCTGGCATCGGACACCGTTGTGTCAGGTATATTACTTTTCAATAACATACCTGCACGTATGCTATTTGATTCTGGTACAACGCATAGCTTTATATTCACAAATTTTGATGTGGAAAACAATATAAAAATGATACCATTATTTTTAGACCTTAGTGTTAGCACCCCATCGGGCACGAAAATACCTGTCTGTTCAGTATGTCAAGGCAGTTACATCTGTATTGGAGGAAGGAAACTCTCGTTCGATGTGTTAGTCCTAGATGTTCGGGATTACGATATCATTTTGGGGATGGATTGGCTCGACGCTTTCTCGACAACTATCGAATGTGCAGAGAAACGAGTCATCTTTTGTCTACCTAGAGAAGCCAAATTATGCTATACGAGTAGTCCAACAATAGATGCGTCCAGAGCCTGCATGGTAATTTTTGCGATGTCTGCTCGGTAGATGCTACACTCTGGATGCGAGGGATACTTAGTGTCAGTTCGGTACACGTAGCTGGATTATGCAAACGTTGAATCTTCTTCCGTTGTGGCAGAGTTTCCTAATGTGTTTTCGAGCGAACTACCCGACATGCCACCTGACTGAAAGATCAAGTTCACCATCGATACATTCCTGAATACTTAACTAATTTCTAAATCTTTGCACAAAATAGCCCCTGCTGAACTATAGGAGTTAAAGTACCAACTTTAAGAACTGCTAGACCATGGGTACGTTCGTCCGAGCATGTCTTCTTGGGGCGTGCCTGTGCTCTTCGTAAAGAAGGACAGAACGATACAACTCTATATTGACTATCTGGAGCTAAACAAGGTCACTATTAGAAACAAGTATCCCCTACCCAGGATAGATGACCTCTTTGATCAGCTGCAAGAAGCATCGGTGTTTTCAAAAATTGATCTTCGCTCGGGCTACCACCAATTAAAGATTAAGCCCGGGGATATGCCGAAGTCAGCATTCTGAACCCGCTATGGCCATTATAAGTTTTTTGTTATGCCGTTTAGACTGATGAATGCTCCTACTGCATTCATGGATTTGATAAACCTTGTCTTTCGACCCTTTCTCGACAAATTTATGGTAGTTTTTATAGACGACATCTTAGTGTACTCGAAGAATAAGGATGAACACGCAGGACACCTGCGGATGGTGCTTCAAACTCTTCGAGATAATAAGTTGTACGCGATGCTAAGTAAATGTGAGTTCTGGTTGGACAGCATATCCTTCCTCGGGCACATTATTTCTGCAGAGGGCATCTCAGTTGACCCAAAGAAAATAGAATCCATCATGAAGTGGAGAAGGCTTGAGTCAGCTAGTGATATTCGAAGTTTTCTTGGTCTAGCAGGCTACTACAGGAGATTTATAAGGAATTTTGCTAGGATCGCCTCACCCCTGACTCATCTCACTCGGAAGGGAGTAACGTTCGCATTGATGGTCGACTGTGAAGTTTTATTTATGGAGTTAAAGCAGCGACTCGTCTCAGTACCAATTCTTATCCTTCCGGATGACCCAATGACTTTAAGATATATAGTGATGCCTCAGGAAAGGGTTTGGGATGTGTTCTTATGCAGAAGGATAAGGTGATAGCCTTTGCGTCGAGGCAGTTGAAGCCTCACAAGAAGAATGATCCAATGCACGACCTGGAGCCTACGGCGGTGGTGTTTGCACTGAAGTTATTGAGGCATTACCTCTATGGTGTGTCGTACGAGATCTATACGAATCATAAGAGTCTAAAATATCTTTATACCCAAAAGGATTTAAATCTACACCAACGATGTTGGCTTGAACTCATTAGCGACTTTGACTTAATTAACAGATATACACCGGGCAAGGGTAACGTTGTGGCTGATGTGCGGAGTCGAGTGTTCGTTGGGAGCTTGGCTATCAATAAAATATTACGTTAGGATCTTGAAAGTCTGGGAATTATACTGTGAATCAGGTACAAAAAGAGGACGCAAGTGGCTCAGCTGCGCCTCAAACCAGACTTATTAGAAAAAGTTAAGTCCGCTCAGAAGGATGACCTATTCCTGCAAAAGATGCAAAGTCTTATCTCAGCAGGAAAGGAAACCGATTTTGTGGTAAGTACAGACAAAATAATGCAGGTGAAGGGAAGATTGTGCGTTCCTAACGATGCAAGCCTCAAAATAGAGATACTCACCGAAGCCCACTATACGAGTTACACTTCACATCCGGGTAGCACAAAGATGTATTAAGACCTTCATACAATATTTTGGTGGCACGACATAAAAAAAGATGTAGCGATGTTCGTATCGCAATGCATGGCTTGTCAGAGGGTAAAGGCTGAGCACCAGAAGCTGGGCAGAGTAATGCAGAACCTTGCTATACCGGAGTGAAAGTGGACGCACATAATGATGGATTTCATTGTTGGTTTGCCAAAGATGCAACGGGAAAATGATGCCGCCTGGGTCATCGTCGATCGACTCACCAAGTCAGCTCACTTTCTGCCTATTTAAAGTACTTGGAGTGTCGACCGTCTGGCCCAGATCTGTCACGACCCATACCCGATATAGGGGCACGAGTACGCGGGTACATCCAGCCTATGTCGCAGCATTGGCGGTAGAACACTGTCTAGATTACAATACTATCTAATCAATCTCACACGAATATCCAACTCCATAAGGAGACACAAATATATCAATATAATATGTGCGAAAGTGGTTCCTTATCTTTCAGGATTTTTCTGTTGATATGTATATCCTCGTCCTCTGCCTTAGTCGCTCAGACGTCCCAGTATGCTGCTTATTCTGGCAGATTGACAACTAAGGCTTGACCCCGTACAAAGTCTTTTTACTCTTCTTCACCTTTGACTTTACTTACTTTTTCGCTTGTCGAAGACCCCACCTCATATGTCCTTGACTAGAGTATACCATGTTCCTTGTCTTTCCTATCCTAAAAGTTTGAGTTAGTTTTTGACTCTAGCTGTTTAGATTTCTTAGTCTAAGTGCCATATCATGGATCAGTTCACCGGTAAGCAAGTTAGAAAGGGCCAAAAAGACTGGGACTTTTTGGCTTTCTCCATCTCTCCCTCGGTCTCTTCGTCTGAGGATGATATGAAAGCTGCTTATGCGCACCTGCAGAGTCTTGTTTCTTTATCGGCTGAATCTGTCTTGTCCTCTAACTTACTGCCAGAATTCTCCACTTACTGCCATAATTCTCCACCTTGGTTACCAGACGTATGCGCTCATCGGTCCTTTCCGCCGAATAAAAAAGAAGATCGATTTGCTTATCCATCTGATCATTTTATTTTCAAAACGGATGAAAGACGAATTCTATTGATTGACCTCCTTCTAGTCATGGACACCCTCGCTCTCGTCTACAACCCTTGTAGCACTCTTTCTTGGTTCAGCCAACGATCCTATACCGACGTCAACCTCCATAATAGATGCTTCGACTTGGATGGCTTTGTAGGCACTGCCCTTTTGCTTCTTCCTCTGACTGACGCATACAACCCATTGTTGTATAGTATTTCTTCTCTTTGTTTGGCATTATAGTATGCATGAACGAATGACTGATTGATTCACATCCCCCTTCCCCTGTTGGATGAAGCTCTCGATCACTCTCCCTTCATAGAAAGTAGAAGAAAGACGAGCACTTACGCGCCTCACTCTCTTTGAGTGCTCATGTCAAACGGATCGCCCTTCACCAACAACTGATGGAATTAGCACGAAAGGCTTATGCTGCTTTGCTGTGCTTTGCTTGCTAGCTAGAACGCGCAGAGCACACAACACAAACAGGCAGACGCACGAAGCAAAGACATATAGGCGCGTAGCGAGAGAGCGCAAGCGAGCGTCGAAGCATCGAAAGCATCGAAAGCAAAGCAAGCTAAAAAAACAAAGCAAGCGAGTGGCTAAGAAAAGAAAGCATCGAAAATGAAGCTTTATCTTTTGGTGCTTACTAAAGCAGTTGACTTTCAATTAGGATCAACTAATATTTGATTATTGATCATTTTATTATTAATCACAAACAATGAGTGAAGCAAGAGAGGAGAGCTTGTCGGAAGAGACTGTCTGTCGGAATCCTAGCAAGCCGGGGGACTTATCTTCCAATGGCATCTCGATGGCAGCGATCAAAGAAAAGCAACCTATGCAACCACAAGCCCAGGAGATTGGTACAGAAGGTAGATCCTTCAAGGATGTTCTTAGAGCTGGATATAGGATCCGAAGAGAGTGACGAGTATGGCCAGAGGAAGTAGTGCGGCTGAAAGAGGTCTTCACAGAGGTATTGACCTTCCCTGAGGAAGAACTGGATCAAGCAAGAGAGGAATGGAAAACTTCCTTGTTTGGGGAATTTCTCGAAAGAACTCCTGACCCTGAGTTTGCTGCTCGTTCCCTAAACTGGCGAAAGCAAAAGAAGACTACGAGATTATACCGACTAGAAAAGGAAGGCCGCAGGTTCAAATTCATGAATAAAGATGACATGAGAGCCGTTCGAACTGGATGACCGTGTCTTAGCCCTGGAAGAATGGCGCCAAGATTTTTGGCCATCCATGGATCCCATAACCCATGCAACTATGTGGATTCGATTCTCGGATCTTCCTCCGAAATATTGGAAGAGACATATGGTCTTGGCGATTGCCAACAAAGCCGGCAAGCCGATCGCCATCGATGAGTTCACTGGAGAGAGGTTGAGAGCAAGCTATGAAAGGCGCGCAGCAAAAAAAAAGCGTCGAAGTCGATCTGCAAAAAGCTCTTGTACTGAGAGTTTCATTAACAAGAAGGGTGGGGGAGTTTTTTGGCAAGAGTTTTGTTATGAGAATGTAGGAATTTTTTTTTAGGTGTGGTCATCTTGGTCATAAGGTGGAAGATTGTGATCTGTCGGCGGTGACTGGGGCAAAGAGAAGGTTGCCGGAGAGGGAAGAGTCCAGCAGGGCTCACCAACCTCTATTGAGGAGAATTCTAACACATGCACTAAGCTCGAGGTGGCTGAAGAACTGTATGGGCCATGGTTGGCTGCGAATCCCCAGCGGCGTAGGGCTAAGGGAACCAGTCCTGTGAAAAGAGGGCCGGACGGCGGCCCTGTGGCTCTAGCATCAGGGGCAAACCCTAGCAGACACTCTACACCCACCCGAGTCAACCAGGTGAGTGAGTCACTTAACTCAGCCCGGTCTGCTAACTTAACTCGTGCTAACCCGGCGGGTTCCACCCGAGTCGAATCTTCCTCGAACAAAACTCAGGGGACAGCCAAACATGTGTCAGTCAGTTATGGGGTTAATTCAAAATTTGCCCCTTTACTACTGGAGCACGTCCCCCTGCATGGCTAGGAGGACGTGGGTGTAGTGGGGGCCCAGTAATGTCAGGATAATACGTCCGTCCACCCTCTGACCATGGCGTCAGGCCAAACATCGGCCAGCCAGGATGCATCTCCACCGTCCAGCGCGCCACATCGAAGGGGAAGAGGTGCGTAGCGTGGGACTGGCAATTTCCGTGGAAAGGTTCGGGTGCAGGGTTGGTCCCAATAATCTGAGGAGGGCAGGATTGGTGACACGTGTATAATGGATGCGACTCTAACTATCTCAGCTGGAAATAATTCTCCAAATATTATAGCTAATTCTGGAAGCCCAGTTTAGGCCCAACAGCAGCAATTGGGAGCCCAACCCATGAAGACCTTGGCCCAGGATCTTAAATTGCCCCATACTCTTAGATAAGTACTTCAATCTGCGGCCGTTCTGTTCTCCTTCTACTTTGAACCTGTGGCCTACTGTTCACAATCTTATTAAGTCCCCGTCGCCTCTAATGATTGCTTCAGGGTCTGAGGTCCATAACCAACCGGCTACAAACCCTGTGCCTATGGAGGAGACTGTGAAATCTTGCCAGGCATCGGTTGGGAAAGTCAGTGCTAAGGATGATCAGGTGTTTGTAATAATGCCTGATAAAGAATCTGAACCATGTAAAAGAAGGAAAAGCTGTGCCAGCAGCCAAGATATGGAGATGACCTCTACAGAGAGGGGGGAAAAGATTTTTACACCTCCACTATAGGTGCATAGCGTTAACATCATATAGAACTGTAGGGGAGCGGCCAAGCAGACCGCTCTTCGCTACTGCAGAAGGCTACTTCGTCAGCATCATACAGACTTAGTTATCTTTCTGGAGACTCACTAAGAAGCTGATGGTATCAGTAGTTTTGCTAATTGGATGGGAGATGAGTGGGGTCATCAAGCTTTTCAAGCCTTCCATCGGGCATCTACAGGGATTATGGTCTTTTGGAGAAGGAGTTTGGATAATCGTTAACTTATCTACAAGGACAGGCAGGTTATAATGCTCTCTGTCACTCCTCTTGACAGGCCTGCTTGGGCACTAGCTGCTCTCTACGCCAGCAATAATTACATCCGTCGTCGAGAACTTTGGGACAACTTGTCTTGTTTTTTCTCATTCTTACACTTGCTTAGCTGGGGACTTCAACGAGATAATTTGGCCGTCTGGAAAAGATGGAGGTGCTCCTTTTGTAGAGGATATTGGAGTCAGGGAATTAAAGTTCTTCCTGGCCTCAAACAACCTTCTTAATCTGGGTTTCAATGGTACTAGATTTACTTGGTGCAATAATCAGTCTGGATTAAGCAGGACTTGGGAAAGACTGGACCGTGTTCTCTGCACTCCATGTTGGCTAAGCCTCTTTCCAAGTACTATAATCTATCACTTAGCCAGAACTGCGTTGGATCACTGTCCTATAATCCTGCAAAAGTGGTTTCCTTTGATGGTGACTGTGCGCCTTTCAGATTTGAGTATATTTGGCTAAGCCACTCGAACTTGGAGGAGGTCGTCTCGAATGCCTAGAATCCTAGCAGCAGTTCAGGTACTAAGGTATTCCAAGTCTTTATTAAACAAAAAAGAGTTAAAGAAGCTCTCAAGCATTGGAATAGGGAGGTTTTTTTATAATATTTTAACTAAGGGCATTCCGCGCAATGGGAAGACATTATTACTCAGCTGTAATACCAAGAGTCATTGGGCAGATTATCTAGAGAGAAAGAAAGAGAGCTAGCATCTGCTACCACCGATTTCATCGCTAACGCGCCTCAAGCTTCAGGCCACTAAGGTTCTAGTGCCGAAATCAAGAGTTCAATGGCTATGATAGGGAGATGCAAACACTATCTTCTTCCATAGATCTGTCACTATCCGCAGGCATCGAAACCTTATCAAGTCTATCACAAGAGATGATGGGGTGGTGCTCTCTACTCGATCTGAAATAGCTGACTGCTTTATCAACCAACCACTTTACAACTAAATGGACAGGCGACACAGTTCTGATCCGCTACGCGCTTGAGGGTGTTATCCCAAGTGTAATCACTGTAGATGACAATCATATATTGTGTAGCCCATTCACAGAGGAGGTCGCTAAGGTTCAACATCGTAAAAACTCTCCCCAATAACAAATTGCCTGGACCCGATGGGCTGCCAGAGGAATTCTATAAGAAGTTTTGGAGGGTTATTAAAGGCGCGTAGCATATCTGCTATAAAGGAATTTAAGATTTCAGGACTACTACTGCCGCAGTAGAAATCCACTTTCGCACCCTTATCCCCAAACTGGATAATCCTCAGAACTCTAAGGAGTTTTGACCCGCTACGCGCCTGCGCAATGTATCTTATAAAATCCTCTCAAAGCTTCTAGCCAATCGACTTAAGAGTGTTCTTCAGAGAGTTATCTCCATGGAGCAGGGAGCCTTCGTTGCAGTCCGATCAATACATGACAACATCTTTGTTGCCCAAGAGTTACTACATTCCTTAAAATATTCTAGGTCAAAAAAATGAATGGCTTTGAAGGTTGACATGGATAGTGCTTTCGATAGGATTAACTAGAGCTTCCTTTTAAACATGTTATAAAAGTTTTGGATTTGGTGAAAGATTTGTTAAATGGATTAAAGGGTGCATCACTGGGTCATCCTTCTCCATTCTCCTCAATGGATCACCTACGACCTGGTTCAAATCCACTCAAGGCGCATAGCGCCAAGGGGATCCCTTATCACCGCCGTATTTGTTCATCATAGGATCCGAGTTCCTTATACGACGAATCAACATGCATCAACAAAGGAGTCTGCTATCGGGCATTCCTTATGGTAAAAAATAATAATATAATCTAAACTTCATTAATAACATCCAAGTCTCAATATATGCCGGAGATAAATTCGGTACCAAAATTTGCTAAAAAAACTAATTAAAATAACCAGTAATTTTGGCTAGACCTCCCGGCAATCACACCTGAGCTACAAGGTCCAAGGCTGCAGCTACTCTCCCTGTGGTCCGTAATATATCGGACACCAGTCCTCTAAGTTACAGTCTAAAAAATATATTCAGTCAGGATTGGAGCAAAGTACAACCCAATAGTAGTTCCAATTAATTGACAAGAACTATAAAACAAAAAATAGAGGATGCTATATACTGAGAAAAAATAATAAATAAATACAATAGCAAATGGCAAAGAAAATAGGCAATGTTGACAATAGGGTATAGTCAGTGCATATATGAAATGAAAGAGAAAGGAACTACAACATCATATTCAAGGCAATATGATCTATGGAACTGAATATGGAGAACTGCAACTATTTTAAGTGTTTGAAATACTAGTTTCGATATGTGATCGGCTTGGGAACTTGTACGATAGCTATATGGCCTGGCTAATCATATGTGAGATGTATGATTAACACTAATAATTATTTACAATTTATAATAGGAATATGATCACATCTCTTACTAGCAATTTCCCCTGCCCCTAACTCGTACAGTGGATCCAACCATGATACGTTACGATACACGATCATTGTCCAATAATAATACCATGTACAATGTCTAATATCAATGTCGTGTACGATGTCAGTATGATAACCATTGCAACATCTCATGACTGAAGATCCAAGCTATATACTAGTCCGTATACCAAAGTGTCAAGAATCAGATGTAATATTTTTAAGTACTTGAAATATAAAAATTATGTCACTACCATATTTTCTAGGAAAGGGTATTTTAGTAATTTCATATTTAATTAAATATTGTACATGATAAATAATTATTTGTTGTATTATTTAATTATTTTTAGATGTTAGTTATTTATTTTGGACTTGTGTTAGTGGACCTAACTAGTTTAGTTTAGACTCATGGACCAACATATATTAATTGTTAGAATTTAGCCCATTTAGAAAGCCCGTTGGTTAGGAGGATGATTAAATTAATTAAACCTTTAGACTAAAAGCTTTCCTCCTTAATTATTTCTTCATGAAAGGCCCCAAGGGGTATATTGGATAATTTATAGTAACTTGAGAAAGGGGAAGGGGGGCCGGCCTATATAGATGGGGGAAAATTATTTCTCTCTCCTCTTTTCATTTGGAAACTAGATCTAGAATTTCCCTCAACCAAATTCCTTCATTTCCACTTCATTTTTCTACCAAATTTTATCCTAATTTCTTCCCAAATTATCATTGGAGATTAGTGGAACAAGGATCTAGAAGGAGAAAACAAGGATCTACAAAGAGGAGCAAGGATCTACAAGTTGGAGGCCAATTTTATCATATTTGGAGGTTGTATTGGGAATCCATCTCCCAATATGTTATAATTCAGTTTTTCCCCTTAATTTAGGTTCTAAATTAGATATTTAACCATAAAAAATCAACCTATATGCATAGGTTACCCATAGGATTTGGTTTTGGGTTCTTAGGAGGCATATTGAGAAAGTTATTGTACTTTTTGTGTCAATTTTGGAGGAATTCCGAGATTGACAATTGTTGTGTGTGTTAATTGGTCCTATATATTATTTTGGCATATTCTTGTGTGTTTGGGACTAGTGTCATGTCCATAATTGGGTACATGTAGGTCGTATCCCATCAATTTGGTGATACGTGTTAATTTTGGGATTTTTTCTCCGATACGGGACTTTGAGCATGTCACATTTTGACATGGACACGTAGATTTGTATTTGACTCTTTGTATTATTCATAAATAATATATAAAATTTGTTCATGTCCTTCAGGGTACATTTGGATGTGTGGTGGACTCGTATTGCAAGCGTATCCTAGATCTAGTGGGATACGGAGTGATACGTTCCATGAGATGTGCAATTTAATGGTAGATCTATTTCTCTTGAGTTCTTATTCATGGTGAGGTGTAAGTATATATATATATATATATATATATATATATATATATATATATATATATATATATATATATATATTGTTATATATTGTTGTTACATATATTTATGTATTAAATATCATAGATCTATATATCTATTATATATATGTGTTGTATATTTATGTAGTTATTATTTTATATATGTAAGATCTACTAGTTATTGTATATACATATGTGGTTGTTCTGTGTATATGTGCATGGTGGTATATATATATATATATATATATATATATATATATATATATATATATATATATATATATATATATATATATATTTTTTTTTATGTTTCTTTGTGTCTTAGATCTATGTATCTATTTATGTATATTGTATGTAGCTATTATTCTACATATGTAAGAGCTATTTAATAGTGTAGTGTATGTATGTATATATATATATATATATATATAGTATAGTATATATATGTTGTGGTTATGTATTATATATATATATATATATATATATATATATATATATATATATATATATATATATATATATATATATATATATATATATATATATATATATATATATATATATATAAGTTGTTATATTATATATATATATATACTTATATAATACATGTATACATATTATTCTATCATTATATATACGTATACATGTATGTGTAGTGTTATATATATATTAGTACATATGTATGGGTGTATGTATATTCATATGTAGTAATTATATATATATATTAGTAGTTATAGAATGTATGTATAAATTGTATAGTTACATATATATATATGTATATATATATATATATATATATATATATATATATATATATATATATATATATATATATATATATATATATATATATATATATATTGTGTTAATATAGAGGGATTTTTAGCGACAGCAACAAAGGCAACAGCAGCAGCGTAGCAACAGCACAGCAGCAGCAACAATAGCATACAACAGCAGTAGCGTTTGCAGTTTACCGACAGTAGCAGCGTTGCCAAAGCAGCAGCAGCAGCAGCAATAGCATACAGCAGCAGCAGCGACAACAGTTTAGCGACAGCAGCAGAACCGTCGCTAAAACAACAGAGTATCAGCGGTATCAGAGACTTCAGCGACGGTCAGCAGCAGTTATTAGTGACAGTTTGGCAGTTTTCTTAATATTATATATATATATATATATATATATATATGTAAATATGTTCCTAAATTGCTATTTGCATTACAGTATACTATATGTATAATAATTAGTATAGCATATATATATTTACGGGTAGTTAGTATAAACAAGTATTTGGGTATTACCTTGATATACCAAGGCAAGTACCAAGGTAATTGGGGATACCCAAGGTATTGGGTTTGGGTATCAATTTATGGTTTAGTGTTGTGATACCAAGTTGGTTCAAAATCAAGGTATCTATTTAATGTTTGTAAATAGAATTTTATATTATTAATAATTGTTTGATATTAATATGTAATGTTTTACCTATTGATTTACCTATCCGGAGATACGGTATCCTAGTATCTTAAGATATAGTTTTTGTGACCTAGACTTTAGTATTTGAACCCAAAATTTTGTATTAGACTTATGCAACCTAGAAATAGGTAGTTGACCATAGTTGACCATAGTTTGACTATAGTTGACCATAGTTTGACTATAGTTTGACCATAGTTGACTTAGAGTTGACCTAGTTTGACTTTTGACTTAGAATTGACTTGTTGACCTAGAAGTTGACTAGTTTAACTTATTTTCTTTTTGGAACCTTGTATTGATGTTGTATTCCATATCTAGGTCTTCAAGGCACCATATCAGACATCTGTGAGACTATTCTTTGGACTTCAGGCGAGTACATTCTCTGATAGTTTCTCATTTATGATATCCACTATGTTTATTGTATCTAGTGTAGATATCCATGTTCTCTTGACACTATGGTTACACGGATTGGTATATCCGGATCTCGTCATGAGATGTTATTCCTTGGTATATGGTGTATATGGTACAAGTATTATTTCATTGGTTATCTTGTCCATGTACAGACACTGATTCTCGAGAAGAGTCCCTATCTTCTTGGAGAATCTCATGCCATAGCATATCGTGGTTGGATCTATTATACCAGTCGGGGGTGGGGAGTACTTTAGTGTAGATATGCGATCATACCCCTATTATATCAAGTACTGTTATTGAATAGTGTTAATCATATACCACACGTATGATTAGCCAGGCCATATATATTGTATCATGTTCCCAAGCCAATCACATGTTAAAGCTAGTACTCACATACTTAGTCATTAGTATTCTTGTTCATTAACATATTGTTCATTATTGTGTTCATTCCAGTATTTCCTTATTGTGTTTCTCTCGTATCTATTGTGCATCTTGTATATTCACCTCTATTTACTGTTATATAGTTTTTATCATTGATTAAAACTGCTGTTAGAGATGTACTATGCTCCTTTCCTGACTGGATATTTTTTCCAGATGACACTGAGGAGTGGTACCCTACATATTATGAACCTCAGGATATTGTGGGCTTAGAGTCGGAGACCCTGGCTCAGGACGGACTTATCCAGACTGAGATAGATGACCCAGAATTAGTACCTTCTTGGTATTTCTTGTACTGGATTTGTCTCCAGCTTATTTGTTAGCATTCTTTCAGACTCATTGATGTATTATTTTAGACTCATGAGTTGTATGTGACTATTTTAATTCTTTATCATATTCGTGCTCGTTTCTATCTTAGATCTGTGATTGAGTCTATTGTTATTGTTGGTGGTTCATTATATTGCTAGATAGATTACCCAGACAGCGTTCTACCGCCGATTCTGTGGCGTAGGCTCGGCGTTGTTTCCGACTTGCATCCTTACATCGGGTGCAGGTCGTGACAAATTATCAAATAATAAAAACTATTAGAGAATGTACTTGCCTGAGGTCCAGAGCAATAGATATCAAACAGTGTCCGTCCTGATGTCTCAATGACCTAAATAAGGAATATTATGTCAACATAGTGTTTTGCAATGATAAAGAAGTTAAACTAGTTATTTTCTGGGTCTTAAGTCTTTTCTAAGTCAAACTAGGTCAACACTAAGTCAAACTAGTCAATTCTAGGTTCAAGCTATGCCTCTAGGTCAATACTAGTTATATTTATGCTACATATATCATATACAATATATATAGACTCTATGTTATTAATATCTACTGTGACTTGGCTATACTACCAATACCTATTGGCATCTTAATATATCAATACCAATAGCTTAACTATTAATCCCTTGTCAATACTTTATTATAGCTATATTAGACACTAGGTATTGTATAACTCAATATACATACACTATAGTATATATACATATATGTCATATAAACAAATACTATAATATTATACTAGTACCTTACCTTAGACTCAAACTCCTATTACCTAGCCCATAAGCATATCTTGGTATCAATAAGATACCAATACCCAACTCTCACTCAATAATACCTACAATACTACACTCACCCAAACACACATATCACTAATACCTATACGATGGTATCCAATCTTCTAATTTGCATCTAACTCTAACCTGCACTTATACTTAACTACTACAACACCATCATCTAACACATATATAACTTACCTACTACCTTACTTATAATATTCATATCTCTAATTCCTTGGTATCCTATATCCAATACTTATTTTATAACACTATTACCTTAGCCTACAACATTATCTCACAACACCACATGCTCAACCCCTTAAGACACTAAGATACACCAAGTTCTGACTTCCTAAACCTGAACACAATATCACTAATACATCTTTGATATCCCAACTGTGCACAACACAGTATACTTCACTTTGTTGAGCTCCCAACATAACATCCCTCAACCTTACACACTGGTGACCACCAATTACTTGAACACCCTATCACATATATGTCTACGTCTACTAACCAAGCTCCTCAACTCACTAGACCTGGACTAAAATCCCCAGGTCCCTTTCACCCTCAGTTACACACATGAACACTGCTCACTTAACCCTGATGTATCTGAGTACAACTCACCTACACCCATTGCCTATACTGCTCAACTGAGCTCCAATATTTGTACAATGAACTTCCTTGCAAATGATGCACCACAGCAAGCACAAGCCTGCACTGATACTTGTCTGATACCAAGTATCAGTGCTTTCTCACCCTCAAGACTCTATGGTACAGGACCCCACACCACTGCACTCATACTATCTATTCACTAATACACTACATTAACTATACTATATAAACAATTACCTAATTAACTAAATTAATCTACTGACTGAAACACCCAAGTGTTGTTGATACTGAAACTGTACTATGCAGATACTGTACTGATACTATGATGTGCATTGCACAGTTAACTTGCAGCCTTGCTGATAACTTGTTGCCTGTAGTGCCTACTAACTGTTGTCCCCTAGATGTACACAAGCTCGTGCACATCCTTGCTGCACCCCTCTGTTGTGCAGCTCATCTCCGCTCTTCTTTGTGGTGCAATCTCGTCCTATTGCTACTGCTGAACATTTCATGCTAATGTACCCCATGAACCTCAAGGACCCAAGCACACACAAGTCAGTTGCTGCTGATATTCACCTATTTCTGCCTACAGCTTTTTCTTGATGCATTGCTATTGTTAATTCCCCTTGTTCTAGTTCAGTCTCCCTGTACATGCTCACTGCCATTTTCCACCTCCTTCACTCTCAAAACCCGAGCTCTTATTTAATACCAATCCCAAACACTGCCTGCAGTTCACTTAATACTGCAACATGATCCCCCCTGGCCTCACTGATACTTCACCCTTGATACTCCATTTACAAGCCTACAGCCTAAGCTCACCCATCCCTGATGCACCTACACTTAATACCCCAAGGTTATAAGGGGGATACTTCATGCATCACCAACACTTACCTACAATTTCTCCAACCTATACTTGACATTCCATCACAGACGCAATGATCACTCTTCTAATCCTAGAACCCCCACACATGGACACATATGACACAATCCAATATTCAATATGCTAACCTATTCATTATCCTTCCAACACATCCACACAGACACTCAACTGGAAAAATACACTCAACTCTTAACAGTTACCTACACCACACTTGCTAACTTTTATACCTTACTCTTACTTGAATACTTACCAAAGTATTTATGTTTTCATGGATACCCATATCCAACTATCTAGTATCACACAACCTAATACCTACTTACATATACACTCACTCTTCACTGATACCTCAACTCAAAACCCAAATGCACTCTCAGTCTTCCCCAAGCTACTGCTACTGCTGTCCCCTAGACACTGCAACGCATGCACTATAGAGCTCTTGTTTGAGCAACAAAAGTTGCTTGCTCCCCTGCAGTTGCTGCTATCATACATCAAGGCTCATGCCCCACAGTGCATCGATGCTCACTATAGTGACTGCAGTAAAGTAGTTACTCAAGCCTCACTGATCGAGCCACACCCCACTGTCCTCAACCCTTGTACAGTAGTTTGCACTGTGCAGTACAATATCTGCTGCACACACATGCAGTTTGTACTGCACAGTCCAAGCAATCTGAGCCTCTTAACCTTCCATGCAATCCACCCTCAACACAGGTACCTCTATGCACAATCCTAACAATCACAGACACACATAAATGGCACTAATATATATATACACACACACACTAATGACATATGAATCAAGTTTATGGATATAGATATATATTTTACAACTAATGTATCAATTAGCATCTATAATATGTTAGGATACATACATTTCACACACTATGGTAATATAATAAATACTAGGGGTGCATCACACTAGTTACACTAGTTCTATGATACTCTTGTGATACACTCAAGATACTCCTTCCAAACATCACCAAACACATGAGAACACATCTAAAACATCAATTATAGTATAAATAGCACATTTAATAACTATTATAATATACTATAAAGAAATTGGCATGCTATAACCTAATACACATGGAAAGACCCCTCCTACGACTCCGTATCATGGCGTTTCATGATACAGACTCTCTATATCCATTTGTGGACACGTATACCCTCTCAAATTATGCATCACACTCAACAATCCCCTATGAAATATTTCTACAAACACCTAGTGGTCCAAATTCAGAGTCTTCCCCAAATTAGCACAAAACTCAATGTAACTTTCACAATAGGTCTCCAAAGAACCTAGTTCTTCTTCCTATGGGTAGTCCTTAGCCATGGGTAGGTTTCTAAGGATTTATTTTACCATTAAAAACTAAAATGACAAAGGAAAATAGGGTTCTTACCTATTGGGAGATAGATTCCCAATGTCTTCCACCAAATGGACACAAATAAAAGTTGGACACAACCCTCAAGCCAATGCTTCCCTCCTCAAGTGCTCCTCTAGCAATGCCAAGCTCCTTAGCCTCCTTGGAATGAGAATGAGAGGGATAAAATTTGAGAATAAAGAAATTAGGGTTTGATCTCTAATTTGGGGATGAGCAAAATGGAAATAAATGAAGGCTACTCATGAATGAAGATGTTTATATAAACTTCCCCTAGGATTAGGATTAGGTTGGGGAATGTTTGAATTGACTCAAGTGCCTCTCTTATTCCTTCATGAATAGGATATACTAACCATTGGAGGAATATTCTATTCTTGAGTCTAAATAGGTTTAATAGAATTAATCTAGTCATGACTAACTATTTAATTGAGTCAATGGGTCAAGTCAAGTCTAGTGTGGTCCACTAATGTCAAGTCTAAATAAAATAGACTAATCAACTAACAATAATAATAATAGTAACAATATATAACATGCATATTATAAATAAATAAAATATACACAATATTTATACTAATACAAAATGACAAAAATACTCCTATTCTGAAAATATGGTGGTAACAGATCTACCATAATGAGATCGTTCGACTCTATGGCGTGCCCGCATCCATTGTCTCTGATCGATATGGACGATTCTTATCATGTTTCTAGGAGAGCCTTCAGTCGGCAATGGGGACGAAGTTGAAGTTCAGCTCCGCCTACCATCCATAGACAGACGGCCAAACAGAATGGGTCAACCAAATCCTCGAAGACATGCTACGACTCTGCGCTTTAGACTTGAAGACTAGTTGGGACATGCATTGTCATGCTCTGGTCCCGTAAGGAACGGTCGTCCTCGCTTGGTCCCAATGGAACCGATAGTCCTCGCTTGGGCGTGATATCGTACAAGCCTAAGTTGTGCTTGCACCAGGCATTACCTGCACAAGACACAAATTAGACAAAAATATACATATATAGGCACAGAGTAAAATTCAGAGAACCAAAGTTGAACACATTGATAGGAACACAAAATACTTTCTATTATTGAATACTTGAAAATTTGAATTACAAAGAGCTTGCTTGGCTGAGTTACAAAATATGCCTTAGAAGGCTTACAACTCTTTTTACATTCTCAAAACTAGCCACAACGCCCACACATTACATCCTTTTAGTAGGACCAAAATATCAAAATATCTAGCAGAAGAGAAGATGCCCACTGGAGAGGAAAGCTAAAGAGCAGTACGAGCACGGTCTCTCGGAAGGTTGCGCTAACAGTGGTTCAGAATGCTTGCCAAGCTCTCGCATCCAGTACCTGTATAATTGCCCACAAATGTGAGTCAGTACTACTACATGTATTGGTGAGCGACTGTGGCCAAACTCACCTAGAAATCCACACTAAGTAAGCATATGAAGCTAGCATTATTAGGTGATCTTTCTAGTTATCGAGTTTCTTTTTAACAATTCATGCAAGAAAATATAGACAAAAATTGAACCATGCATATGATAATTCTTACCCACGACGGAGCGGTTATCCCTGCAGTAGATACACAAGTTAGCTATAATTTGTATATATGGATAAACTTATGAATCAATCTTGGCATCAGGTATTAGGTGTACAAGAAGGTAAACCTAGCATACGCCCTAACTACATGATGGTCCCCTCCACGGGATTAGAAGTTGGGATGTACAAGCCCATCTTACTAATAGACGTGTCTACCCTTTCGTAAGTAAGGACTTAAAGCCTCAGTGTATCTATATATCTCCCAGGCCAAACGACCTCAGTGCCCCAGGAACCGCTTGAGAGATAAATCTTGTGCAAAAGTTGTCCTGACCAAATACATGAATGCAAGCTCCTATCAGAAAAATATGCTATCATGCAACTGATGAACAATGAATAAGCAAGTCTATCTCTTCTTCGCATTTTCTAGATCAAGTCCAGAGGTTTCCAGCAATATTACTCAATGTGCAGCATACGAGGGACAGATAAGCATTCAATATGTAACTAGTAATGTAGCAGTTTTATACTTGAAGAATGTAAAACTTTTCTTCTTTTTTATCTTATCTTGTTAGTGAGGCAACATTTACAAGTGAACTAGAGATTCTTTATTAAGGCATGCAAACTAAAGGATTCATCGAAGGGCGTAAGCCATTCATCGATTGAATCGAACGAGAGGATGGAGAAGCCTTATGCAACAGTCACTCCTTAGTTATGCGTCCAGAAATTAAAACAATACTTGGTTAGCATACTTCGATCTCTTTCCCTTATGTTTCAAAAAGAACACGGAAGCGAGAAAAACGAAATCATAAAAACCAAGCCATCGAAAGCAACACAAAATACAAAGCAACACAAAACCAAGAAGCAAAGCAACCAACGAAAACTCTTGGACTTATTTCAATAGAAGTTATTCCATCAATTTGAAGGGTTCAATGCATTTCATCCGTGTTGATTTGGCGGTAAGGTTTCCCCGAGACTCGATTCTCAATCAAGTTAAAGCAACAAGTGTTCCATAAGTAACTGTTTGGAGCGGGACGTTACATACTACCCCACAGAGAAGAAGTTTTGTCCACAAAACTTAAGAGATCAAGGAGTCGAAGATTAAGGCATTAAGAGTTTAAAGGAATCAGACTCACCAACATCGTGCTCTCTAGTGTCGCATTCTATATTCAACAGATACACTCGAGCCCTTCGTGGTTGATCAGCTTATTCATTAGCTGGGGCTGGTTTCTGAGTCTCATTCTGACTAGTAAGGTTGTTGCGGTACGGAACCCTCTTATTTCGACAGTTATAGCCAGATGTCATTTCTGTCCACAGTTAAAATACTCATTATTTGCAACACGACAAACATCTACCTGTGGCCCCATTTGCCACAATAACTGTACTCTGGACCAGGGCGCTGCTCGCCCGCTATCTTTCTCTCCCTATTATGGTATCTTTTTGTAGAAGGATTTCGAGGAGCCGGTGCCCTTTTCGGAGCACTTCGTGGTATGAACTGCTCATTCCGCACCGCTGCCTCAAAAGCTTGGATGTAAGTTTTACACTCTCGGTTCATAACATTCTTTCTCAGGTTGTCATTTAAGTCTCTTATGAACCGATGTGTACGGGCCCCTCGTTAGGAATCATTGAGCTAATAAACTTAGCAAGTTTGGATACTTCTGAGTCATAGTCCTCGACGGACATGTTCCTATGCTTAAGTTCGGTAAACTCATCTTTCTTCCTCTGTTTTACTGCTGGCGGAAGATATTGTGCAAGGAATGCATCCTTAAATATTTTGCAAGTGATCTTACCTTCATGATGCTTGGTGGCGAGATCTAGTTTCTTAATTTGCCACCAGTCATATTCACGTAACCGCAGCTGCATGTCTGTACATGCTACCCAATTGTTTACAGGTATCGAAGAAAAATCAACCAAGCTCTCCAACTTTACGATCCAGTCCATCACCTTATCCGACGCGGTCCTGCCTTCAAACTCCGGAGGGTTCAACTTCAAAAACTCAGCACCTTTAAAGGTAGACTTCCTGGCCGTACGTCGAGGCTCATTAGTTTCCACTAAGCTTGCTCCCTGAGGCATAGTCGTGGCAGTCGCAGGTGTCGTGGCAACTCCCGATGCACCACTGTGTGCTACTAGTGTTATCACTATCTGAGTTAGAGAGTCAAGCTGTTGTTGTTGTGCCAAGGCTCTAGCATCAGCCCGTTGCTGCTGAGCTTCGAACCGTTCATGTTGGGCTGTATGCCGTTCATTTTGATTCTCGAACATAGCAATTAGCCTATCGATTTGGTCATCGCTCACGCTTGCTGCGCGCGATGTCCCTGGATTACTTATATAGTCATCTTGTTGCAAAAGAAAGTAGCTTGCATTAGTCACATAACGTATTATGGACTTATTGCATGGGACGTTGGGTTTCATACTCTTAGGGACATTAACACCTTCCATTTACTTATATAGATTCGCAACCATTTTTGAAATTCGTGACTTTTGAAACCGCTTAAAAACTTATATCATTTTTAAAAAATAATATTTGAAGAGGCCAAGGGTATAAAGCCGTGCTCTGATACCACCTGTCATGCCCGAGTCCCGTAAGGGACGGTCGTCCTCGCTTGGTCCCTACAGAACCGATCATCCTCGCTTGGGCGTGATGCCGTGCAAGCCTAAGTTGCGCTTGCACCAGGCATTACTTGCACAAGACACAAATTAGATAAAAATATACATATATAGGCACAGAGTAAAATGTAAGAACCAAAGTTGAACACATTGATAGGAACACAAAATACTTACTTTTATTGAATACTTGAAGATTTGGATTACAAAGTGCTTGCTTGACTGAGTTCCAAAATATGCCTTAGAAGGCTTACAACTCTTTTTACATTCTTTTAGTAGGACCAAAATATCAAAACATCTAGTAGATGAGGAGATGCCCACTAGAGAGGAAAGCTAAAGAAGAAGCACGAGCATGGTCCCTCGGAAGGTTGCGCTAACACTGATTCAGAATGCTTGCCAAGATCTCGCATCCAGTACCTGGATATTTTTCCACTAACGTGGGTCAGTACTACCACATGTACTGTTGAGCGACCGTGGCCAAACTTACCTAGAAATCCATACTAAGTAAGCATATGAAGCTAGCATTATTAGGTGATCTTTCTAGTTGTTTAGTTTCTTTTTAATAATTCATGCGAGGAAACATAGACAAAAATTGAACCATGCATATGATAATTTTTATCCACGACCGAGCGGTTATCCCTATAGCAGACACATAAGTTAGCCACAATTTGCATATATGGATAAACTTATGAATCAATCTTGGCATCAGGTGTTAGGTATGCAAGAAGGTAAACCTAGTATGTGCCCTAACTATATGATGGTCCCCTCCACGGGATTAGCAGTTAGGTCGTACAAGCCCATCTCACGAATAGATGTGTCTATACTCCCGTAAGTAAGGACTTCAAGCCTCAGGGTATCTAGATCTCTCCCAGACCGAACAATCCCTAGTGCCCCAGGAACCGCTCGAGAGATAAACCTTGTGCACAAGTTGTCCTGACCAAATGCATGAATGCAAGCTCCTATCAGAAAAATATGCTATCATGCAACTGATGAACAATGAACAAGCATGTCTATCGCTTCTTCTCATTTTCTAGATCAAGTCCAGAGGTTTCCTATCACTACCACATTCTAGAATATGGGTATTTTTGTCTTTTTATTTATTATAAGTATTGTGTTAATATATTGCATGATATATATATATTATAGTGTTCTTTAGTGTATGGGTTAGTGAACTAGACCTAGAAATCCACTAGTAAAACCTCTGACCAAATTATAGGATTATGGATTTAATTATCATTTTTGGGATTAAATATTGGGGATTATATTTATTGATGTAATTTTATTTTTAATTATCGTTCCTTACCGTTGGTTCGATATTTGGAGCCTACGCTAGCTTTTGCCTTCCAAAAAATTTTACACACTTCTCCTAGACGTGTCAGTCTTCCATTCTGACTCTTGTGTAACTCATAGATATGCCCTTTCGTGCTTTATTTTAATCGCACAACAGTCACCGCAGACATTTATTTTTAATTCCCATTTTTGTGCAATTTTCTAATTGTTGGGGACTTCTATGCAAACTGTAGTGAGGTGTCCACATCCCATTGGACCTAACACATGAAGAAACATCCCCCTCCTTCTTTGACTGGTCACATATGATCTTTCCCATATTTTTTGGAGTATGCAACACTCAAAACACTCTCCCTCACCATCTTAGCAATCCATTTAAACCAACACAATCGTAGCCTTCAAATTCCATCATGTAGAAAGCAAACCCCATCCTAAGGAGTACCAAACCGAGCCCTAATCCCTAGGTGCACATCACCTCTTTTTCTCCCCATATATAAACACTTTTTCTCATATTATTTTCATCCCCATCACAAAATATCAAAACCCTAAACCTATTTACAACCACCATCTTCTTCATCCCTCACCTCCCCTCTCCAACCAACCCGACTTCCCTCCATCGATGTCACACCGGCCATCCACCGCCGAGCAACCCCGTGATTAGCACAGCAGACTACATCGCCCCGACTTCCCCACGAACCCTCGCTGCCATCACCCGACCGACATCACCAGTAAAACCCTTAATTCTAAAAACCGTATTTACCTTTTTAATTAATTATTTAATTGAATTATAGCAATTAGTAGCTAATTAGAGGAAATAGAATTTATTGGAATTTTTAATTTAGGTGTTTGTGCATCTAGGGAATTTTATGGAGAAATTATAATTTTCCATAATTATTTACAGGTAGGAGACCTTGTGGCATTGATAGATTAATTGTATGTTCTAAAATAGAATTTCTAGAATTTTCTATGTATATATATATATATATATATATATATATATATATTTTATTATAAAAGAATAAAAGAAATGAAAAGAAATAGAGAAAAGAATTAGAAAAGAAAAAGAAAGAAAGAAAAAAAATAAAAAAAATCCTTAATGGATCTAACCCTAAACCCTATATCTAAACTCATACCAGCCCATTAGCCCAAACGGCCCGCACCCATTAGAAAATTATTAGCAGCAGCGGCTGCAACTCGTTCCACCCGCGCGTATATGAGACCGACCCCGCTCTCCTTCTCTATATATATTACATCTTTTGTAACCCTAACCCTAAACCGCCTCTTCCTCCATCTTCCTCTGACCGTGCCGCCGAGTCCCAGACCAGAGCCGTCGCCTCCAGCCCCTGAGCGCCGCCAACCCGTCGAAGTTTCCCGCGACCACCGAGCGCGCGACAGATTTTGACTGCAGCGTATCTGTGTTCACGTTCTGTTTCCCGTGCCCTCGTTCGACCAAACTCGACCCCGTCTTCACCGGTACGTGCACGACTTAACCCCCTCCCATATATGTGTGTTAGTTTACCTCGAACTGTGCGTAAACCTAGACAAAAATAACGACAAAGTTGGCAAAAAATGACAACTTTTGGGATCATAAAAAACTGCGGTAATTACCTATGTTCACGGACTCGTATCTCCCACCACAGAGATCCAAATTCATTTTTTCTTTTTTGTATGTGAAGATCACCCAACCTATTTTATTTTCTTTTAAATACAATAATTTATTAGCTACTGTATGTTAAATTAAATCAGTTAGAAAATCCTGAAAACATACTTTTTCCATCTTATAAAATTTATGATACGGAGCGCGTCCGGCCAAATGGGACCACCCTGTCATGTACTAAGTTTACCAAAAGGTGCGCACAGTATACCGAGACGTGTGGACTTTCACAAAAACTGATTTGGACGCGTGTGCGCGTCGGAATCAGCCCGTATCTACAAAAAAATCTCCGTGTCGCGACTTTTGTACAACCCCGCGCCATTTAGTGCACGCTCGTCAGAATACGATAAAACTTACACCACTGGACTCGTAGTATCTCGCTGGTCCCGTGATCCAATTTTTACGCAATTCTGAGATAGTTGACCAAGTCGCCTATTGGCGGGCCCTACGATTGACTTTTTGGACGAAATTGTGTTCGGCTCACCGGAATCCACAATTGGACATACCGTTGAGTTCGTACTGACATTTAGAGTTTGTTTGACCTATAATTTGTCCCATTTAGAGACCGTTACCCTTGACACGCTTTTTGGTGAAAAGTAGGCCACATGTGGACCCCACTTTGACCCAAAATTACCGTTTTGCCCCTGTGTCCAAATTGGACGAAAGGGTAGTGATTTCTAGCTATCTCGCTGATTCCAAAAACATTGGTGATGTCTATTTCAGCATCTAGAGATGTTTGTTCGGAGCCATTAGTTTCTGATTTCGTATCCTTGATATTTGGACGCCTACACCATACAGATTTCTTGCCAGGCAAGTATACCTTGCCATTGTACTGTATTTACATCACATATGATGCATGCATGTTTTAATTCTGCTTACTTTAGTTTATATATTTTAAACTGTTATATAAACTGCACGTCCAAGAAAACTTGGGTGAAACGACGGTGTCGTCGTATTATGTTTTTATTTATGTATATGCATTGGACGTACTTTATGAGACCACCCCATTATCATGAGGCATCCTTATATTTCATTGGCCATGACACTATTCTTACATGAGTGTGAGTCACATGTAGGATACAGACTTGCGTACTCGGCTGGCCACTGGTACGTATAGGTCGTGCGACGGATAGGGATAACTGCCAATAGAAACTTTGCATGCTAGTAGGCCTGACAGTTATTTAGAGGTTCATCGTGTCATGGATGTGACATGCTTAGAGCATAGGGTGGGAAGAACAACAAGTAAGGCATTTGGGCTCCTTTGCACTTTCCTTTTGTAACCCGCAAGCTCTGCTGGAGATACGGGCGGTGATGACCCTTATATATTATATATTATATATTATCAGGCGGCCTCTGTCGTTCAAAAGATGACATGCTTTGTAGGCCCCTGATTCTCCGAGAGAATCATGCCAATCCTATTTTAGCCAGATAGCCCACTTGGTAGAAAGTTGTTCTCAAACTGCATTCACTTAGATGGTTAGGCGACCCCATTGGATGTTTATTTTCAGTACTTTATTGGCATATTTATATGTATCTTGTTACGTCCCTCTGACAACCTGGTACCTTTTCAGATATAGACGAGCAAGAGTATCCGCAGGAGTATGGACCTGGACTTGACGCTACTTATTAGACTGTGGAGGTCTTACCTTCAGAGTATCTTTGATCCATTTCAGCTATTAGAGATTATGTTGCTATTCTTTAAGAGACATTTATTCTTATATTAGAGTTGATTATCTTCTCTCTTTAGTAGTTTTAGTGTAGTCGAATTGTAGTGGATTTGTTTCCATCCGACTATCATACTTTGATACTTCATCTTTGATATTCAGTTATTTATTTTCATTTATCTATTTATTTGTGCTGTGGATAAGATATAGATTGCGTGTGACTTGTTGAGATAGTATATTACTACTGGTGGATTGGATATTCATGCACAGCGTATGTATATATATGGTTTCCATTTATTGGAGTTCGTATATATACGGCTGGCGTGTTACGTATTCCTAGTCCTACATATTTTGGGACTGGGGCATGACATATTTTTGTGGTGGCCCATGCAGGTCAAGAATATATTGTCTCGGTTACGTAACTGTACCGAACAAGCCTGCGTATAGGAATAGAGTATAGGATCTCATCCACGCTTGACTGAAACTTATCCTTCCTTTCAACTATCCTATTTAATGCTTGCATCCTTTTTGATTCTTGTACTTCTTCTAATCATTTCGTACATCACCTGTAGAGAGATGGATATGCAAAATGGATGTACTGCCGCCGATGGCGACACATCTTCAGGAGTCAATGGTCAGACTCAAGGAGGGACCTCAATGATTCCTAGACTTCCGGAACCAGATGGATGGACAGACTTATAATCCAATTCTATTTGATCTTCCCGCTTCACCTAATGAGAACCTTCCAGCTTTATCAACACCGCAAGATGGCCAGACACAATTGTTCCAATTCTTCCAGATGATGATGCAGGAACAGAGGCAGCAGGCAGCCGAGCAGAGGCAAGAATTTCTGGCAGCACTTGAGAGGATGGCTGCACAGGCTACTGTACCAGCTCAAGCACTAGTTTCAGTACCTCGAGCTAGAGTTGGTTAAGTCAAGGACTTTATTCAGATGGGTCCGAAGTTGTACAAAGGCACTGAGAGCCCAGAGGAGACTACCAACTGGATTATCCACACTCAGAAGCTATCGGAAGCATCGCAGTTACCTACAGACCTATGGATCACAGGTGTAAGGATGCTTCTAGATGGTAATGCTCATCACTGGTGGGAATCAATGGAGCACCAGTTGGGTACATACCATACTTGGGAGCAATTCTTGGAGTGCTTTGAAAGGAAGTACTTTCCGGACACTGTCAGAGATGCATTGTACGATCAATTTCTTCACCTAGAGCAGGGGAACAGAATAGTTGACGAGTATGATGCCGAGTTTAGTCGACTCAGTAAATATGGCGCTGCCCTAATACCGAATGACTTGGCCAAGGCTAAGAGGTTTTATCGCGGACTGACTTAGGAGCTCCAATATTACACTAGCTCACAGTCCCGGATCTCTTATGCCGAGTTATTAACAGAAGCCAGATTGCAAGAGACCATCAGCAGAGGAAAAGAAGGTCAGCTGAGGATACAACAAGGACCAGCAAGGACACAGCCAAGGCCAGCAAGGACACAGCAAGGAGGACCTATCAGACGTCCTTTGGCACAACAACAGCAGTACCAGCACAGAGTAGGACCGTACCATATTTTGGAGAAGCCCCAATGTAATTATTGTGGGAGACCCGGACATATTTCGAGAGATTGTCGTAATCGCTTGGGACAGTGTTTACGATGTGGTTTCAGACAATATTTGGCAAGAGACTGTCCAAGGCAGCAGACATTGACACTACCACCGCCAGCACAGAGGCTAGCGCTTCTAGCACCGAAGCCAGCTCAGCAAACGACTAGACCAGGAGGACCTCGACCCCCAGCAGCAGCAGAATTTCAGCGAGGACCACCGCTACCTACTCAGGAGGATCAGTTCACGAGGGCCAGTCATGGACAGCCACAGAGGAACGGACAAGCTTTTGTATTGGAAGTGGATGACATGGATCAGGAGGTTGATTCATAGTAAGTATTACTCTTGCTTTTACTTTTCCTGCTGTGACATTGTTTGATACGGGAGCCACCCACTTATTCATATCATCCAGCTTTATTGCCAAACACAATATTGCCTCTACACCTTTACCTAGTTGTATTAGAATTATTACCGGAGGAGAAGTTGTACCTATTAGTCAAATTTGTAGATCGAGTTCTATAGTGATACGTGGCAGAGAGATGAACACCCGACTCTTAGTCCTTCCTATGCCAACTTTTGATATTGTGCTTGGAATGGACTGGCTAAGCAAGTACCACGCTTTCTTCGATTATTTTGGAGGAAGCATTCTTTTTAAGGTACCAGGACAGCCTGAACTTGAGTTTGCACGAGGATCCACAGAAATTCTTGATGGTATGCAGCTCGCAATAGACGATGTTATCTATCACCCCATTTTTTTAGAATTTTAAGACGTCTTTCCAGAGGAATTGCCAGGACTACCCCCAGACATAGACGTAGAGTTTTTAATTGAATTAGCACCGGGAGTAGCATCCATAACATCGCATGTTTACAGATTGGCGAAGAAGGAGATGGATGAACTGAAGGCACAGTTGAAAGAACTAGAGGAGAAAGGTTTTACCCGACCGAGTGCATCACCCTGGGGAGCACCAGTGTTGTTTATACCAAAGAAGGATGGGTCAGTGCTTATGTGAATTGACTACAGAGCCTTAAATGTAGTGACTGTGAAGAATAAATACCCCTTGCCATGAATTGATGACTTATTTGATCAGCTTAGTAGAGCCAAGGTGTTCTCGAAGATAGATTTGAGATCAGGATATCACCAGGTGAAGGTACGAAAGCAGGACATCGCGAAGACCGCATTCAGAACAAGATATGGGCACTACGAGTTTCTGGTCATGCCATTTGGATTGACTAATGCTCCAGCTATCTTTATGGACTTAATGAATCGAGTCTTCCACCGGTATTTGGACCAGTTCGTGGTCGTCTTCATAGATGATATACTTGTCTATTCGAAGAGCCACGAGGAGCACGAGAAGCACCTGCGGATTATTTTAGAGACATTGAGGAGAGAGCAGTTATATGCGAAGCTCAGTAAATATGAGTTCTTTTTTGACAGAGTCTCATTTCTTGGGCATGTTGTTACCGGAGATGGTATTTATGTTGATCCAGAAAAGATCTCGGCAGTCGAGACATGGCCTGTTCCTAAATCGGCAGCGGAGGTAAGAAGTTTCCTTAGACTTGCGGGATATTACCGACGGTTCATGGAGAACTTCTAAAGGATAGCAGCACCTATGACTCGGTTGACTTGCAAGGATCAAGAATTCATATAGACCGACGAGTGTCAAGCCGCTTTTGAAGAGTTCAAGAAGCGACTGACTATAGCACCAGTATTGACTATTCCATCAGGATCAGGAGGTTATGTGATCTACAGTGGCGCATCGGGAAAAGGCTTGGGATACGTATTGATGCAGCATGGCAAGGTGATTGCATATGCATCTAGGCAGTTACGAGTGCATGAGAAGAATTATCCAACTCAAGACTTGGAACTTGTAGCCGTTGTATTTGCTCTGAAGTTATGGAGACATTACTTATATGGAGAACGAGTGAAGATCTATACAGACCACAAAAGCCTTAAGTACATCTTCACGCAGAAGGAGTTAAATATGAGGCAACGTTGATGGCTTGAGTTGATGAAAGATTTCGAGATAGAGCTATATTATCACCCAGGCAAGGCTAACGTGGTAGCAGACGCGTTAAGCCGGAAACCAGCAGCTTACTTCTTGACAACACAGAGGGAATTATTGGAGGACTTGCAAGAGCTTGGCATTAAAGTGATATTAGCCAGAGCAGATAGGACACTAGCCAACTTGTAAGTACAGTCATCACTAGTAGAGAGGATCAAGGCAGCTTTGCCTACAGACGCCAGATTCCGGAGATTGAAAGAAAGGACAGAGGTCGAAGAGTAGACAGGATTGCGCATTCATGAGGACGGGACATTACGATGTGGTAATCGTCTTTATGTTCCAAATGGAGAGATTTGACAGGAGCTGATGGCAGAAGCTTATAGTTTGATATATTATATTCATCCTGGAGGCACCAAGATGTATCGTGACTTACGATAGCACTTTTTGTGGCATGGAATGAAAATAGAGATAGCTCGTTTTGTAGCTAAATGTCTGGTATGTCAGCAAGTAAAGGCAGAGCACCAGAGAACAACAGGATTATTGTAACTACTTCTGATTCCAGAATGGAAGTGGGAGCACATCACTATGGAATTCGTCACAGGATTTCCTAAGAGTCCAAGTGGAAGAGATGCAGTATGGGTAATAGTGGACCGACTCACCAAGTCAGCCCATTTCTTACCTTTTAGAGTTGGCCAATCTATATAAGCTTTAGATGACTTATACATGAGGCAGATCGTGAGATTGCACGCAATACCGATCAGCATTATATCAGACAGGGATTCACGTTTCACATCGCACTTTTGGTGGATCATGCAAAAAAGTCTTAGAACTCGTCTGAAGTTCAATACATCTTATCACCCACAGACAGATGGGCAGTTAGAGCATACTATTCAGACATTGGAGGATATGTTGAGGGCTTATATGTTGGACTTTAGAGGATCATGGGAGGACCGCCTACATCTTGTAGAGTTTTCTTACAATAATAGCTATCAAGTGAGTATCCAGATGACTCCATTTGAAGCATTGTATGGAAGAAAGTATAGGTCTCCTGTGTGTTAGAGTGACATGGGAGAACGTCAGATTTTGGGACCAGAGTTGGTGGTCAACACCGTTGAGACAGTTAAGAAGATACAAGGACACTTGCGAGCAGCGCAAGATAGGCAGAAGCAGTGGGCAGACCTTCATCGTCGTCCCTTGGAGTTTAAAGAGGGCGATCATGTCTTCTTGATGATATCACCTACTAGAGGCACTATTTGATTCGGGCGACGTGGCAAGTTGAGTCCAAGGTATATTGGACCATTTGACGTGCTAGAGAGAGTGGGAGAAGTGGCCTATCGACTTGCGCTACCACCTTCACTTGAGGGAGTACATGACGTATTCTATATGTTGCAGCTCAGGCGATATATGGCAGACAGCAGTCATGTTCTCGACCATTCGGAGATCTTGGGCCGAGCTTGTCATACCAAGAGCAACCCGTGGAAATTCTTGATCGTCGAGAGAAAGTGTTAATGAACCAGTCTATTCCCTTGGTTTGCGTGGCATGGAAGCATGGCGCGCAAGAAGAATCTACTTGGGAGCGCGAGGATGACATGCGCAAATGTTTTCTAAACCTATTCGCAGACCAAGGTACGAGATTACTTTGTTAATTTATATCTTATACCATCCTTGATTTTCTATCGTGGCTTAGTTTTAATTTCGAGAACAAAATTTTTATAAGTTGGGTAGAATGTAAAACCCTTAATTCTAAAAATCGTATTTACTTTTTTAATTAATTATTTAATTGAATTATAGTAATTAGTAGCTAATTAGAGGAAATAGAATTTTATTGGAATTTTTAATTTAGGTGTTTGTGCATCTAGGGAATTTTATGGAGCAATTATAATTTTCCATAATTATTTACAGGTAGGAGACCTTGTGGCATTTATAGATTAATTGTATGCTCTAAAATAGAATTTTTAGAATTTTCTATGTATATATATATATATATATATATATATATATATATATATAGTTTATTATAAAAGAAATAAAAAGAAATAGAGAAAATAATTAGAAAAGAAAAAGAAAGAAAGGAAAAAGAAAAAAATAAATCCTTAATGGATCTAACCCTAAACCCTATATCTAAACTCATACCCGCCCATTAGCCCAAAAGGCCCACACCCATTAAAAAATCATTAGCAGCAGCGGCTGCAACTCGTTCCACCCATGCGTATATGAGACTGACCCCGCTCTCCTTCTCTATATATATTACATCTTTTGTAACCCTAACCCTAAATAGCCTCTTCCTCCATCTTCCTCTGACCGTGTCGCCGAGTCCCAGACCAGAGCCGCCGCCTCCAGCCCCTGAGCGCCGCCAATCCGCCGGAGTTTCCCGCGACCACCGAGCGTGCGATAGATTTTGACTGTAGCGTACCTCTGTTCACGTTTTGTTTTTTGCACCCTCGCTCGACCAAACTCGATCCCGTCTTCACCTGTACGTGCACGACCTAACTCCCTCCCATATCTGTGTATTAGTTTACCTCGAACCGTGCGTAAACCTAGGCGAAAATAACGACCAAGTTGGCAAAAAATAATAACTTTTAGGATCATAAAAAACTGCGGTAATTATCTATGTTCACGGACTCGTATCTCCCACCACAGAGATCCAAATTCGATTTTTCTTTTTGGTATATGAAGACAACCTAACCTAGTTTATTTTCTGTCAAATACAATAATTTATTCGCTACTGTATGTTAAATTAAATCAGTTAGAAAACCCCGAAAACATACTTTTTCTATCTTCCAAAATTTGTGATACGGAGCGCGTCCCGCCAAACGGGACCGCCCCGTCATGTACTAAGTTTACCAAAAGGTGCGCACAGTATACCCAGACGTGTGGGCTTCCGCAAAAACTGATTTGGACGCGTGTGCGCATCGGAATCAGCCCGTATTCGTAAAAATTCTCTGTATCGCGACTTTTGTACAACCCCGTGCCATTTAGTGCACGCTCGTCTGAATATGATAAAACTTACACCACTGGACTCGTAGTATCGCGCTGGTCCCGTGACACAATTTTTACGCAATTCTGAGATAGTTGACCAAGTCGCCTATTGGCGGGCCCCACGGTTGACTTTTTGGGCAAAATTGTGTTCGGCTCACCGGAATCCACAATTGGACATACCGTTGAGTTCGTGCTGACATTTAGACTTTTTTGACCTATAATTTGTCCTATTTAGAGACCGTTACCCTTGGTACGCTTTTTGGTGCAAAGTAGGCCACATGTGGACCCCACTTTGACCTAAAATTACCGTTTTGCCTCTGTGTCCAAATTGGACGAAAGGGTAGTAATTTGTAGCTATTTCGCTGATTCTAGAAATGTTGGTGATGTCTATTTCAGCATCCGGAGATGTTTGTTCGGAGCCATTAGTTTCTGATTTTGTGTCCTTGATATTTGGATGCCTACACCATACAGATTTCTTGCCAGGCAAGTATGCCTTGCCATTGTACTGTATTTACATTCCATATGATGCATGCATATTTTATTTCTGCTTACTTTATTTCATATATTTTAAACTGTTATATAAACTGTGCGTCCAAGAAAACTTGGGTGCAACGACGGTGTCGTCGTATTATATTTTTATTAATGTATATGCATTGGACCTACTTTATGAGATCACCCCATTATCATGAGGCATCCTTATATTTCATTGGCCATGACACTATTCTTATACGAGTGTGAGTCACATGTAGGACACGGACTTGCGTACTCGGCTGGCCACTGGTACGTATAGGTCGTGCGACGGATATGGATAACTGCTAATAGAAACTTTGTATGCTAGTAGGCCTGGCAGTTATTTATAGGTTCATTGTGTCATGGATGTGCCATGCTTAGAGCATGGGGTGGGGAGAACAACAAGTAAGGCATTTGGGCTCCTTTGCACTTTCCTTTCGTAACCCACAAGCTCCGCGGGAGATACGGGCGGTGATGACCCTTATATATTATATATTATCAGGCGGCCTCTGCCGTACAAAAGGTGACATGCTTTGTAGGCCCCTGATTCTCCGAGAGAGTCATGCCAATCCCATTTTAGCCAGATAGCCCACTTGGTAGAAAGTTGTTCTCAAACTGCATTCACTTAGATGGTTAGGCGACCCCATTGGATGTTTATTTTCAGTACTTTATTGGCATGTTTATATGTATCTTGTTACGTCCCTCTGAGGACCTGGTACCTTTCCAGATATAGACGAGAAGGAGTATCCGCAGGAGTATGGACCTGGACCAGACGTTACTTATCAGACTGAGGAGGTCTTACCTTCGGAGTATCTTTGATCCATTTCAGCTATTAGAGATTCTGTTGTTATTCTTTTAGAGACATTTATTCTTATATTAGAGTTGATTCTCTTCTCTCTTTAGTATTTTTAGTATAGTCGAATTGCAGTGGATTTGTTTCCATCCGACTATGATACTTTGATACTTCATCTTTGATATTCAATTATTTATTTCTATTTATCTATTTATTTTTGCTGTGGATAAGATATAGATTGCGTGTGACTTGTTGAGATAGTATATTACCACTGGTGGATTGGATATTCATGCACAGCATACATGTGTATATTATTTCCATATATCGGAGTTCGTATACATACGGCTGGCGTGTTACGTATTCCTAGTCCTACGTATTTTGGGACTGGGGCGTGACATCACCACCACCACCCCATTAACACCACAATAACCCGTTCTCCATCATCTTCTCCGTCCAGTCCATCCAACCCGACTGAACTATCGGACCCCGATCCCCTCGCCTGAACAGCCGCCTCCAACCGCCTGAGCACATGCGAAACTCCACCGCCACCGATGCCTTATTCCACCGTCAACATCATCATCTACACCATCATCATCATCATCATCTATATCATCACTATCATCATCTATACTATTACCATCATCATCTACACCATCGCCACCATCCGTTCCCGACCGCCAACACCCTGCCGTCGACCTCCACTGGAGCAGCCGACCCCTTCACCGCGGAGCACCGCCCACAGCAGCCCTCGCCTGAGCCTTTCCCGGACTCCACAATAACAACTTCCCCACGTCGGACTCCTCCAACAGCAGCGGGTCTCCCCGACCTTTACGATCCCGTCGACCACAGTGCACATCCGACCATGCGACCACCCTCGTCGAAGCCCGAGCACCATCTCAGGTCAGCGTCACCCCCTCGACCTCGTGCACGCACAGGTTCGACCTTGCCTTCCTTCATGATTGTGTGTTTGTGCATGTGTGAATATTAATTAGGATTAGCATATTGCTTCATGATAGTTTAGTTGATGTGATTGTAAGACCTGTGTTGGTGAACCTAGTAATTAGTATGCGTGTCCGTGTATGTATAATAATTAGTTGATATATATATATATATATATATATATATATATATATATATATATATATATATATATATATATATATATATATATATATATATATATTCCATGGGAAACTGGTTGCTAGTGCTATATATGACTGTAATATATATATGTTGTATGGCCATAAGTGTTAACTGTGGATATCCCGTATATTTGCATATGACTATGTGATCCTGAGTATTAGTGAACTGTCTGTCTTGTGTACACTAATGTACTGGCTAGACATGTGTTAGTGATTGACTGTCTTGTTATGCACAGTAATCGAGGATATGACACCCGTGCATTTAGACGCACACTTGACCCTGCTAGATGACCAGTATCACCCCTAGCGTAGTTTTGAGTTCAGTATAATTATGTTGTGTGTGTGCTAGTGTAACGACTGATACTATATTATTATTATATTATGTATATAGGACTGTTGGATTGTTCAGACGAGACTTCAAAAATAGGATTTTGGTATTGCCAGCTCAGGTCCACAGGCGAGTACATTCTCTGACAGTTTTTATTATGTTGATCCTCTCTATGATTCTAGTTGTATAGCGTACTTGATTCTGACACTATGGATACACGGGTTAGCATTATCAAGACCTGTCACGAGGACTCATGATTAGAATCCATCGTGCTAGCTGGGGACGGAAAAATATTAGTAGATTATATGATCATACCCCAATCTACATGCATCATAGCTCACCCCACACCTCACGTCGGGTGCAGCCTGACCATTACATGCCTGTTATATATGATTAGCCTAACTATTGCTCGCATCATAGCTAACCGGATGGTTAGCCTGACCTTACATGAATTATAGCTAATCATATATAACAAGCCTGATCTGTCCCAAGCCGATCACATGATAGACTGATGTTTCACACACTTAGCTAGATACTCTATTCATGTATTTCTAGTTCATTGTTCTAGCATGCACTTATATTTCTGTTCATTGCTAGTTGTACCATTGATGATGATATATTCTCCAGCATTTCTTATTTCCAGTATTTTATACTCACCAGTATTGCTTATTCTAGTATTTATATCCATCTTGTATTTCCTTACACTGTATTATAGTTTTTGTCAATATACATGGAACTGCTGTTAGTGCTTGTACTTCGCTCCAATCATGACTGGATATATTTTTCCAGAGGATCTTGAGGACTTCTGTCCTACACATTATGGACCAGGTGTAGAGGAAGACTACATACCAGAGATCATAGAAGAGTCCCTTCCTTTAGAGGAGACGCTACCTGCAGCTATTTAGACAGTTACTTTATGCATCTTTGAGACTTATGTTGAGACTTATATTGAGATTATATTGAGACTTTGTTGAGACTATTTATGTTGGACAGCTAGACTTTAGTTTTATCTCTATTTTGAGTTGTTGTGCTTGACTTATGTCAGTACTTCTTATCTTTTATCTTATCGTGCCATTTATTTCTTATAGCTATTGTGGCTTTATGACCTAGAATTGAACTAGTTTAACTTAAATTATTTCCAACACCTTGTATTAATGTAATATTTCATATATAGGTCTGTGTGGCACCAGTTTGGACACAGTTCGACATTCATTGCTCAGGACGATAGGTGAGTACATTCTCTGATAGTTTTTAATTTTTGATAATTATTATAGTGCAAGTATTTAGAAATATTTTACATGACCCTTGACACATTGGTACACGAACTAGTATACACATGGATCAGTCATGGGATGTTATATATATTATTTGTTGTTCCTCGTGTTCTCAATGTTTAACTTAGATAATGTTCAATGTTCAATATTCAATGTTCAATGTTCAAAGTTCAAAGTTCAATGTTCAAGGTTTATTGTTTACAATGCCTTGAGTATCTTGCATCGTAACGTGTCATGGTTGGATCCATTATACTAGTCGGGGGAAAGGGGAAGTGTTAGCTAGATATGTGATCAAATCCTAGATAATGTTCAATATTTAACTAAGACAATATTTATCCAACGTTAATTAGATAATGTTCATCCAAGTCAATCACATACATATCTAACTAGTATTTTAATCACTTAGCATAGTTACAGTTCTTCACCATATTCTATTTTATTATTTTATTCTATTATCTTCTTCTATTTCATCATGATCAGTGTATACCATATTATCTTGTTTACCTGTTTCTTCTACCATAGTTGATATTGTTCATTGTTTCTCGTCTTGTATTATATTCTCTATTTCTGTTTATAGTCATTATCAATTAATTGGAACTGCTATTGGGTTATATTTTGCTCCAATCATGACTGGATATATTTTTTAGATGAATGGTTAGAGAGAATTTGTCCCACTCACTACGGACCAATAGATGGAGTGTCACCTGAGGACGTAGTGCTAGATACTGAGGCCATTTAGATTTCCCTATCTTGTAGTGGTTGTTTCTATCTAGATTGTGGTTTGTATTATTATTATTTTTGAGATCTTGAGTTGTGTTTAGATTTGAGTTGGACATGTGATGTATTAAGACTTGTATTTCTATTTTTTCTATTCCATATCGTGCTTACATCTTCCTTTAGTTTTATATGTGATTGAGTATCATTTGGAATTGAGATAGCATGACAGTATTTTATATACATTGTGTGAGGTATTAGATAGTATAGTAGACCAAGACAGTATTCTACCGCCGATGCTGTGACGTAGGATGGACGTACCCACGTACACGTGCCCCTATACCGGGTGCGGGTCGTGACTCATTTTTAGTGGTGGCCCAAGCAGGTCAGGCTTCGTAATAATACGATGTCGTGGTAGTGCAATGACTTAGTTGTACTACTGAGAGCCTGCGATAGGATAGGATATAGGACACTAGGATGAGAGAGTATACTCAATCACAACTAGAAAATAATTCCATCACAATTGAATCTGGCCCTCTTCATTCTGAATATCGCTTTCATTGAAAAAATTATCCTTCTTTGATTATATCGTATCTTGCTCAATATTGATTCCTTATTTCGAATCTGTCATCAGGATGCCACCGAAGAATCGTTCCCAGCGCTCAGGTACAATGTTTGCGAGGTCGTTCACTTCATCGCCTATGAGGGCAGCACCATCAGATGCTGCTGGTGCAGCTACATTCCATAGGTCGACTTCACCGATCCAGGTGGAAGTTTCTGCAGCAGCTTTCGGAGGTGCTCTACCTCCGGTACGGAGGGCAGCGCCGGCAGTTTCAGGGGATCTTCCACCCCCACCACCCACAGTCGATTAGACGCAGATGTTCGCTCTCTTTCAGCAGATAATGGAGGCACAACAGCGACAGTCAGAGGTCCTACGATAGAGCGTGGAGAATGCTCACCAGATTGCGCTTGCAGCAGTTGAGAGAGTCACATTATTTTGGCCATAGACGACACCGCATCAGCCCGATCCGCAGCAGCCAAGGCCAGGGACTATCATTGACTTCAAGAGGATGGGGCCTAAGGACTTTATGGGCACTGAGAGAATCTTGTACGCAGACGACTGGATAGAGGACATTGAGAGGGACCTGCAATTTGTGCAAATTTTTGAGATCTTGCAGGTAGAGGCAGCGGGTAGTATGATGTTTGATATTGAGCTGACATGGTTCAGGACAGACCCCAGGATATCAACACCGGGACTTACTTGGGAAGCTTTTAAGGAGCTTTTCAAAGATAAGTTCTTCCTGGATGTGTCTTAGAGTACTTTGGGGAGTCAATTTTAGAACCTCGTCCAAGGGAACTTGACAGTGGACGAGTATGCAGCAGAGTATTACCGATTGAGATAATTTATTGAGGGACAAAATCCTCGAGCCAGGGCTAGAAAGTTCAGGAAGGGATTGAATAGTAGATTAAGTCTCATACTAATGGTGATCGTACCTCTACTTTTGAGAAAATTCTGAGACATGCACAACGGGCGAAGGATGATTTGGAGCTTGGCTCCAAGAGACCGAGAGACACCAGAGGAGCGAGTAGTGGTGCGGGCCCAGCAAAGCACACCCACTTTCAACAGCTGTGAGTATATCAGCATCTGTAGTATCTTATGCCAGTTAGGGCACCAGCTCAACATATATAATAGTTTCAGAAGCCGGTTCATCAGCTGCCTCAGAGGCAGACTCAGCAGACTTTTTCTTGTGCCTATTGTGGAAGGCATGGGCATGATTGGAAGAACTGTCGGAAAAGGCTCAAACTATGCTTGTATTGTGGTTTCCCTGACCATCAGGTGAAGGAATATTCCAACAACCCGTATAGACCAGATCGCGGTAAGAGAGGTGGAGCTAGGCTACCTGTGATACCGCAACCTGCTCAACAACCGCATAGAGAGCCACCCTAGCAGGGCGGGGCATTTGCAATGGCAGTCGGAGAGGACGGCACTTCAGGTGATAAGTTAGCTTATTTTGTCCTATTGTTTTCCTTTCCTTTCCTTTCCATCTATTATTTGTGTGTTTAGTTAGTGCCTTATAGACTGCTTGTTTGTTATTGTATGGTTAGTATACCCCGACGGAGACTGCAAAACGATGATGGACAGAGACCATAGTTAGCGATTTCTTTTGAATTGTATGTTGTATGGCTCAGTTTAGACTGGGGTTGACCTAGAGGGGGGTTACGATTATCTTTAATTTTGAGGACAAATTTTTTTAAGGTGGGTATGATTGTCACCCTCACTTTTTCAATTAAGGGTAGTTTGGTAAATTGACATGGGTAATTTTATTTTAGGAGTATTATATTTAATATTGTGGATATGTAATTAATTATTTGTTGTATTGTTTATTGATTGTTAGATGTTGTATTAATTTTAAACTTGTGTAGTGGACCTAACTAGTTTAGTTAGATGCATGGACCCAACATTACATCTTAGTTTAGATTGAGCCCAATAATTAGGCCCATGGATTAGGAGGATGAATTAATTAGTGAAACCATTAGACTAGAACCTTCCTTCCTTAATTAATTTCTTTATGAGAGGCCCCAAGGGGTGTTTTGAACATTTTATATAGCATGGAGAGGGGTATATGGCCAGCCACATGCAAGGAGGAGGGAGAACATTATTCACTTCATAATTTTTATTCCCTTTAGATCTACATTTTTCCTTTTCTAATTTTTTCATTCCCTCACAATTACCTCACCAATTTCTTCACAAATTTTTTCCTAAACTTTAATTGAGGCTACTACAACAAGGATCTATAAAAAAAAATCAAAGATCTACAAGGAGGAGGCCAAGATCTACAAGAAAGAGGCTACATTCAACATTTGGAAATTTTCTTTGAGAATTCATCTTCCAATAGGTATATTTCAGTTTTTTCTCTTTTAGTAGACTCTAAATCTGAGATTTAACTAAGAGAAACTATCCCACATGTATAGGCTACCCATAGGAATTAGTTTTAGGTTCATAGGAGACCTATGGTGGAAGTTATGTGTGTTTTGGTATCAATTTTAGGGGAATTCCGATATTGGCACATGTGGTATTTGTCAATTGGTCTAATAGATCAAATTGACATATGTATGATTGTTTGTGACTAGTGTCGTATCCACAATTGGGTACGTGTAGGCCGTATCTCGTCAATTTGATGATACGGGTTGATTTTGGGGGTTTTCCTCCGATACGGGGACTTGTGCATATCAATTCTTGACATGGACACATAGTTGATCTAATTATTATACGTATTATTCATATTTAGTATATTAGACTTGCTCGTGTCTTTCGGGATGCGTTTGGTTGTGTGGTGGAACCGTGGCGTAAGCGTATCATAGAATGAGTATGATACAGGTGTGGTGCACTCCACGTGTTTGGTTCTTTGTCCTCATTTCTATGTATGCTTGTGTATATATATATGTAAGTTATATTATATGATATGTATATATATATGAGTGGGTATTATATGATATAGCTATATGTGTTTATATATATAGTGTATTGATATATCTATATATATATATATATATATATATATATATATATGTATGTGTGTGTGTGTGTGTGTGTGTGTGTGTGTGTGTGTGTGTGTGTGTGTAAGTTTTGTATATATATGTGTGTGGTTATATACATTTATGTATAGTTGAGAAGAGTGTATATATATAGAGAGAGGAGAGGGAGAGATTGATATAGATAGATGTATATATATGTATACGTATTGTGTGCGTGTATCTATAGTATATTGTATTTATGAGTATAAGTAGTTATGTGTCTACTGATGTATGCCAGTCTTTCTTTAAGGCCACGAAGCTCTCTGAGGTTCTTCGGTGGGCGTATTTCAATGATTGCTTTGGACTTGTCGGGGTCCACGTGGATACCCTTCGAAGTTATGACAAAACCCAGAAACTTGCCGTTGGAGACTCCTAGGAAGGATTTGGTAGGATTTATCATGAGCTGGTGCGCACATATGAGGTCAAACACAGTCTTCAAGTCCTGGAGGTGATAATCTTTGGAGCGACTCTTGACGGTGATGTCATCAACGTAACACTCGACCATCTTGCGTAGATGCTCACGGAAGATGGTGCTCATAGCTCGCTGGTATGTAGCACCGGTGTTATTCAGACAGAAGGGCATGACTGTGTAGCATTACACCCCTATTGGCGTTCGAAATGATGTATGCTAAGCCACAAGTATTGTCGATCATTATGTCTGTGATCGGAAGGGGGAACTCGTCCATAAAGCAGGTCGTGTTTAGATCACGAAAGTCAATGCAGATCCAGATCTTCCTATTTTTCTTGATAATAGAAACAATATTGGCCACCCAATCGAGATTGTTCCTCTTGGATGAAGACACTATCTATCAGTTTGTTTACTTCAGCTTCGATGGCATTCATGATATCCGGCCGGAACAACCGTTGTTGCTACTTGACAGGCTTGGCGTTCGACAAGATGTTGAGTTTGTGTACCGCTATTTGGGGGTCCAGTCACGGCATGTCTTTATAACTCCAAGCAAGATATTGATGTATTCCTTGACGAGATGTAGCAGGGATTCCTGATCATCAACAGTCAGACTCTTGCTGATGAAGATAGGTTTAGGGGTGGATTCGTCACCCAGATTGACTTGTACGACTTTGTCCTCAGAAGGAGGTTCTCGTTGTTCGAACTGCATCTTCCATTGTACGTCTAGGCGTTGGGCCCACTGTCATGCCCCAGTCCCAAGATACGTAGGTCTAGGAATACGTAAGTATGCCAGCCGTATGTATATGGCAACTATAATATATGGAAACCATAACACATATGTACGTTGTATTATGAATAATAATTCACAAGTGGTACATATATTGTCAACATTGTCACATGCATCTATATCTAATCCACAAACACAAGTAAAGGAATATCAAAATAAATAACTGAAAGTCTCAAGTACGAAGTAGAAAAAGAAATAATAGTCGGGTGGAGACAAATCCACTACCAATCGACTATATCAACTAAAATGAGAGAGGAGGATAAAACTCCAATATAAAATAAAATGCTAAATAAATAGAGTAGCCACTAATAAGTCCATCAACTAAGAGATGATCAAGGATGCTATGAAGGTAAGACCTCATAGACGGAAAATGATACGTCGGGCCCGGGTTCGTACTCCAGCGGATAGTCAAGATCGTCTATACCTAGAAATGGACCAGGTTCTCATAGGGACATAACAAGACACATAGAAGCAAGCTATATAAACTGCAGTAAGTAAATAAATATGAAAACGGTGTTCTAACCATCTAATGTGCAATTTATTCATACGTATGAGTGAGATTGTTGGCTTTTCATCACTTCTATACATATACTGCAACAGAGTCATATGTTTTAAACATTCATAACATCCAGCGACGTTAGAGGGTATCTGAAATAATAATCACCAAAGTTCCATCCGGCTACTAAGGCCACCTATTCAATTATCTCATACGCATAATGATTGTCTTTCCCCTCTTCCCGCACCGATCAAGTCGTATACACGACATTTCTAGTGTTGTAACTGTATGAGTCTCTAATACACTAATCATAAGAGTTACGTTCTAACCGTCACACGTTTCTTACGTATCGGTAGCAAGTCGAGTACGCAGTCTGTGCCCTATAATGAAACATTATGTCATGTGTGTGTCATGGTCCAATAAGATATAAAAATATCACACAAATAGGAGGTAGTCCGCTAAAACTAAGTCAACATGCATATAAATAATAAAAGCTAACAAAGACGACGAACACCGTCGTTTGCACCCAAGTCGAGCTTAGACGCACAGTTTATATAAAAATAATTTATGCACCAATAAAATAAAATACTAAAATAAAAATAAACTGACAGTACCTATAGCAAGCTATCTTGCCTGGTGTCCTAGTAGAGTTTAGACAATGTCCTGGCTGCAAACACGTCAAGTCAATAGTAGCACTAAAAGAGGAAGATGTACGAACGTCTCCGGATACTGAAATAAATATCACCAACATTCCCGAAATAAGCGAGATAGTCATAAAATACTATCCTTTCGTCCAATTTGGACACATGAGCAAAAATATAATTTTTGGGCTAAAGTGGGGTCCACTTGTGTGCCACTTTGCACCAAAAAATGTGTCAGGATAAATGTCTCAAAATTAAATAAATTATAGGGTAAAAAAATTTTAAACGATGATACGAACTCAACGGTATATCCAGTTTTGGATTTCGGTAGGCCAATCACAAAATTGCTTGTCAAGTCAAATCATGGGGCCCTACAAAAAGGTGATCTGTCGACTGACTCAGAATTGAGCAAAACTTGGGTCACAGGACAAGTCATATGCTGCGAGTGCAATAGCATAAGTTTCATGGTGATCTGACGAGTGTACATAAACTAATAAGGTAATTTATAAAACACCGATACGGAAAACTTTTTATAGATACGGGTTGATTTCGGCGTGTACACACGTCCAAATCAACTTCCGCGAAAGCCCACACGTCTGCGTTTGTTGTACGCATCTTTCGATGCAAGTAGCTCACGATGAGGTATGCTGGTTTGGCGGGACCTATCCCGTACCGGGGAATTTTATTATTTTTAAAAGTAATTTTTCCTAAAGTTTATCACAAATTTTAATATAGTGTTTATGAATGAAAATAAATTATATCATTGAAAAGTAGGTCAAGTAAGCTACAAGATTTTTTAATTAGATTTTGAAAATATTTAATACCCTAATCACAGGGAGCCTTCCAACCAGGGTGGTTGGATGTGCACGGTCGGGTTTTGTATATATTCAGAAAGTGATTTCTTGTATTTTTGCACCCAATATTTAGGTGTTTAAACCTTCATTATTTTCTCAGGAAACTACTGATTCGTGAAGAGGGTCAACTAGGATACACGTAGGATCAAGTAGATCCAAATTCCATCGATCGTGTTGAAAGAAAGAGGACGGAGAAGGGGGCTACATGGCTGCGTTTGGGAAGAACAGAACCTCTGTTCTTTCGGCGGACCCGACGACTCTAGCGTATTTTGAGGCATCGGGGTCGCTAAAAACTGGTCGAGAACGATGGATGAGGGGTCGCTCGAACCTGGGAAAGAGTCCGGGGTCACTCACGAGCTCTCACGGCTAGGTTTCGTCGATAAAAAAAGTTATGGGAACCCCTGGGTCGGTATATATATACGTAGAGATTTTCTGTCCCATTTGATTTGGATTTCGATTAGGATTATATTATTTTCTCCTATTGTATCACTGCTGGTCTATTATGCTTTCTGTTAAGTGGAATTAGGGACATCGACTGTTGTAGCATAATGGTTCAACTTATGTCCTTGTTTGGTTATTGGGTTGCGCTGTTGTGTTGCGGTAGCCTATGAACTAAAACAACGATGCAGAATGTTTTAGCTTGACCATAATCAAGGGACATATTATATCTTGATATAATACGGCACTTTTTGTCCTTATTTGGTGAAGGGGTATCGTATCATGTCATGGATGGGACATATGCCATTAATTGTTGGCTCATATATCTCATACTATAGATCTTATTTTGTTTTTTCATTTCGTGCTTCCTTTGCAGTACTTGCTATTTAGGGTCTGACCCCACTGGTTTTCCATGGCCAAATTTAGAGCCAACACCGGAGGATCAAGATTAATTCTCCTTCATTGATGGCATGCACCAGAAGGATGGTTGTTGAGGGTCACTAGTGGGTTTCTTGTTTCACTGCTCGTCTTTTGTAAACTATATTCTTTTGGGTGTTTAGCCAACCGGCACCTGTTAGCCGGCAAATATGGATACTAGTTCCTTACATAACTGTATTATAATCAGACTGCAGCTGACTCACTATCATGTATATTATTGATTATACATCTGGCATATCCTTTTGTATTGCTAGATCTCTAGAACATTCTGATGCGGTGTTTGGGATGCCTTACATCTTATTCTAAAATATTCTATGTTATTGCGACTTGATTGAATAATTGAGATATAGAAGTTCTTGACCCTAGGAGACTTGATTGTAATATGCACCCCCATGTCTCTAGACAACCTTAACACATTACAGGTTACTTCAATATTCCGTAAGGTGCATTTGGCTAAGTCATTCCCCCGCTCTCCAGTATTCTGGATTTGGGGTATGACAGACCAGCGTGAAGGTGGCATTGCAGCAGTAGCAGGAGTTGAAGATCATTTTTGTAGAATAATTAAAGATTTTCTTGACGTATTTCTGGAAGAGGTTCTAGGATTACCCCCAGTAAGAGAAGTAGAGTTCTGCATAGAGTTAAAGCCAGGAGCAGAACCAATTTCCAACAAGGTCTATCAGATGTCACCAATGGAGCTCAACCAGCTATATCAACATGTGGAAGAAATAAAGGCGAAGAGGTTTATTCGAGCTAGTGGGTCACCATGGGGGAAGCACCAATGGTTCTAGTAAAGAAAAAAGATGGGTCGACACGATTATGTATCGACTATAGGCAGTTGAATGCAGTAACAATAAATAACAAGTATTTGTTGCCTAGGATTATGACTTATTTGATCAATTGAGCGGGACAAGGGTATTTTCCAAGATAGATCTTCGATCATGGTATCATCAAGTAAGAGTCCAGGAGCAAGATATACCGAAGATAATATTTTGATCTCGATATAGGCATTACGAATTCTTAGTTATGCCATTCGGATTGACTAATGTACCAGCAATATTCATGGATTTGATGAATTGTATCTTTATTCCATACCTAGATTAATTTGTAGTGGTATTCATATACGACATTCTTATCTACTCTAACAGTGAAGAAGAGCATGAAGAACATCTTCAGAAGATGTAAGTTCTGAGGGAGCATCAGTTATATGCTAAACTCAGTAAGTGTGAGTTTTGGATAGATAATGTGTCATTCTTGGGGAACATCATCTCAGGAGCAGGAATATCAGTGGACTCCAAGAAGATTGAAGTAGTAAAGAATTGGCCAGTCCCGAAGACAGTAATAGATATGCGAAGTTTCTTTTGATTAGCGGGATATTATCGGAGGTTCATGGCAGATTTTGTACGGATTTCAGCACCAATCACTCATCTTACATGCAAGGATGTGAATTTTTTTTGGATGGCAGAGTGCTAGGCAGCATTTGAAAAGTTGAAGGAGAAGTTGATATCAGCACCGATACTTAGACTTCTAGTAGGATCAGGATTGGGTTTTAGGTCATGGCAAAGTGTATAGACAACAAGTGTATATATAACATTCAAGGTCTAGTCATGAGAAAGTAGTAGGTATTCTTGGTATATTATGACGAAAATTATTATTAGAAAGTTGAAGAACATGAAGGGGGATATGAAGTACATGCAGAGGGTGTTAAGGATGAGGAGTTTGGTCACTTACCAAAGTGAAATAGGGGAAGGAAGTATTGTGTGCACAGCTTGCACAAAATCAGATTCAGTCTGGATATTTCCACAAGTTGTTGCTGTTAAGGGCTGATGTGGGGGTATTTTGAGGTTGGATTGTTAAGTAAAAAGGTAGAGGAGAGGTAGGGGAATGAGGTAGGGTGGCTGTGGTGGTGGTGGAATGGTTGTGATGGTGGCTGTAGGGTCGGATAAGGGGTGTTGCTGAATTCAGATTCAGCCTGGACACTTCTGTGGAGGGACTATTTTGAGCGAGTCGTGGGAGATTTTTGGTGGAAGGTTTGTGAAGGAGAAATGTAGGGGAAAGGGAGAGGAAGGAGCGTGGTGAGTTTGAGAGAAAGAAACTATGTATGGAGGGAGTTATGTCCGGATAGGTGGGAACTAACTGCTGGCAGGTTCAGCTGGAGTGGTTCTGTTGTATGCTGGAATGGAGGGGGTGTGAGGGGAATTGGGGAATGGAGTATGAAGAGAAAGTGTATAGGAGAGGTAGAAGATATCGTGTGGGGAGTTTCAAGTAAGGAAAAGATGTGGAGAGGGAGTTATGGCCAGCCAGGTGAGGGAAGGTGATGGGTTGTGTAAATCAGTTTACTGTTGGGGGGTTATGGAATTTTTGAAAGAGAAATAGGTAGAGAGGGTTGGAGAGTTTGGGAGAGGAATAGGTAGAGGGGGTTGGCTGCCCTCTAAGGTGTTTGACTACACTTGGTTTCAACATTAAAGGATGAAAATGTGAGGTGTAAAGTTGGGTCAACTCTAGTGAGGGTGTGACTGAATTTAACTTCTAAAGGTGTTAAATGTAAGATTTTGAGTGAGAAAACTTGATGTTTGGTATTTAGTAGAAGAAAAATAGTGTATGGTGTTTAGCATGAACCATGTTGGTGTGTGTGATAGTTTGGGTTGGGTGTTTGGACTAGTTTTGGCTAGGTTAAGTCGGTTGCTAATTAGAACTAGAAATTGTGTGACGAATGTTGTGCGATTAAAATAGAGCACATGAGAGTGTATTTGTGAGTGGCACAAATGTCAGGATTGATGAGGGGCATGTCTAGGTAAATGGTGTAAAATTTGTTAGGAGGCAAAGACTATTGTTGTATTCTAAATATCTAAGCAACGGTAAGTTGAACAAAGTGTAACAAAATTGAATAGGTTGAAATTAACTCCACTCATCATTTCTAATAATCTCTAATCAACCATAATCTCTCTCTAAGCTAAGTATACCTAGATTTGGAGGAGAGGGTTTACATAGTACTACACGTTGTCATCCCGCTCAACAATTGACGAGGCGATGGAGGGCTCAGCCGACTACACAGATGCCGCTTCGGTGGAGGCCCCATTGGAGGCAATCCTCAAGTGGATGAAGAAGCTCCTAATGGAGAAGAACCCGCTGTTCTTCATCCCCAGCGATCAATAGCCCTAGAGAAGCTCAGGTTATTTCTTTAGCTTTGTGGTGATCTAGGCATCAGATTTGCCATGGCTGCTAAATCTAAAAGAGATTTGATGATTTTTTTTTTATGGAGAACACTGTTTGTAGAATAATTATTCTTACAATGAGTTGCTTGCAGACTTGTTTCCTTGATACTGTAGTTGCTTGCAGACTTGTTTCCTTGATAATGTAATGCATGGATTATGTATGTGACTCATTATAGTGATGTACCAAATAGTAACCTCACTATTCTGAGGAAAATACCAAATCACAGAAACTAGAATGACAAATCATAAAAATGTTCTTGTTCAGTATTTATTTCTAAGTCCTACATTTTCATTTCTATTAGCAGCTCTACATATACAAGATAATAAGACTGATATTATCTTTTGGTTTACTTTAGTCAATGTTAAAAGTTATGATACTCTCTTTCAACTGATTAATTAGTATATTAGCTTCCAATGGATATTCTTTCTTATAGAGACTAAGATCAAAGATATTGGACATTAAATTCCTTTATCTTCACTGATGTATATTGTAACTCCTAATTACATTTAGCTTTTATAGGCTGGACACCTTGCGGTCCTTGATATATTTGCAACAACAATTGAAGAAGACGCATCTGAAGGTGAAAAAATTCCATCCGCTGAGAGGGAAGGTTTGTCATAATCTAGTCATGTAGTATTGATGCTATACCAGCTTAATCTCCCGGTTTAAATTTTATGCTCCACAGACATTTTATTTTGCTTAGTTGACTAAGTAGCACACTAGATTCATCAAATTAGTGAAGTAATTGAATTAGTCAACAATATTAAAACGACTTGAGGAACTATAATTGTTGAACCAGTACCAATTGCCAGTTCATTTTTCGTAACATTCCACATATTCTAACTTACTTTATTACTTTTGGAGGTTCAATTAATTCAATAAAGGTGTACGTGAGCATTGGTTTGGTCTTGTCGGTTGCTTTGGGAAGCTATTTTTCTTAAAGTGTTGCTTTTGGCATGGAAATGTTTCTTATTCTTGGGAATGATGGAAAAACAATTGACTTGCTTGTTCATGTAATAAAAAATGGAAAAACAACTGACTTGCTTGTTTCATGTAAATCTTACCCAAGTATATTTAATTTACCTAGGTTTAATACAATAATCCCGGCGGTTTGAACGATCAGCATAAAGTTATTAACTTTTAATATGGATACTACTATTGATTTTCATATGAATTTTTTACATCTCCAATAATCAAAATATTCTCTTTATTAGATTCTTGAAACTATACTAACCTCTGTAACAGTATCGTATCATGGACTGTTACATGAATTTTAGAATATCTATTTTTATGTACCCAGCATTAGAGTATATTCCTGTGCACACCATTAGAGCATTACTTACAGATACACATTGTCATATACACTTGTACATATTAATTCATGTGCATAACTGCACACTGGACACTGGTACACATACTTTGATACTTCAAAATTACCTACATGCCCCCGAAGGGTTCCATGAGCCATGTAGTCGTATACCAATATCATCTTGTTGTTCTTTCTCTTCGCAGTAACCGATCAGAGAGACCAGATGGCGGTGCCGGAGCCGGAGCTTAGAGAGTGTCTCCTTGTCTGGACAAGGGGTTCCCTTTCCAGACAAGAAATGGGAGTCGAGCACCGCCCTCCTTGATCTCACTGACGTTCTAGCCTGCAAGGTGTTCGGGAAAATGTTTCAATGATATTCCTTGAACAGCTCCATCTACTTGAGCATCAATTGCCAAAGCATCAGGTCTTGATGCTGACATCAACATAGGTATACACTGGTTCAACATTATTATCAATACACACCTTTGAATTTTGAAATTTAATGTAGTACTTTATTTTTCAAGGATTACGGCCACCAGAGAGAAGTGGTGTTGAACCTCATGCTGCTTATGCTTCCACTAGTCCGAGAATTGGTGTTTGGACTACCACTGTGCATGGTTCAATTCGTATTTCATTATTGTCTTTCATTCCGCTGACGCCCATTAGCGCAGTGAGAACTCCTGGCCTAAACGCATCACTGATACCCATGAGAAGTACCAACCTACCCTCTGGAACACCCTGAGCTGAAAAAAACACTTCCATTCCTGCCATGAAAATTCCTATTTCATGTTCGAGTATAAATAGCTGACTTTATCCTTCATATTAGAAGGTATGGACTTGAATGTTAACAAAACTGCTACATGTAAACATCTTGCAGGATGCAAGGAGTACACACGATGGTAAGTAGAGAGTGGAGTCGTCTTTGGCGATTCCATTTGGCCAAGTGGCTGAACCAGTGGGTTCCGATTCTATACTAAAAGGAACAGGATCAAACTCGAGTGTTGTTGGCACTTCCTATGAAACACAAAACTGTATCATCAAAACAACAAAATCAATTGGAATATGAAAACATGCTCTCATCTAGGAAATTAATTAAATGGATCCAATTTCTTAACCGAGGATTACAGTAATATGAGTTTTTTCTCTTTTTTATTAGAACGTGACAATATAAAAGCTAAAAACATTTCCCTTCTGTCTACTTAGTTAATATATTCTTCAGATTTACCAACCCGTTGTGAAGGAATCTTAGCAAGTTCTTCAACGGGAGTCAATGGCGCAGATGTTCTGCAATCACTTCTACAACCTTACAGAATGAGAGTATTTTTTTTTTTTTTTTGTGTGCCATGAATCCCATTAGCTCTGCAACCTGCAACCAACAACCACAGTTCATTAGACTATTACAAAAGAAAGCCTTGCCATATCTTATTATATGAAGCATTTCTTAGGTCAAATATTGGTACTGTTGGTCGAAGAGTTGGAAAAGTAAACAACCATTATTCATTGCCCATTGCCACTTATAGTTAGTCCTTAAAAATATTCTCAAATTCAGTATGTGAAAAGACCAAAATACCCCTACTTTCGATATTAAAAAATATAAACCAACTATGTAAAGAACTGTTACAAAAAAAAAACTCATAATGTCAGTTTCTAATTGATGTTCAACATTGATGTCACCAAGGAGGATTCATCATGTTGCTGCGATGATCTGTTAAAAACTTTAAATGTTCGACCGACATATCTTATTTGTGCTGACGTAAAGTTCAACCGACATATCTTATTTGTGCTAACGTAGACCCGACATGTCTGACATTTCATTTAACTCCAGGTCCATTTTTTAATTAATTAAACAAAGCAAATAAGATTGGCGTGATTTAACAGGTATTTGTGCAATTAAAGCAAGTGACAGCTATTTTGGGGAGATTTGTCTCGAGAATAAATAAGGTAAGACTAGGGAATGGAAACTGTGTATCAAAATATGTTTGAGTTCAACCTATGTTTATCATTCTTACTGCTTTTTTCATTGATATTTGTCTGTGAACAAAAATTCTTTTCTTCTTGTAATAATAATTTTGTTAATGTTTCAGCAGTGAATTTAATTGCTCTCGAGAGGTTAGTCACTACCTGACTCCTTCCTTCTTTCGATGCAATTTTTTCTGCTGAATCATGATTTGTTCTGCATATTTTTTAGAAAACAAGTAAGGGGTTATCTTTTCCAGCTGAGAGGTCAGAGATTTGAGAATGAAATAAGAGAAGAAGACAAATAGAAGGATGATAGAGGAATTCAAGCTTTAATTGAGAAAATAAAGATCAAATCAATGGTACAAACTAAATCTTTCTCTCTTTATTTATCTATTTATCTATTTATCATATAGTTCTTGATCCTGACAAGTCTTTTAAGCATTTCATTATATGCAGTAGGCAATGACATTCCAGTCATTGCACCACAGGCTTATGTACAACAACTACAAATAAGTAGAATGGAGCTTGCACAACTAGAGCAGGGTCTCCAGATAGCAAGATCGCAGGTTGGTTGATGTAGTATTTACAAACAACTGTAAATATTTATTCTAAGATATTTATTTGACATGATCATAATTCATAGTCATGTCTATGCATTTTCAGCAACTGGCAGATTCTTGCCATATTGTTTTTTCGTTTCAATTTTGGTCTTGTTTTGGGCTTATTAAAGCGTCAGATATATTTATGTCAGAGTTGGGGACGGTTGTGGGGGGTAGTGCCAGCTAGGAGTGGGGGGTAGGGGCTGGGTATGGGCGGCTCCGTCTGCGAGGGTGGTGCAGCCGGGTAGGGAGTTTGGGTGTAAAAGGAGGGTAGTTTCGTCATTCTAGGGTATCAAGTTTCATTATGAAGCATCTGGGAAAGGACTCGGATGTGTGTTAATGCAGCACGAAAGAGTGATATCTTATGCGTTTCGGCAATTTCTAGATCATGAGAAGAAATATCCAACACATTATTTGGAATTAGCAGCAATAGTATTTGCTCTCAAGTTGTGGAGACTATCACGAACTGTCACGACCCGCACCCCATATAGGGGCACGAGTGCGTGGGTACGTCCAGCCTACGCTGCAGCATCGGCGGTAGAACGCTGTCTAGGTCACAATAACACTAATATAACTCACAACCTGTCAATGATATCAATCTCCATAAGGAGGACAGTATACATCTCACAATATCTCATAATGTAAACTCAATCACAACAACTATAAAAGTATGAAGGCACGATAAAAGATAAGAAGAATGACATAGTTAAACACCATATCTCAAAATAAAGATAAATCACAGTCTAGCTGTCCAACATAAAGTCTCCACAAGTCTCAATATAACTAAGAATAAGTCTAAACATAAACTGAAATAAACCTCAAATAAGTTTCAGTGCATAAAATAAATACTGTCTAAACAGCTGCAGGTAGTGTCTCCTCTAGATCTCTGATGCGTAGTCTGCATCTATACCTGGTCCATAATGAGTCGGACACCAGTCCTCTAAGTCGCAGTCTGAAAAATATTTTCAGTCAGGATAGAGCAAAGTACATCTCTAACAACAGTTCTACATCAATGATATAAACTATGTAGCAGTAAATAGATGGAAATATATAAGATGCATATACATGTACGAGAGATATACAATAAAGAAAATACTGGAAATACTGTAAATAAATACGGGAAGGAACAATATGTTAATGAACAAGAATACTATGACTAAGTGTGTGAGTACTAGCTTTAACGTGTGATTGGCTTGGGAACTTGTACAGGAATAATGGCCTGGCTAGTCATACGTGCGGTGTATGACCAACACTAACATGTGAACAAGACTTGTACATGAAGGGTATGATCACACATCTACACTAAAATACTCTCTACCCCCGACTGGTATAGTAGATCCAACCATGGTACGCTATGACACGGGATTCTCTAGGAAGGTAGCAAGTCTCCTCGAGAATCAGTGTCTGTACATGCATAAGATAAACAATGAAATAAGACTTGTATAAGATACACCATATACAAGGAATAACATCCCATGACGAGATCCGGATATACCAATCCGTGTAACCATCGTGTCAAAAAATATGGATATTTACACTAGATACAATGAACATAGAGGATATCATAAATAAGAAACTATCAAAGAATGTACTCGCTTGGGGTCCTGCTGCTGGCAATAACAATGTCCGATATACGAGGTCTTGTCTGAATAATCCGACAGTCCTATAGACATCATTAAATAATACAATATTGCATCAGACATCACACTAACACACAATCATAAATACAATGAACTCAGGGCTACGCTAGGTATGACACTGGTCAACTAGGGTCAAGTGTGCGTCTAGTTGCACGGGTGTCGCTTCTGCAAATGCTGTGCAAAACAGACAGTCAAATAATACAGGGCATTGCCAGTACGTCAGTGTACATATGACAGTCAACTCACAATACTCAGGATTACAGGGTCATGTGTAACTACGGAATATCCGCAGCTATACCTAGGGGTCGAGTGTACATATATAATATACATATTATATCTAGTACATAACATTAATACTTATAATATATATGTACACCAATTAAATGCATATACCATATATATATGTATGTATATACACTGATTGAATTCGCGTACAATATATATATATATATATATATATATATATATATATATATATACCCATCAAATATATACATATTAACGTATACTAGGGAATATATATACAATACATATACATATGTATATATATACTAATTTGAGAAATATACTATATATATACACCAATTATATTATACATATACTAATACATATACTAACACTACTACGTACATACATACATACTATCCACATACCAAAATACAATACGCGTATACATGCGTACACAACAATCACAAGAGAGATGCTCCTCACCTTGGCTTCGGCGTGCACGTGCACGAGATAGACGATGACGACGCTGACGACGATGTTGATGACGACGATGACGACGACGATGACGATGGTGACAACGATGAAGGCTGAAGGTGATGATGTCGATATTGACGACGATGATGAAGGTGCTGGTGGTGCGTGGTGAAGATGATGATGATGGTGATTATGGAGGTGATGTAGAGTTCGTCGAGGGAACCGTGGTGGCCGGAGGGAGTCAAGGCGCTGGAGAGGATGACGGGAGAGGGTGACGGAGGCAAGATCGAGGATGGCCGGGGCTGTCCAGGCGAGGTGCATCGGTGCTCCGGGCTCAGTGGTCGGGTGCAGATGTCGGGTTCAGGTGGGAGAAGGTCGGCGGGTCTGGATCGAGGCGAGGGGGAAGAGGACAGCGGGCTTTAAGCGTGTGCGGTGGTCGTCGACGAGCAGACAGCGACTCGTGCAGCGGCGGGTGGTTGTCGTGCAGGCAGGTTTGACGTCGGGAATGGCAGCGGCTTCAGGGCTCAGTGCAAGGGGCTGAGGCAACGACTCCGGTAGGGGAACGGAGGAGAGGAGGGATAGGAGGTCGGCGGGGTCGGGTTGATAGGAAAGGGTGCAGCAGGCTCGGGGCCGACTTCAGGCGAGCTCCGATCGAGAATGACGATGGTGATTGTGAGTTCAGGTGAGGGAAGGATGTCGAGATGGGTGGTTCAGCGGCTGTCGTGTGGTCGAGTTTTCGGCGAAGGGGGAGGCCGTTCAGGCGGCGGAAGGAGGCCGGGTTCCGGCGAGTCGAAGGGATGGGGATGAATGAACATGAAGATGGTTGGGATGGTGTCGGTTGAAACTTGTTTAGGTATAGAAATAAGAAGAAAAGTAAAGAAAGGAGTATTTATATATGCACATGTAAAGGTGTTGGGTTGACCCAGAATTAGGGCTTGGTCAACCCCTCTTGGGATTGGGCCTTGTCATAGAGATATTTCAAGGGCTAGGATTTAAATGGGTTCAAAATGCATGGCTATGATTGCATTTGGTTCAAGGTTTGAGGGCCATGATTCAAGGAGGTTGATGTAGAATTACACACTCCCAAAAATTATGAAAATATTCACATGAGGGAGAAATGGGTTTCTACACGTGTCGTGTACTACGGGGTGGACACCCTAATGCACTTTTGCATAAAAGTGCCCAACAATTGAAAAATTGCACAAAGTTAGGTTTTGGTTTTATTTAATTAAAATAAATACAATTAGTGTTCTAAAATAAATTAGAAGTACATGGGACTGAAATCAATTGGAACACAAGTGTCATGAATGAAGAAGACTCAGAATAGAATATTATCCTAATTTTGGTTGCTCAAAATTGGTCGAGATTGTGTCTCCAATTTCGATTGGAACATGCAAGAATACAAAGTTGAATTTATATCGAATTAAATAATAAACGTTTGCGACGAAAATTGTGTGACTAAAATATAGCACAAGAGAGCATAATTATAAGTTGCACAAGGGTCAGAAAAGAAGCCAGGCATGTCTAAGACAAGGTTGGGAAATTAGTAGGAAGGCAATGGCAAGGGTAGCGCTCCAAATATCGAAGCAACGGGAAGACGCAACAATTAAATAAAATTACGGTAATAAATTACAACCTCAAATAAATAAATTCTGAAATAATACAAATTAAATCCACAATCCTATATTTCGGTCAGGGGTTCATCTAGTGGGCTTCTAGGTTTGGACGTTGTCAACCATTCACCCACCTCGTGAAGAAAGGAGTCTTCTTTGTCTAGGACAAAGAGTGCCACCCGATATTCGATGACATCAAGGAATACCTCATGAACTCTCGGGTAGTGGTAGCCCCTGTAGTAGGAAAGTCCTTTCTGCTTTATGTACGAGCAATAGATCACTCCCTTGGCGCTCTGCTAGCCCAGAAGAGTGACACAAGTCACGAGCAGGATATCTACTATCTCAGTAGGATGATGGTTGATACGGAGCACATATACAATCTCGTCACGAAGGAGTGTCTTTCTCTAGACTTTATTATCCAAAAAACTCGGCATTACATGACAAGACAAATGATCCATGTGATATCACGGGTCAACTGCTCAGGTTCCTTATGACTAAACTCGGTGCACTCAACTTTGGCTTAGCAACGTGGGCGATAGTTCCGTCACCATACGATATGGTATTTGTTCCAAAAAAGGCGGTCAAAGGTCAAGCATTGTCCGATCTCATGGCTGCCCATCCAGTCCCAGAAACCACAAAGCTTTACGAAGAAATCCCAGACGAGGTAGCGGACTCAAACCTGACCCCAAGCGTAGAAGCCGTCTGGTGAATGTTCTTCGACGGTGCTTTAAGAACTGGGTCCAAAGCTGATATCGTCGCTGGCGTTGGGATAGTACTGGTTTTCCCGTACAATCTGGTCAAAAACTGCGTTTACTTTCTCACAGAGCCATGCTCCAACAATATGATAGAGTACAACGCTCTCGGCATTGGTCTCCAACTAGCCAAATAAGTGGGTGTTGACTACCTGGAAGCCTGCGGCGATTACAAGAAGATAGTCAATCAAATCTGAGGGGAGTTCGAAGATCGAAACGTGGACTTGATTCCCTACCACCAAGTCGCACTTGGAATAATCACCACCTTCGAGGGGTTCTTCATAGAGCACGTCCCTCAACTGTAAAATATTGAGGTTGACGCCCTGGACAGCCTCGCAACCTCTCTAGATCTTCAGATCAATACTCATGAACTAATCACCGTAATCGGTCAGGAGCTGGTCCGTCCAAAGAACAACCTCTGTCTATCTGAGCTACTCGGTACAAAAGAGCACTGACTCACACGACTGGAGACTTCCATTCATCGACTACGCAGTCTATGAAATTCTTCCCGAGAACCCAAAGGAAATCACTTCCATCAGAAGACGTTCCCTCCGGTTCTATTACAATATGACTACCAGAATGTTGTATCGTCGCTCCAATAACGGTCTTCTGCTACGATGCCTATAGAATACAGAAGTGGGGAAGGCTCCTCACGAGGATCACGATGGGGTTTGCGATGCCCATCAACCCGGACCCAAGCTACAGGACCGTCTTCGGAGAATGGGTTACGATTGGCCGACGATGGTAGCAGACGCAGTTGACTACGTGAGAAAGTTTTCATCCACCAACCCTCGGAGTTCCTACACCCGACCGTTGCGTCTTGGCCATTCGAAGCCTGGGGCATGGATATCATAGGGCCGATCAGTCCGCCTTCTTCTAAGGGACAATGGTTTATCCTCGCCATTACTGACTATTTCTCCAAGTGGGCAGAAGTTGTCCCGCTCGTTGAAGTCAAGACATAAAACATGATCAGCATTGTCAAGCATCACGTCATATACTGCTTTGGCTTGCCACAAAGGATCATCCATGACAATGGTTCACAGTTTGTAAGTCATTCTCTCTATCAATTTTGTGATAAAAATTGAATCCAGAATGTAGCCTCGACTGCCAATTGTAGAAGCATAAAAAATATGCTGGGGAATTATACGCGTAAAACCCCCAAACATACATGAAGTACGCGTAAAACAGAGCTTCAGTGCTGTGTGGCGTAAAACATGACTTCAGAGTTGCCCGCGTAAAGTAGCGCTTCAAGGCTGTTTTGGCGTAAAAGGTTGCTACACCTCCCTACGGCGTAAAATATGTCTGCTTTTAATGCAGCGTAAAGTTGTACGAAGAACTCTTCGTATTCCTCGAATGAACCTGTCAGAAAGAACAGTGAACCTGACTCCTGACAAAGAGTACTGCACGACGATCGAGAGGATGGTTGTAATGATAATTCTGCACAGAAGCCCAGGTTGTCATTTAGTAACATATCCTTTATACAAGTCGTTTTTACGCACTCAAGGAATACACTGCCTATTTTACACAGGCAGAAATGAGCCTTTACGCTCAAGATGAGACTAAATCAGATGCCACGTCAAAAGCTGTTCTTCGTACAGAACTCGAGGCATATCTCTGTAGTTAATGCTCGAAATGGGGGCAGATCTCTGCATTTAATGCACGGGATTTTGTTTTTCATTGACTAGGAGAGCTAAAATTAGGGCTAATACGCTCACATCATCATCCCTGCATGTTACGCCAACCAGGCTATTTTCAACTATAGGAGTACGCCGTATGCTATCTTCTCGAAATACGCCAACTCTGGCTATATTTGCAAAGGTACGTGATAAGGCTATTTGGCCCAGAATACGCTCAAGACCTCAGTCAAGAAGGATAATTGGCTAGTTTATGCTGGTTACCCATTATTTATGCAGCATCAAGCTTTACGCAGAATTAGGCTTTTACGCCAACATGACAGCTACTTGGCTTTTACGCCAACATGACAGCTATTTGGCTTTTATGCCAATAAGACAGCTATTTGGCTTTTACGCCTACAAGATAGTTATTTGGCTTTTATGCCAACCATCTCTACGCGAGGAGCAGTTACCTACGTGGCTTGCATGCCGTGATCTTCGATGAACGATTATACGCATTACCTCATAATGGGACACGCGTCACACGCGGATTCAGGAGATCATTCAGACGTGGGTAACGGTTATTATAACCGCCACGTAAAAGGTGCAACTCTCTCCACTAATTGGCTTCTACGCAGACTGGTCAATTACTATGACCGAGATCTATAAATAGAGACTTCCGGTCACAGGAGAAAGGGGTCAAGAAGGTCGAAAAAAGAGAGATCGGAATCAGAGGAGATCAGAGAGAGAGCACATACAGAAAGTGTTGATTGACAACTTTGGCAACGAGAGTTCAATCCCTCCTGCAATCTTTGAAGCTTCTTCTTCTTCTACAGCACTTCTTCGTCATCGTGTGGTCTAAGGGACAAAGTGATCGACAGCAGATCAGACTCCTATAGAAATATTTTCCCAGAATCATTTTTATTGTACTTAACATCCTCGTATAGGATTAATTGTACTCTTTTTTCTTGTTTGTAAACAAAGAAAGGGTTTCGTATAAACCTAGTTTCATTCTTTTGTTTATCATCAAACACAAGATGGCGACTCTGTTGGGGTCTACTTTCTCATCTGACGAGAAAGTCATTGCTCAACACGATGCTGTATCCATCGGATCAACGAAGAAGACTTTGGTTGTCCAATTCGACCAATCGGCTTATGAAGACATGCTTCGAGCAGGGGTAGCTCTCATTCCCTCTCTGTCCAGGACAACAGGAAGCTACGTAAAGTATGGATGCCCCGGACATCCTTTACCCTTCCTGAGTACTCTCTCTCTTCGATCAACAAGGTTGTGACATCACAACCTATACGCTCTGTGCGTAAAACTTTGTCTCCCGTCTGTGACGTGGCAGACAAAATTTCTGACAAAGCCTCAGCGCCAATTCAAAAATTTCAAACGCGCCCTCCGCGTAAAACTTCGTCTCCCGTCTGTGATATGGCAGACAAAGCTTCTGGCAATGCCTCAGTGCCAATCTAGAAGTCTAGAACGCGCACTGCGCATAAAACTTCGTCTCCCGTCTGTGATATGGCAGACAAAATTCCTACCAAGGCCTCAATGCTTGCGCAAAAAATTCAAATACGCCTTGTGCGTAAAAATGCATCTCCTATCTGTGATGTGGCCGGTGGATCCTTGGATCACATCAAGGGAAAACGAGTGGTGAATCTCCCAACCTCTAGAGTTGTACGCCACCAAGAGAAGAAGATTACGCAGACTCCACCTGTTTTACGCGAATCTGTACAAAGCTCCAGGTTACGCCAGGATAAGCCCATCCGCGTAAAGAAGACCTGCTTCATGGGGAAATATGCTCCTCAGACGGATGATGGATCGTATGCTACTCACATGGGCGAACTGCTGTATACTTATGGCAGAGAGAGGGTCATGGTTCCCAATATCCACGCTCCCACTGATGTAAAAAGGCAGAATAAGCCTTCTTCTTCTTCTTCTTCTTCTGTTAATTCCCCTGATTTGCGTGATTTCTTGATCCAGAAGTGCAAAGACAGGGGATCTTCTAACATATCTATTACACCCCCTAGGGAGCATTATTGTAATAGTCATAAAGTTGTAGTTAACTACTGCTGTTCTAAGGCAAAATGGTCAGTTTTCGACCGGTTGAACTACTCTTTGTCTCTGCAGGAAGAAGAGCCGACATTCACATCAGTGAACATGGCTTCACACATTCCTAGAGGAAGGTCAAGTTCAAGACGTCATCCCTCTAGAACTCCAAGCCAAAGGAGATTTGACAGACTTCTTGAGAATATTGAGGCAGGTGTTTTTCGAAACACCCGCTCGAGGTCACGACAACCGGCTTCATATTCTTCTGATTCCGACACTGGGGTCGCCAGTTTTCCGAATCTGATTCTGAAAGTATAGACTCGATCTATATAGAGATCTATACTAATCCCTCAATAGCATCCAGAGAAATAGAATTTTATGCCATTGGAGATGAACATGAAGAGGCTTCCCCATCAGGAAGTACTGAGCAACGCATCGCTGTATTGGAAGCATCGCTTAAAGAGATGCATTCAATGATGGAGAGTATGCGTCAGATAATGGTGACTCAACATACAGCTGCAATAGCTCAAACATCGGTTCCTCCGACTTAACTACGTGTGGGGGTGGACCTACCACCATCCAACGCAAACCAGGAGCCTGTTCTAAATCAAGAGTCAGCGGCTCCTCAACTTCTTAACTCGGAGAATGTATTGCCTCCTGTTGGAGTTATAATACAACCGATCTCTCACCACTCTGCGGTCCCGTTCCCAACTGAAGATCTGATGCAGGCAGTTCGGGAATTGAAAGCCTAATTTGATGCCTTGAAGTATAAGGATCAGCTTAAGAAGTTGGGAATCAACTAGCCATACCCAGCTATCTGGGACGAGATCCCTTTCCCACCTAAATACAAACCACAGGCTATGGTTTTGTTTGAGGGAAAGATGTCACCAAGCCAGTACATGAACTACTTTAGCATGATGACAGTGTTGTTGCAGGGGAATGACGCCCTTCTCACTCGAGTGTTTAAAGGCTGTCTGTCTGGAGTGGCCTATCAATGGTACCGTAGTCTTGCGGACAACTGCATTACTTCTTTTGAAGATTTCAAGACTCTGTTCTTCGCTCGATTCTACGAAAGAGGGATGGACATGTCTATGTCATCACTCATCGAAGTAAAACAGAAGAAGAAAGAGAGCGTTCGTACTTTTATCGAACGTTTTCGTCAGGCTACCTTGCAGATGCCTCCTAGAGTTTCGGATTCAGCCTTGGTGGACATTTGCAGAAAGAACCTTCTCCCACTGATCTCAGTGTTCACGGGACCATATCAGTTCCATGATTGGCCCTCATTTATCATATCAGCGGTAGCCGCTGAAGATAACAGTCGGAAGGCTCATGACAATGGAATCATGATTTCTACCTCTGATAGAGGGAAGCGGTCATCCTCCAATAACGACCATACTCGTAGTTCCAAAGAAAAAGAAGCTCTGGCGATCAACACGTCCAGGCAACATACTCCAGTGACTACGCAGACGAATCCTGGGACTTCCAGGCCTAAAGAAGAGTATTCTATTGACGACGACGATATCCCGAGCATATTCGATTGTCTAGTCAAAAGGGGCAAGCTTACTCTCCCCGAGGTAAAGCGGCCAAATGAAGTCGGCAGTACCAATAACCCTAAGTACTACAATTTTCACAGATACATACATCACCCCACAAAGGCATGTCATGTACTAAAAAGAAAAATCAGGAGCTGATCGACGCCAAGGCCATCACTCTGTATAATAGCGAAAAGACGGTCACTGCCAACATGATCTCACTCCAGTTTGGCAATCTGCCCCCTCAGGAAGTCTCGGATGGTGTAGTACCTATTCCACGGACGATGATTAACATTGTTAATCTCCCTCCGACCAGGGGTCAAAATCATGACCTGGTACTCCTAACTACCAAGCGTGATGAGATCATGTGGGTCCACCCTGATCTGGTGTCAGAAATTGAGGAGGAGACTCAAGCTGCTAAAGCTAAGTCTAAAAAGAACTCAAGATGCAAACCATGCCATATGGTTGCAATATCTCCGACATCAGAAGAAGAGGCTTTGGCAGCCGGAACCCGGTCAGGCAAGGCCTACCTCAAGGACTATGGAGGGAACCAGGGGGAATCAACGGCAGACACTTCAGCTGCCAAACCTCCAGAGCCTGAACCTGTTATGTCAGAGGCAGGTCCTTCTAGACCAACTTCGGTGGACAAGGGCAAGCAAAAAGAAGTTCATTTTGATAAACCTTTGAAGAATATTCAAAACAAAGGTTTAGAGAAACTATATAACTTCGACATCTTGGCCTAGTTGGCTAATACACCGGCCTGATTGTCCATTTTTGAGCTACTTAGGCTATCCAAAGACACTCGTCAAGCCTTGAGTGAAGCATTAATACAGGCGGATGTATGCTTGACTCAGCTCAAGTCCCCTGATAAAGAGCCTGTGGCATGTCCTCAATGCCATAGTGTGATGAAAGTGGTCCCTAATATCACTTTCACTCAAGAGGACATGTTGTTGAAACATAACAAGCATGACAGGCCTCTTTATTACACTGGATACGTCGGCTCCATGGAGGTAGACCGGATTCACATAGATCCGGGATCGTCGATCAGCATTATCCCTCACAGTCTGTTAAGACCATTGAGAATCCCTACAAGCGAACTGGCTTACACTACCACCACAATCGTGGGCTTTAATGCCAGGAAGAGCAAACCGTTAGGGAAGATTCGTCTGAGGATCCAGATTGGTGACCTTAGATCAGTGACTACATGCTACGTCATTGATTCAGAGGTATCTTACAACATCCTGTTGGGCAGACCATGGATCCACGATCACAATATTGTCCCTTCAACTCTACAACAATGCTTCAAATATGTAGACGCCCAAGGGACAGTGAAAACAGAGTTTGCTGATCTCAATCCTTTCAAAGGAGTTGAGTACTACTATTCTGATGCCATGTTGTACACCCAAGACTACATGAAGGAGGTGTCAGACAAGGCGAAAGAGGAATCCTACCAGGAGCCAGGAGAACCATCTGCTGAGCAACCTTTATCAATCCAGGTGAAAGGGCGGACTACCCGTCCGAAAGTCATGGAACCCATGACTATCCACTTAGGCAAAATCAAATCGGGAGGAGGAAGTGATCCTCTAGTGATTACTTTGAACCAGAAGCCCCCACCTTTGGTCATCAACCTTAGGCGCAACAAGCAGCCGACTGATGTAAATACAACCGGAAACGTGGTTTCTGACGATAATAAAGATTCTCTTTTCCAGTATACTGATGCTCAATTTTCTAACCAGGAATCTTCCCCCCATAACGATATAGAACCTATAGCACAAAAATTCTTGGAAGCTATAGACTCCTATCTTCCGTATGTGTGGGAAGTAGCGTCAACATCTAATGTCATCACGACATATAGGCCACATGAAGATTCTATCTTTATTGTTCCACTTACTCGCAACAATCAGCATCCAATAATCTTCGATCGCATGCGGAACAGAACGATTGTACAAGAAGATTCTCACGAGTATGATGCTGGAAAAATGCAGGTTCACAGATATAGCCTACAGGCTTTGAAGATTATGAAAAGCATGGGTTATGACTTAAAGTTGGAGCCAGTCCTCAACTATGGAAAAGGCAGACGAATGCCATTGCATGTTGATCCCTACTGTCAACGAACTCGTTTTGGGTTAGGGTATACCACACATCTTGCAACTTCCAACGACTCTGAGTCAAGTGAGGAGACCATTTCCTCTCTTCAAGATGATTTATCATCCTCCGATTCAGATGGTGAACTCAAACAGGCATTATCAGTAGATATGGTGTTGACAGATTCTCTCGAAACAGAGGGACAAGAATCTGAATCATTTGAAGATGAATCTTGGGCTCAGCAAATGGATACACAATGGGAACTTCGGTTCGAGTAAAGAGAACTGCCCACTGAAGATAAAGTTATCCAAGTCAATATTGGGGATGAATTTTCACCAAAGTCGATATTTATCAGTAACAATCTTTCCGAAGAAGAAAGGGAAGAATTGATCCAGCTGATAAAAGAATATATCGATGTCTTTGCGTGAAATTATGAGGATATGCCAGATTTTGATCCTAAAGTGGCTACGCATAAACTCAACATACGGCCCAATTCAAAGCCTGTAAAGCAACACCAACGTCGGTTCTGCCCGGATATGATGGATGCCATTGAAGCTGAAATCAAGAAGCTAATAGCCTGTGGGTTCATCCGATAAGAACAACATCCTGATTGGGTTGCTAATATTGTCCCGGTTATGAAGAAAAACGGAAAATTGCTTGTCTGCATCGATTTCCGAGATCTAAATACAGCCTGCCCTAAAAATGAGTTCCCTCTTCCTATTACAGACGTCATGATCGATAATACTTGCAGTTTTGAGCGCATGTCTTTCATGGATGGATTTTCAGGATACAATCAAATTAAGATGAATCCTGAAGATGAGAAACATACTGCCTTTCGTACACCACTGGGGGTATATTGCTATACGGTTATGCCTTTTAGATTGAAGAATGCTGGGGCTACCTATCAGCGAGCTATGAGTAACATATTCCATGAGCACTTACACAAAACGGTGGAATGTTACGTGGACGATATTGCTGTCAAAAGTTGCCTCAACGATAACCACATCCAAGACTTGAAAACAGTATTCGAGTTGATGCGCCAACATCAACTCAAAATGAACCCTACAAAGTCCTTTCTCGGTATATCTGGGCAAATTCCTAGGATTTGTCATTACCGCTAAAGGCATTCAAGTTAACCCTGATAAAGTAAAGGCTATCCTAGAAATGCTACCGTCCCGTAATCTGAGAGAACTCAGGGGATTTCATGGTCGTCTCGCTTATATCAGGAGATTCATATCTAACCTCTCTGGGAGATGTCAACCTTTTTCTCGCCTGATGAAGAAAGGTGTGTCATTCGTATGGGACGAAGCCTGTCAGCAAGCGTTTAATGACATCAAACGCTATCTTACTAATCCTCCAGTTCTGGTGCCTCCCGTCATAGGAAGACCATTTATGCTGTATGTTCGAGCGATGAATCATTCTTTAGGAGCTCTTCTCTCACAGAAGAACAATGAGGGTCATGAACAGGCTATCTACTATTTGAGCAGGATGATGGTCGGAGCTGAACACCAGTACAATCCAGTAAAAAAAGAATACTTGGCCCTAATGTTTGCCATTCAGAAGATGCGACATTACATGACAGGCTAGACTATTCATATCATCTCCAGAATTAATCCTCTTCGGGTATTGATGAATAAGCCAAGTGTTCTTAATTCTCGACTCGCGACTTGGGCGATGCTATTAACACCGTATGATATGGTGTATGTCCCTCAGAAGTCCATCAAAGGTCAAGCCTTGGCTGATTTCTTAGCTGCTCATCCAATTCCGGAAACCTCCAAACTATACGAGGACATTCTCGACGAAGTTGCAGAATGTAATTCGGCAATGGAAGGTGATACATGGCAGCTATTCTTCGATGGTGCCTCCAGGACTGGTCCCGGGGGAAATGTGGTTTCAGTAGTGGGAATTGTTCTGGTAACTCCTGATAAACTCGTCATCTATCGGGCATATTCTTTTAGCGAACCCTGCTCTAATAATGTGATAGAGTATAATGCTCTACTAATCGGGCTTCAAGTCGCTAAAGAATTGAATGTTGAATACCTGGAAGCTTTTGGTGATTCCCAGCTGATCGTCAATAAGGTTAGAGGAATATATGAAGTTCGCAATCCAGACCTCATTCCTTATCACCAAACAACGATCGAGATTGCCATATCTTTCAAAGGATTCTTCTTAGAGCATGTTCCTCGATCTCAAAATTTGGAAGCTGATGCTCTGGCCAACCTAGCTGCAGATCTAGCTATTTCGATAAGAAGGCAAAATTCAGTGATCCTTCTTAACAGAGACTTATTTTGTGTGAAAAATAATTTTCATATAGAACGCAGCTACGCTGTAAACACGGTTCCTTCTAAGAGAGACTAGAGAAGTCCCTTTATAGACTTCGTATCATACGGAATCTTACCAGAGGATCCTAAAGAAGCAGTATCTATCAAAAGACGATCATTATGTTTCTATTTTGATGCTTCTTCACAAAGTCTATATCGCCGAACATACGATGGATTGCTATTACGGTATCTCTTTGACGATGATGCAAAACGGGTTATCCGAGAAGCTCATGACGGAGTATATGGAGCACATCAACCCGGTCCTAAGTTACAGGATCTTATCAGGAGGATGGGCTACTACTGGCCTACTATGATCGCAGATACAGTAAAATATGCAAGACAATGCAAAGCCTGTCAGGTTCATGCAGATTTTATATATCAGCCTTCTGAGTACTTACATCCTACCATTGCATCATGGCCCTTTGAAGCATGGGGTATGGATATCATTGGTCCGGTTCACCCGTCGTCTTCTAGAGGACATCGGTTCATATTGGCTATCACGGATTATTTCTCCAAATGGGCAGAGACGATCCCTCTTGTTGAGGTGAAGACATCCAACGTGATCGGCTTTATCAAGCACCATGTAATTTATTGCTTTGGAATACCCCGAAGGATAATTCATAATAACGGGCCTCAATTCATCAGCCAAGCGTTTCACCGATTTTGCGATAAGAATCGGATACAGAATATGGCCTCGACGGCTTATAATCCTGCTGCTAATGGTTTGGCGGAAGCCTTCAACAAAACCATCATCAAACTCTTGAAAAAGTTCGTCTCTTCGAACAAAAGAGATTGGAATGAGAAGCTGGGGGAATGTCTCTGGACATATCGCACAACGGTACGAACACCAACAGGTTGTACCCCATTTTTGTTAGTTTATGGGTGTGAAGCTGTTCTTCCCATTGAAGTCCAAATTCTATCACTCAGAATAGCAGTGGCTAATGAGTTGACTCAGGAAAATAATGATCACTTAAGGCTTCAAGAGCTAGAAGGATTAGACGAGAAACGCCTTCAAGCTCAACAGCGCATTACGTTCTACCAGGCACGCATTTTTAGAGCTTTTAACCAAAAAGTGAAGGAAAGAGTGTTCAAAGTTGGTGAGCTAGTTCTAGCTGTGAAGAGGCCAATGATCATTACACACAAAAGTAAGGACAAGTTCCAGCCCAAATAGAAGGGCCCTTATGTGATTGAAACCACATTTTCAATTAGCGCTTACAGATTAGCCAAGCCTAATGGAGACTTGATAATGGCTCCTATCAACGGCAAATTCCTGAAGAAGTACTATGCTTGATCTCCTTTGCTCAAAGGGGTATGGTGAAGATTTCATTCTGATGATATTACATACAAAGACTGGTTGGATCATATTCTATCATGTTATTATGACCTTTGAATATATATGTTTAACTAATTTGAAACTTCAAAATCCATCACGTCCATATTACCTCTGATAGTATTTTGTATACAAATTTAATTGGAGCATATTCTATCATGTCCATATAACCTCTGAATAGATATATCCAACTGAAACTTACCGAAAGTATATCACTTCCATATTACCTCTGATATCACTTTCATCCTAGCCAATCATTTATATTCAAAAGTGATATGTCCACAAAATCAGAAAAAGTATCTTTATTATCTCTGGGAATAGCAAAATTATAGAAGAAACAAAAAGGTAGATTATTGGGGAGGAGCCGTTAAATAGTGGATCTGTTGCGCCAAAGCAACCATCCTCTCATTCCTGGAGTTTAAAATACTGTTGCGAGCCCGTGCCAGCCTTGCCTCGTCATCACTCAAGCGAGATAGTTCAGACCGAGAATTAACAAAATTTGCGTGGATGACACCAGCATGTGTCAAGTTCTGTTTAGCTATATCCACTTGGCCCTTCAACACATTGCGGACTGCCGATGTCTTGAGAAGACTCTCCCTTGCCTGAGCAAGTTCAACTTCAAATTCTTGAACCCTCGCTTCATTTTCCTCAAATTTGGCCTGGCACTCAGCTTGTTGAGGAACGAACTCCACCAAGACAGCCTGCTCTTTATCCATCTCTTGCTGTTTTTCCTGGATGGATTTGTTTATAGATTCTATTTGCTCAGCAAGTTCTACAGTCATACTCAGCTTGAACCAGATCGTCGATGCTGCCTCGGGATAGTTGCAAATACTCGTTAATGGGTTGTTCTAATCCATTAACTATTTGCTCTAGCGCATCAGCTCTTTCAGCGTTACTAAAATTTCTAATCTGCGCTATAGGGAGATTGGAGGACATCTTCAGAGCATCAAAACCTAGGTTCTTCTCCAGCACCATCGATATCAATTCTTTTAAAGTGAGATAGAATATGCTAGTGTATTGATCCACTAGCATAGCAAAGCTCGAATGGACGCTAGGAGTGGCCGCAATATCGTTAAGTCTCCTTTTTGGAATGATTGCAGAGGAGGTCGCCACAGTCGTTGCTTCAATAGATGGCGCGACAAAAGAAGAGACACCAACAACAGTTGAAGTTGCTGGTATACTCGACGAAGGAGGTACAGACGAGATGGCGGGTTCATCCTCCTCCGATATTATTTGAACTACCACTGGCGGGATGACACCCGAGAATGTTGTGGATGAAAGATCGGCAGCTTCAAAGCATGCTTCTTCGACATCGAGCACCGCCGTTTCATTAAATGGATCCGCAACAAAGTCAGAAGTTGTGTCAACTCCGCCCTCCCCAGAGATGTCTTCACCTGAAAAGAAGACAAGAGAAAGTTAATATCAATTTGATGTTAATTTTCCTGAAGAAAATATGAAGACAACATTTACGCATGGCCGATGGTATGTATGTTGCGTCTGCAGCCTGTATAGCTAAATTATTTCTTAATGATGCTAAACAAGCTGTCATACCTGGAGAAGAGGGTGCACCAACTGACGTTTGAGGATAACCATCCCAGTTATCACCCAGATCCACTTGATATTCATCGGGTGGAATCTCGCTGGAAATACTTACAGACGAAGGAGGGGTTACTCCTATTATTGGTCTGGATAAAGGTATATTGATTCTGAATATGCTCGGTCTCGAAGGCGACCTCGAAGCACTACCAGTAGCGGTAGTAGCGGCAGCGATCGCGAGCAAAGAATCTCCAGCACTGTCAGCCAGAACTGTGGAGGTTCCCTCTCTAAAAGGTGAAGGACCTCTGATCAAAGAATCATCCCCAACTGGGAAAATGATAGGCTCACTCCTAGAAGCCCCCTTGGTGGAAGTCTTTTTAGGACCTCTGACCGTCTTCTTCTTGTAGGGGGAAGGCTCTTTCAGAGTGGAAGCCTTCCGTTTATTGGAGATAACGAGAGGCTCTGCTGGCGGAGCTATTATGCCTCTCGGTATTATCAACAAAAACTCGTCTGCACCAGTAGGGTCTTTCACCTTCATCAGATGAAACAGACGGTATCTCCTTCCTTCCAATAGACCTATGGGTGGGCATCCTGAAACTTCCATACACATCAAAATCACGATGGAAGGTGTTGATGGACGCATAAAACAGCGCGTACGAATGAAGAATGCGCAACTCCATTGAGAGATAAGTCGCGGGCACAGCAAAAATTGTACCAGTACAACCCGTGATGAAGTACCGCCATCCTCTGGCTCCATCAATAAGTCTACCTTTGGACTTGAAGCTGGTGATGGGATTCCCCACATGCAACTGGTCGTACCCAAATTGCCTGGTGAACCGGCTGGGCAGATAAGCCTCCAAGTATCAGTGGTCCTCACTTCTGTACAGCAGGTGGGAAGGTCTAATGCAGACCAACTAGTAAAAGGCTTCAGGAGAAAGAATAGTCCTCCCTTGACCTGCATCCTTAAGTTTCGTCCCCTGTTGATTGATATATACAGGAGGGACGATACAGAAGAGCTTCCAGCCATGGGTAAAATTTAATGTTCAACGGCAATCTATGACGCTCCCCACATTCCAAAGCGAATTCTTGTAATTCAACAAGAAGTTATTTCCCGAACCGCTGGCAGGACCGGGAGACATCACCCTGGTGTTGTGAAGGATTAACCATCCCATCAGGTATAGGAATGGTAATTCCACTCTGGAAAATTCTTCACGCTGTGTGTCATCTGCAAGCAGCCCATCAGTAATGGCCCTAAGGCCAGCTTGTATTCTACAGACCATGGCAGGAAGCAGGCCCAATCTTGCTCCAAACACCAACCGTACTACGGGCCATAAGGTGTTGCGATGAATGCGATCCGCAGACGCGATGCCAGGCACTACCCATCGGCGTAGCCAAACAGAGAGGAAGCCAGCCAGTTGAGCTTCCCTCGACAGAGTCTTGCGACAATGCCTCATATAACTTAAGGCTTTAGTGCCTGCAGGATAACCCCCTATCTCCTCATCTAGAATATAATCTGAAGCCCCTGCATCTTCAATGAGGTCATCGACCATGTTGGCGTTAAGTATGCTCAGGAGGTTCAAGGGCTTATCTCGGCTATCTACAACCTTGTCCGGCTTAGCATTTCTGGCCTGGTGGAAGAAGAGGTAGGATACCCATTTGTTGATATGAGCCAAATCAGAGGGCTCTTTGTAGAAGGTGGTGCAGGTAAGATAGTGGCACATCAGCTCCTGGTATACTGCCACTGCCCGAGGGTTGGTATCCCTCAGCTCCCTATTTATGGGAACGTACTCTTCATAAGGAGTGTCTCCCATTGGCAGCCTTAAAATCTCTGCCATCTCATGAAGGGCTAAGCCCAACTCACCTAGTGGAGTGGCAAAAGTCCCAGTGAGCGAATTATATCGCTCCATCAAAGATAAAAACAAGTTGGGGTTGACAGGCAGCCCAACACTAGTGGCGCTCACAGCCGCAAATAAGCCAATACGCTCCAGCTCCATCTGGAAGTGCTTCAGGGCCCAGGCGGTTAAATTGGCCCATCGAAGATTTCCGGGGCTAAGCCATCCTGTAAACCCCCTGATTTTCAAAAAAAATTAATTTAGAATTTTTTAATATTTTCTGGAATTTCTGAGATTTTTTTCTAATTAAACTAATGTGTTTTAATTATAAAATAATTTTTAAATGATATTAAATAATATTAAAATATTATAAAAATAATATTTTATGGTGTAAAATGAAAAACTAGACATAGGGTAATTTTTCGAAAATTTATTGGACCCCGGAAGCTTTTTAAAAGCTTTAAAAACTAATTATTTAATTAAACCAAATAAACCAGGTTTATTTTAAATAAACCAAACCAAAGCATAGCTGAACCAAACCGGTTTAACTAAACCCAAAATCCTTATTGGGTCGGATCCGGGCCCAAAACCCAGACCCGACCCACTAGCCCGACCCGACCCGCCCCGCATTTGTTTTGGATCGGGCCGGATCCCCTGACCCGACCCGACCCATCCACCCGAACCCGCTAGCTCTTTCTCTCCCCAACCGCTCAGCCGCCCGACCCCCGACTCCTCACCTCCCCTCCGCCGCTTGGCCTCCCCGCAACCGCCGTCCGCTCGCCTCCGGCCACCGCAACCGCCGCCGCTCCCTCTCCCCTCTCTGGTATATAAAAGCCCTAGCCGACCACATTTTCCCTCTCCGCCACCGGCTGCTCCGCCTCCCTCTGCCCCGCCGTCCTCCGCAGAACCCCACAGCGCCTCGCCGCACCACCCTCGCCGGCTCCGCCCGCCTCCGCCGGTGACTCCCCGACCCAGTAGCTAGTAGCAGCAGCTCCGGCCGCTCAGCCCAGCGCTCCACTCCGTCCGGCCGCCTGCGCCGCCTCCCAACGCGCCGTCGACTCCCCCTCGACCGCCTCCTCCGTTGACCGGCCTCCCTCCGGCACCCCCAGCCTCCGGCGAGCTCAGACCGGACACAACCCCAACCCTAGGGTGGACACGGACACAGCCGCCTCTGACCGGACACAACCCTAGGGCCCTGACATGACTCGGACACGTGTCGGACACGAGAAAATTCGATTTCCCGGAGCCCTATTCAAGTACCCATATCTCTCTCTTTGCTGCCCTGTTTTCGATTCCGTCAGTTGCATCGCGTAGCCTGCATGACCCCCTCGATGTCCGTGCAACCTGCTCGGTGCATCGCGTCCTATGGCGATCGTGAATCGCGATCCAAAAACAGGAAAATCAACTCCCTGTTTCACCCCGGAACTGAGTACGCCCCGCCAAACGGGATAACTTGGTCGCGTGCGATCTTCACCGATACGTGCGTGTCGTTGATACGGACTTACGGGATTTCGCAGAAGTTGATTTGGATGTGCGTGCACACCGGAATCAACGCGTATCCGCCGACAACGTCCCGTATCCATACTTTCTGGTTCTTGCTGTAACTTAGTGTACACACGTCGGAACGAGACGAAACTTGCGCCATCGGACTCGTAGCAATAAGCTGGTCCTGTGAGCCAAGTTTGGTTCGATTCTGAGAACGTTGACAAAATCGCGTGTCGTGGGCCCCACAGGCTCCACTTGACGGGCGATTTTGTGATCGGCTCATCGGAATCCAATTCTGGAAGTTCCGTTGGGTTCATATCATCGTTCTTGACTTGTTGACACTAAGTTTGACAGATTTGGAGAATTTTTAACCTGACGCATTTTTCGGTGCAAAGCGGCCCACATGTGGACCCCTCCTTGACCTAAAAATGTCATTTTTGCCCCTGTGTCCAAATTGGATTCAAGGACAGGTGTTTCTAGCTGATTAATATTTTCTGGATCTAATGGTGATGTCTATTTCAGCAACCGGAGTACTGCCTACAAATCCTGCTGAAGTCAGAGCTACAATTGGAGCCGGAAACCCAGGCAAGTGTACCTTGCCATAAATGCAGTATATTGATTCATTTTGTTCTCTTGATTTATTTCTGTGACTGTTGTACATGCTCAACCCTAGGGCCATGTGACTTACTTAGCTTCCGATTAATAGTCGGGTGCCAACACCGTACGCGGGGTTGTTTAACGTCACCTAGAGATGGATATCGTGACATTTACATTCTCGTACTTGCCATATCAAGTACATTATACCCAGGACACTTGACACGAATCATGAGACCGAATCTTCCTGAAATATTCAAGGTGATTCTGTATAGGATACAGGTTTATGACATCTTTACATGCTTAGATTTTTATCCTGACTTATTGCATTAGTTTTGATCCTGCATGTCATGGACATGAGACGTGAGATTACATTGGGTGGGGAGAGTATTACCATATCAAGGCTGATTAAATTATTAATATTGTCATATGGAGGTGTCTTAGTCTCTGATACAGAGCTTTGGCGCAAGTTCTGGCCCTTCGAACAAAATACTGCTATGGGTTTAACCGACACTGATCCTGTAGTAGTCTCAGCCTGAGTATGACTAACACTCTCACTTGCATATCACTTAGCTGGTTTATTTATTTATCCTATTGTTCCTTTATTTCTGCACTGCATTATTTTTGGCTTGTATTATCTGTACCTTGCTATGTCCCCTGAGGACCTGGATCCGGATTATGTCCCCAGGATTAGCAGACGAGATCTACCCTGAGGTGTACGGAACATGAGCACTTCTCGGAGCAGTAACAGAACCTGAGGACTAGGTGATAGCTGAGGACTTCTCCTGAACATCTGCTTCTTCCATGCTCAGTTTTAATGGCAATTAAACTCTTTATTTCCTGTTTATGAGAACATTTGTAACAGACTTAATATCGGGTTGTTCCCCGATTTAATTACTTGTGACTGGATGTTGTTTAATACTTTTTATTGATATTGCTGTGTTTAATCTGTGGATGAGAATAGTAAACCCTGACTATTGTAATACAGCTTAAGTATGCCCAATGGATCCATTAAATTGGGTTTGTCCATCGGTGCGTGTTGCTGGCCATTGCCGCGCATCCAGTCCCTCGATATTTTGGGATTGGGGCGTGACACATCCACTGGTCCAAGGGTTAACCTTGGGGTACACTCCTCCCTGCCCCATAAATTTATTGCAGAAAGTCGACATTTAAACTGGCTGGATCAGTGAAGTGTCTTCACTCGGGACGCTGCCCGACAGTAATCCTCTAAAAGGCATAACAGGGCCTGAAGGTCTGCTCATAAAGGCTCCTTGGTTCAATCCTTTGTTGTATAAGATCTTCCCTGGCCGCCCATGAAGATCGGGAGTCAGAGTCCACATCATCTTCCTAGGATGTGTGGCATGGAAGAATGTCGAGATAGGGTAATCTCTGGGCATCCTGGGCAGATACATGACCGTGCCCTCAGCAGTAAACACCCAATCCTCCTTCTTGGGCTTAGTCTGGGATTATTTGTCGATAACATCCCCGAATAAGAAACCTGGTTTCTTATATTCAGTCCCATCTATGTATGTCCGGGGCTCCCCACTGATCATACTCAGCAGCATTCGTTCTCTTTGGGACGAGATCAGAGTTCTCCTTTCTCGAGGATACTCATTTCCAGAGATAGGGAATGTCACATGGGACAAGTCCTCCAGATAGTTTGAGTTCAGCATCTCGACAGCAGAGCCCATCACTTCAGCCAAAGGAGGAATCTGCAAGTCCACTGCAAAATACAAGAAAATAAGTCAGTTTTACGCTAGACGCTACACTCTTGCAGTTTACGCCAAAGATTAACAGTCTGAGCTTTTACGTCAGACTGCAAAAACTTGGGTTTTACACTAGAATCTATTTCTATTGCGTAAAACTCAAGGTTGGTAGTATACGCCAAAATCTAACAGTCTGAGCTTTTAGCCAGATTGCCAAAACTTGAGTTTTTACGCCGGAATTCACATCCAGCGCATAAAATTCAAAGTTTGTAGTATACGCCAAATTTTGACAGTCTGAGTTTTTTTACGCCAGACAGCGAAAAGATAGAGTTTTTACGCTAACACATTAGAAATATGGGCGTATTGTTTCGTATACACGTACAACGTGTGCGGAGGGTTCTCTGTTTCTTCTCGAAATCTTTACTTGTAATGTCCGGAGCACAGTTCGACGGTGGAGCACTGCGCTCAGATCGGGACTCGCTCAGCCTAATGGGGGTTGCTCATTCTTGAGCAGTAGAGCGAGATAAGGAAGCGACCTTCTTTCCCTTAGCAGTGGAAGCCTGTTTAGGTGTCATGGCGAATCTGAGTTCTCAGAAAAGAGACGAAGAAAGTTTTTTTTTTGGAAAGCAAGGGTTTTGCAAAGACAGATGAAGGGTTTCTCTCTCAAGACCTTGGACTATTTATAGAGTTCGGATAACTCTTCGAATCCCTAAGCAAATTCGATATTTAATAGTCGGTTATGATTTGGGACCACGTCAGCCTATCATTTTGAAAAAGGAAGACAGACAGTCATACTGCGTAGTGGATCCGGTTTTACGCTCAGAGGCTATAAATCTATGGTTTTACGCTCAGAGGCTACAAATCTACTGTTTTACTCTCAGAGGCTATAAATCTATGGTTTTACGCTCAGAAGTTTTTACGCTCAGAGGCTACAAATCTATGATTTTACGCTCAGAAGCTTTTACGCTCAGAGGCTACAAATCTACGGGTTTACGCACAAACAAATCTATAATTTTATGCTCAGAAGCTAACAGATGTTATGGTCTATGACTTTTTCGAGAAGGCCAATTACAAGGGTTTACGCAGAAAATGCTCCTTTTTGGCTACAAAACATTCCAAGTGCATAAAACACACAGAGGTCAGCATTGAAGGTGACTCTTCATCTTGGGCCATTGGAAGTTCATTCGAAGTCTATTCAGAATCTTTTACATCTAAGTTCAAGTATGGCCTGTTTGGCGGACATTTCTCGCCCTATTTCGAGGGATTTTCGGGAAAACCATTCTTGAAAATGATAGTCTGAATAGAAATTCTTCGTATCAGAGAAGTGACAGTTCAGAATTTTTATGTGACTTATCCAAGAACAGCATGACAGTTGGATCCTCAAGACAACTTAATGCTAAGAAGCTTTTTACGCATCTTCCGTTACGCGTAAAAGTCGGAACGTGACAAGATAAACGTTTATCAGAGTCTGCGTAAAATTATTCAGACGTGTCGAAGCTGCACATTATCAGACTTTCTCATAGCAAATATGGCAAATCAGCAATGCGTAAAAGAAGACAAGTTTATTGATCATGATTACATATGATGGAAATCCAGTTTACAAAGGATTTTTTATTTTCATGATTACATATGATGGAAATCCTTTTTCTACAAAGGATTTCTCATTTTCATTTAAGATCACGCCGAGAATTATTGTGCCAGGTTCTTATATTGGAGGAGATCTTTTTCTTCTTCTACGACACTTCATCAGCTTCTGCGACCGATGAACAAGAAAATGATTAATGGCGGGAGGATACAAAAATGGGCCTGCATTATTCAAGCCCACCCTCCATACGCCATGACAGACACGCCCTAAAATTTTTTTAGGGGTTCAGATCCAACACAATACTCGAAGACAGGGCCAAACTGCCTACCTACGTCCAGCTTCATAATAGGGGAAAATACAGCTAGCAAGCTGTGTGGTCCGATAAGACCCTTTCTCTCTCCTGGACGAATCGCCATATAAAATTGCTGATTATCCCGAGCAAAGGAAGCTATGATATCCTTCCATGATCCATCGTTGCAGAAGAAATTTGCTCGAAGATGCCTCTTTTTACGGCTCCTTACATGCTGGAAGAACATGATCTTCTTCCTCCTCAGGTCAGCCCAATGGATCTCGGCAACCATCTCTTTTGGTGAAGGAAGTGTGGAAAGACAGGTTCACTCACTCGCCTTTATATAGGCAGAAGAGAACATATCAAATCCCAACAGCTTCCTAAAATTCGTCGAGAAATCAGCCTCGCAGAACGAGTCAAATTTGACCGTTTCATGCTTCATTTAAAGTATTCTAAATTACGAGGAATTTGAAAACTTTGAAGGGGGTCTTGTAGAAGCATAAAAAATACGCTGGGGAATTATACGCGTAAAACCCCCAAACATACATGAAGTACGCATAAAATAGAGCTTCAGCGTTGTGTGGCGTAAAACATGACTTCAGAGTTGTCCGCGTAAAGTAGCGCTTCAAGGCTGTTTTGGCGTAAAATGTTGCTACACCTCCCTACGGCATAAAATATGTCTGCTTTTAATGCAGCGTGAAGTTGTACGAGGAACTCTTCGTATTCCTCGAATGAACCTGTCAGACAGAACAGTGAACCTGACTCCTGACAAAGAGTACTGTACGACGATCGAGAGGACGGCTGTAATGATAATTCCGCACAGAAGCCCAGGTTGTCATTTAGTGACATATCCTTGATACAAGTCATTTTTACGCACTCAAGGAATACGCTGCCTATTTTACACAGGCAGAAATGAGCCTTTACACTCAAGATGAGACTAAATCAGATGCCACGTCAAAAGCTGTTCTTCGTACAGAACTCGAGGTATATCTCTGTAGTTAATGCGCGAGATGGGGGCAGATCTCTGCATTTAATGCACGGGATTTTGTTCTATTTTCAATGACTAGGAGAGCTAAAATTAGGGCTAATACGCTCACATCATCATCCCTACATGTTACGCCAACCAGGCTATTTTTAACTAGAGGAGTACGATGTATGCTATCTCCTCGAAATACGCCAACTCTGGCTATATTTGCAAAGGTACGTGATAAAGCTATTTGGCCCAGAATACGCTCAAGACCTCAGTCAAGAAGGATAATTGGCTAGTTTACGCTGGTTACCCATTATTTATGCAGCATCAAGCTTTACGCAGAATTAGGCTTTTACGCAAACATGACAGCTACTTGGCTTTTACGCCAACAAGACAGCTATTTAGCTTTTACGCCTACAAGACAGTTATTTGGCTTTTATGCCAACCATCTCGACGCGAGGAGCAATTACCTACGTGGCTTGCATGCCGTGATCTTCGATGAGCCATTATACGCAATACCTCATAATGGGACACGCATCACACGCGGATTCAGGAGATCATTCAGCCGTGGGTAGCAGTTATTATAACGGTCGCGTAAAAGGTGCAACTCTCTCCACTAATTGGCTTCTACGCCGACTTGTCAGTTACTGTGACCGAGCTCTATAAATAGAGACTTCCGGTCACAGGAGAAAGGGGTCAAGAAGGTCAAAAAAAGGGAGATTGGAATCAGAGGAGATCAGAGAGAGAGAGAGAGAGCACATACAGAGAGTGTTGATTGACAACTTTGGCAACGAGAGTTCAATCCCTCCTGCAATCTTTGAAGCTTCTTCTTCTTCTACAGCACTTCTTCATCATCGTGTGGTCCAAGGGACAAAGTGATCAACTGCAGATCAGACTCCTATAGCAATATTTCTCCAGAATCAATTTTATTGTACTTAACATCCTCGTATAGGATTAATTATACTCTTTTTTCTTGTTTGTAAACAAAGAAAGGGTTTCGTATAAACCTAGTTTTATTTTTTTGTTTATCATCAAACACACCAATAACCCAACAGTAAAAGGTCTAGCGGAAGAATTCAACAAGACCATCATAAAACTACTCAAAATGTTTGTATCATCCAATAAGGGCGACTGGAATGAGAATCTTGGTGAATGTCTCTGGTCCTATCAAACAATAATTCAGACACCTACTAGCAGTACACCATTCTCCTTTGTCTACGGGAGCGAAGCAGTCCTCCCCCTCGAAGTCCAAATTCTCTCGCTCAGAGTGGCTCTATCCAACCGGCTAACCGTCGACGACAATCACCGCCGACGGCCACAAGGGTTAGAAGCACTCGACGAGAAACGTCTCTTAGCTCAACAGCGCATTGAGCTATACCAAGCATGTCACTTAGAAATCTTCAACAAATGGGTCAAGAAGAGGACTTACCAAGTGGGTGACCTTATCCTAACAGTAAAAAGGCCGTTGGCTATGACCCACAAGACTACCGGCAAATTCCAACCCAAATGGGAAGGCCCATTCATCGTAGAATCTGTATTCTCCAACGGCGCCTACCGACTAGCAAAACCTAATGACGACTTGCTCATGATGCTCATCAATGGCAAGTTCCTAAATTGTATTATGTCTAAGGCTAGGCCGGTACTTCTCTATCCATATCATGATAACAAAGATGTATAGGGTTCCCACTCCTTGTTCATCCCCAGCGAGTGCCTATGCACGATATTTTTCTACAATCTATTATCAGTATACAGGAGTCCTAGATACACAATAAAAAATGGATCCTCAAAAGGTCCCTAGGGGAGCAGTCCCCAGGTCTACCTGTACACTCTCGCAGGGACCACTCAAAAAATCAGTCTCGTTAGACCCTAGCCATATCCATATTACCTCTGAGCTATTGGCCTAATGATCTCCCCAATAGAGTAACCCTCAGGTCTATCTATATTCCAGGGTAGACCATACTTAGCAAACCACACCTCAGTTAGTTTCTTGGATGCTATTTCACGTCCATACTACCTCTAAACTATTGTACTAACATTTCTCCCCGGCCGTATTTGTCATGTCCATATTACCTCTGAGCAAACCTCTCGGTTTTGGCTATCGATTATCACGTCCATATTACCTCTGATATTGGCTATCATCTCAGCTTATTGTTGACATAAAGTGGTCGCAGTCAACCTGATTCTGATAATCGTCAAACATCAGATGAATTAGATCCAAAATACAGATGAAGTAGATACTCAATGCAAAGCATATCAACTCTGTCAGTACTAAAGTTAGACTCTGCAACAGATATTAGTTTCTATTCAAATGTAATCTTTTATTTATTTGAGTCTAAGACTGATGTAAGCTGAGTCGCACTGGCAAATCCTAATACCTATACCCAGATACCTAGTCCACTCAAATGAACCAAAGAACCTATCCACCAAATAAGGCCATATTTATTTACAAAGTCTATCATACTAAGAGACCTAACTCGGGCCGAACTCGGTTCCCCTTTTGGTATAAAATTAACCAGTTCAATAGCTCCTAATTTCTTGGCCCAACAGTCGAAAATTTGAATTAAACCCTGACCGAATTCTGTTTGCCTACACCATATAAATAGGATTGGAATTCTTTATTCTAAAATAACTCAACCATTCTTAAGTCTTCTATCCTATTGTAAGCAAACCTCTAAAGCCTTAACTTTCCAATCTAAAAGAGCAACTCCCTAGCCTTCCTAGTGCCAAGTGCGATCTCGGTCTAGAAGTCTTCAGAGTTATAAAGAGCTTTGTTCTATCAGTTACTCTCTCTCTCTAAGTTATGAAGTTGCGAGACTTCGGATCAAACCTTGTATTTGTAAGAAGTGGCAAGCCTTAGGATCAAAGCTTGTGATTCACTATTGGTGATTATAGTGGATACAACTCTGAGCTTAAGTTCTCGGGACTGGACTAGTCCCCTCAGAGGAAAACCAGTATACATCTTGGTGTTTGCCTTCTCTCACTCTATTACATATGTTTATAACACTGCTAGTAGTATCACTTACACATGAGATATATTCTAACTGCTAGTAGTTGATCACCATTGTATGCCATAGAATTATATTTTAACCGGTAATTTTATTCCGTTGCATACATACACTCTATTCACCCCCCTCTAGAGTTGCCATACACGGTCCTACAATTGGTATCAGAGCAGGTACACTTACATTTGAACTATTACTGATACAAATTACTTCTACAATTGGTATCAAAGGAGGTAGTATCTTATTTAGTTTCTGATCCCAATTTCTCCTACAATTGAATCAGAACTTGTACTCCTATATTAGAACTTTTACTGATACCATTTGCTCCTCAAATTGGTACCAGAGCGGGTACTCTTTATAAAGGAACTATTGCTCCTCAATTAGTATCAGAACAAGTTCTCTTGATTAACAGAATTAACATCCAAAGAGTATAACATATAGCTACAACAAGATCACTATTTCCCATCAATGGTGAAAGCCAACTCCTTGATAAGCCACATATTTTTAACAGCACTAACTATTTATTTTGAAAAATACATATGAGTGCTTTTGTAAAATCTCTTGGCTTTAATTTATGGACGTATGTTACTAACGGTTACAAAAGAGTTGACAAAGCAGATAATGAATATGCCGAAGATGAAAAGAAAATAGCAAGCGATGATGCAAAGGCAATGTATATGCTCTACTGTACTCTAGGAGAAGACGAATTCAAACTTATCTCCAAGTGCAAAACGTCATATGAGATATGGAAACTACTGGAAGCAACCTATGGAGACAACGAAGAAGATGAAGAAGAACCTCATGATATTGTAAGCTCGTATCAAAATGAAGAAACTATAAGTACAAAGAAATATGCAGACATTCAATGCAACAATGATGACAGTAAGGAAGAAGATGTTGAAAACTTGTACCCAAGTGAAAGTCTAGCAATTAATGCAAGCATCTAGTACGAGAATGACAAAAACCTTCAACATACGACCAACTTGTGCTTAATGGTAAGCGAGATAAATGATGACTCACTAACAAAAGATATTTCTTATGATGAATTATCTGATGCTTTTAATAATTTATTTGAAGACTATAATAAGCTTACAAATAACTATAAACAAGTCCAAAAAGATATCAAATCTTATCAGCTTAAGAATGATCAACATATTTGCTTACTTAAGGAAGCTAGAGAAAACTCCTCTTCTAATGAATCAATTTAAATCTCCAAACTTTAGCTTAGCTTAGAAGAAGCTTTTGACTGCTTTGATGAAAGAAATCAAGAAAATGCTAAACTTAAGGAGGACTTAAAATAGGAAAAGGAGAAGTACTCAAATGCCTCACTTAAGATAGATGCTCTTGCTGCTAAATATGATAATTTATTTGTCACCTCTAAAAAGTTAGAGATTAGATTGGGAAAGCAAGTCATACAACCTACTACTCAGTCTAACACAAGTCATATGGCTAAATAAAAGAGCACTCACAACAAGACACCAGAAGGTAAACCAAATGCTTCACACTATCATGCATGTAGAACACAACATACTTCACATAATCATGCATTTTATTAGAAATATCCATGCAAGACACGTCACACCACTTCACATACTCATCCTTCTATACCCAACACAAATGCCTATGCTATATGTCATTATTGTGGTTTAAAAGGACATATTACACTTCAGTGTAAGGCTAGAAAATTAGTTGATATGAATATGTATAAGTGGATTCCTAAAGCTACTAAATACGGATCTAAATCTTGGATAACAAATCTTGGATACCAAAGTCTTGGATATCAAAGTATTGTTCTAATGATAAAGGAGAAAGTTGGTGATTGCAAAATGCCAAATGGATATTCTCATGGCATTTGCACCAACACGAAACATAACTATTAAGTCATTATGGTAGCACAAACTTTCATATTTATAGTAGTATATTGTACTCATTTAATATGATAAAATAATTGTTCTTAAACTGTGTATAAAGAAACTCTTGTTAAATAATTCTTAAATATTATGCTCTAAAGGTATAAAAATTATTGTTAAAAAGCCTAAAGGGTCCTTCTGTCAACAAGGTATAAACAGCCTTAAGCGACACGGTACTTAAGTGTCTTTGGACCACCGCTAGCTGGGAACCGGCCACTACAGCTAATTAATCATAACAAAAAAACCTCACTGAGTAATGATATACAAAGAGCTATTTACAAACATTTCCTAAATACAATTATCATTTATTCAGTCATTGACTGCTATAAATTTTTTTAAATGACTTGTCTAATAGCAATGACTAATAATAGCTTGTCATAGTTATAGACCTTATATATTTTATACTTATATTATTATGAGATCACCTGTATGTTATTTATATGACTGTTTATAGCTTTCTACAAAACTTATTTTTTCAAAAATCTTGAGCTATCAGAACTCGGACAGAGTTCGGTCTGAACTCGGGCCGAATTCGGTTCAAGTGTTTTTATATAATAACAGCAGCCTCGATTTTGATTTTATTTCTTCATCCTCCCAAAACCTTTTTCTCCAAACCGAGAATCAAACATTTCCTCTAAAACCCTATTTTTGTGATCTTCTTCCACAAAGGCTCTTTCTCTCTCAATTTGAGATCTAAGGCTCTTGGTGAGATTCTCCTTCATCCCCTTCAATCTTTTCAAGGTACAATCTTCACTTTCTCAAACCCAAATTCATGGCTCCTAAATTTGGAAAAACGAAGAGACAAGCAAATGAAGCTTCCTCTTCTCAACCCTCTAGTCATGATGATATATATTCCTTATTTCTCCTAATATTCCAAACCCAGGAGAATATGATAATTTTATTTTTACTTCTATTGATGCCTCAAATCTATGGTTCAATGACTTTGTGCAAAAGAATATTTGCAAGGGCAATCCTATTGTTTTACTACTTTTCATGCCCAAAAACCTAAACTTGTAGACTTTCATCTTCATCGTCTAGTCAATACTAGAAAACTTATATATTTGAATGCCATTTGTATATTCTATTGTAATCTATCTCATGATCAATTGTCTATCTCTTCGAGAGTGGGTGGAATCGAAATTGAATTTGATGATACAACTTTGGATAAAATTATTGAAATCCCTAATGAGGGAGTGCCCTAGTTGAGATCGACAAACTAAATATCAGAGACGACATCACTCTTGATTCTTTCAGGGATATACTTTGTGCCCCACATCCTTGTCCTGACGGGAAGTTTCGTGCTCGTTATTTTAACCAATACTTTTACGAACTTCACCGTATCATATACTCTGCTATCATTCCAAAGCAAACATCCAAAGGTGATGTGACCTATAGGAAGATGCCTGCTTTATATTACTTCTACACATCCACTCCCTTTAGCCTTCCTAAAACCATGATTCAGCAGATGATTGACTGTTGTAAACACAAATGTCAACTTGCTTATGCCATGTATCTACCACTCATCTTTGAACACTTCCACATTCCTATGGAAGAACCCACTTATCTATCTGAGCCAGCCTACCTAACCAAAGCCAGCAGGATTCAGCCTATTTCTCTCATTCCTGATTAGGACGACTCATCCAGAACTAATTCTGATGCACCGGTTGATCCAGCCCCAGCTCCTCCTGCTCCAACTTCTACTCCATCATCCTCTGCACAGCCTGCTACCTTGGACTCTATCTAAGAGATATTCTGCGAGTAATTCAGGTTGCAAATTAGATGATAGCTGCTCAACACCTGGAGCAGAGTACTATGATTATCACTCGGCTTCGCGACCACTCTTATCGTACCACTATTCAGGCATGCACATTAGCCAACTCCCTAGCAGATCTTCATTATCAGCTAGCCCATCATCCTACTGTACCTCACCCAGTGGCTCATGATCCTTCCCGCTCAGGCTACAGGATCTATGATCCATTTGTTCAACAGTAGTTTGACTCTATCGAAGCATATTTTGACGATCACCCGCCTGCGGATGCTGCTAATGATGATTTGTGATAGTTTCTTGTGGCTATGTGGATATATTAGTTTTTTATTTTAGTTTACTAAAAATATTTGCTTAAATGTTCGTAAAACTTTTATGCTATTTGCATCTAAATAATTGCCAGTCTTATTACTTATCCTGATTAAAATAATGCATGTTCTAGTCAATTTGTCTTTTTTCCAATTTGTCATAATCAATCGTTACAAGGGAGTTTTTCCACTATGATATATTGACAAAGGAAGAGAAATAATAAAATATGATAACAAAATATTTCGATTATAGCAGATATATGGTTGATAATATATAACTGCGACATATTTTTGTTGATATATTTGCACCTAATTTTACTATAAAGAAATGCCAAGTTACAGGTCTTTTAAATGCTCCCGTTCAAAGGAAAGATCTACTTACGGGGGATGTTTTTCTAAAAAGCAAGTTTTGAACAGAAAGATCTACGTTCAAAGAAACTTCGTCTGTATTTCAACTATTTGCATCAAAGGCTACACCAGACTCACCATATGTGTATTTTGGGATAGTTTGTCAATTATCATAATGGGGGAGATTGTTGACACAAAGTGGTCGCAGTCAACTTGATTCTAATAATCGTCAAACATCAGATGAATCAGATCCAAAATACAGATGAAGCAGATACTCGATGCAAAGCATATCAACTCTGTCAGTACTAAAGTCAGACTCTGCAACAGTTATTAGTTTCTATTCAAATATAATCTTTTATTTATTTGAGTCTAAGACTGATGTAAGCTGAGTCGCACTAGCAAATCCTAATACCTATACCCAGATACCTAGTCCACTCAAATGAACTAAAGAACCTATCTACCAAATCAGGCCACATTCATTTACAAAGTCTACCATACTAAGAGACCGAACTCGGGCCAAACTCGTACAGAACTCGGACCGAACTCGGTTACCCTTTTGGTATAAAATCAACCAGTTCAATAGCTCCTGATTTCTTGGCCCAAGGGTTGAAAATTTGAATAAAACCCTGACCAAATTCTGGCCGAATTCTGTTTGCCTACACCCTATAAATAGGATTGAATTTTTCATTCTAAAATAACTCAACCATTCTTAAGTCTTCTATGCTATTGTGATCAAACCTCTAAAGCCTTAACTTTCCTATCTCAAAGCGCAACTCTCTAGCCTTCCTAGTGCCAAGTGCGATCTCGGTCTAGAAGTCTTCAAAGTTGTAAAGAACTTTGTTCCATCAGTTAATCTCTCTCTCTCTCTCTATCTCTCTCTCTCTCTCTCTCTATGATGTGAAGTTGCGAGACTTTGGATCAAACCTCACGGTTGTAAGAAGTGGCAAGCCTTCGGATCAAAGCTTGTGATTCACTATTGGTGATTATAGTGCATACAACTCTGAGCTTAAGTTCTTGGGACTGGACTAGTCCTCTAAGAGGGAAACTAGTATACATCTTGGTGTTTGTGTTTGCTTTCTTTCACTCTATTACATATGTTCATAACACTGCTAATAGTATCACTTACACTTAAGATATATTCTAACTGCTAGTAGTTGATCACCATTGTATGCCATAGAATTATATTTTAATAGGTGATTTTATTCTACTGCATACATACACTATATTTATCTCCCTCTAGAGTTGCCAAACACGGTCCTATACTAATTACCTGTACTTGACTCTAAGTACACCAGCGGTGTTATGGTGTCACCCTCACTTTTTTAATTAAGGGTAGTTTGGTAAATTGACATTGGTATTTTTATTTTAGGAGTATTATATTTAATATTGTGCATGTGTAATTAATTATTTATTGTATTATTTATTGAATGTTAGATGTAGTATTTATTTTAGACTTGTATAGTGGACCTAACTAGTTTAGTTAGATGCATGGACCCAACATTATATCTTAGTTTAGATTGAGCCCAATAACTAGGCTCATGGATTAGGAGGATGAATTAATTAGTATTCCCTCATAAATTTTTTCATAAATTTCTTTCCTAAACTTCAATTGAGTCTACTACAACAAGGATCTACAAGAAGAAAGCAATGATCTACAAGGAGGAGTCCAAGATCTACAAGGAGGAGGCTACATTCAACAATTGGAGATTTTCATTGGGAATCCATCTTCCAATAGTTATATTTCAGTTTTTCTTCTTCTAGTAGACTCTAAATATGAGATTTAACCATAAAAAACTACCCCACATGCATAGGCTACCCATAGCAATTGGTTTTAGGTTCATAGGAGACCTATGGTGGAAGTTATGTATTTTGGTGTTAATTTTTGGAGAATTCCTAGATTGGCACATGTGGTGTTTGTCAATTGGTCTAATAGATCAAATTGACATATGTATGATTTTTTGTGACTAGTGTCGTGTCCACAATTGGGTATGTGTAGGTCGTATCTCGTCAATTTGACGATACGGGTTAATTTTGGGGGTTTTCCTCTGACACGGGGACTTATGCATATCATTTCTTGACACGGACACGTAGTTCATCTAATTATTATACGTATTGTTCATATTTAGTATATTAGACTTTCTCATGTCCTTCGGGATACGTTTGGTTGTGTGGTAGAGCCGTGTCGCAAGCGTATCATAGAATGGGTATGATACGGGTGCGGTGCACTCCACGTGTTTGGTTCTTTGTCCTCATTTCTATGTGTGCTTGTGTATATATATATTTAAGTTATATTATATGTATATGTATATGTATATGTATATGTATATGTATATGAGTGTGTATTATATGATATAGCTATATATGTATATATATATATATATATATATATATATATATATAGTGTGTTGATATATCTATATATATATAGTGTGTTGATATATCTATATATGTATATATGTGTGTATGTTATGTATATATATATATGTGTAGTTGTATACATATATGTATAGTTGAGGAGAGTGTATATATAGAGAGAGAGATTGATATATATAGATGTATATATATATGTATATGTATTGTGTATGTATCTATATTATGTATATATAGATTGATATATATTATGTTGTTTTTATGAGTATAAGTAGTATATATATATATATATATATATATATATATATAGAGAGAGAGAGAGAGGTGTTTTATATATATATATATTATATATATATATATATATATATATATATATATATATATATAGAGAGAGAGAGAGAGAGGTGTTTTATATATATATATATTATATATATATATATATATATATATATATATATATATATATATATATATATATAGGTGTATATATATGTATAGATGTGTGGCATGTTATGTGTTTGTGAGTATGTGTGTGTGAGGAGGAGTAGGTGTAGTTCAGAGGAGGGAGCTGTGCATCGATGCACTGAGTTGTACAGCTGTGTATACCAGTTCAGCAAAGAGGGGAGCACAGAAATGTGCAGTACACTAGCAGTAGAGCAACTCACCAAGAAGAGCAGGAAGTTTCAGCTAGTATCAGCTAGTGCACAACATCGAGTCAACTGCAGTAGAGCATGCAGGAGCCTGCAAGCAGTGTGCGTAGCCATGTCAGAGCAAATCAAGGATTCCAGCAATATGCATAGCCATTCATTCCCTACAGCAACTCTGAGCACAACAAGGGCACTAGAGAGCAGTATGCTAAAGGACACTAGCAGTTCAGCACAGTGTGCCTCAACTGAGACACATTGAACAATAGCTATACCCTCAGCAGAGGTGCATCAGTGTGCAACACCCCAGTGTAGTTCAGCAAGAAGAACAGGAAGGGTTCAGGACAACTCACTACAGCATCTGTGCAGTGAGCAACATTGAGCAAGGAGCACTGCAGCTAGTGCAAGGTGCAGCAGAAATCAACCCAGAGCAGTAGCAGTCACAGTACAATCACTGTACAACAACCTCGAGGAGATGGAACCTCAGTGCACAGCAGTCAGTGCACAGTGAATTTCAAACTGAACAAGGAAGAGTAGCAACAGACAGGAAGCTATGCTGTGCAGCCTCGAATAAGTACAGTTACAGCATTTACACAATGCATCTGTAGTGAGTACACTACAACAGGGAAGAGTGCCACAGCAGTAACTTGGGCTGGTTTCAGATGTGAAACTGTGCAGTATCAGCATAGAGTATTAGCACTGTGTAGTTCAGTGTGCAGCCATCCATCAAGCATTGAACTCAGTAATGTGCAATCTCAGGCTTTTAGCAGTGTATCAGTAATAAGAACAGAAGACATCAATGCATCAACCATTGAAGAGCACAGCAATGCATAGTATCAGCTCAGTATCAGTCATCTCCCTCAGTATCAGTTTGAGTATCGGTTAGTTTAGTTGTCTAGGTATATGGTTAGTTGGTGTATAGATGGTTTGGCATGTGTTAATGGGTAGTAGTTAAGTGGATTAGTTAGTCTAGTTAGTTGGGAGTTAATGGCTAGTGAGTTTAGATGAGTTAGTTTAGTTGATCTAGTGTATCAATTAGTTAGCAAATAGTTAATAGTTAGTGTAGTTAAATAAGTTAGTAGTTATACACTTGTTTATGTTAATAGTTAGCTATAGTAACTATGTACTAGTATTTATTATATGAAAAGTTAGTAGTTAGTATAAATATATAGTTAGTGATATACTTGATTGGTATATAGTTAGCTATAAGTATATATGTATATACGTAGTTGGGGTATTGTATTGTTAGTAGATAGATAGGTATACTAGTATGTAATACATGTTAGTAGTTAGTGGTATATGTTAAGAGATATGGGCGCCATGGGGATGACCATGTCTGCTCCGATGGAACCGCCAACTCCGATACCTCACCCAGGTATATTGTTTCACCGTTTCTCAAGAGATAAAAATTTTCGGCTTTAATTCTTCATCGTTTAGGAGAAGTTACTCACTGATTGCTTCATTTCGACAGGCCCTTCCTCGTCGATAAACATATTTAATTTTATTTAATGTGGCGGTGGAAAAGAATATGGCGGAGGAGGCAGAACCAGGACTTATAAGGGCAAGACCTCAGTCAATCCTATCTTACTTCATGGTTGGAGAACCTCTTTAGGGACCTTCAGCTGGCACGGGGCCTGCTTCTGATGCTAATCTTCCCGGAGTGTCGATTGTCGAGGAAGACGTGAAGGAAGGAGAAGGAGCTCGCGGGGAGAATGAGCCTTTCTCTCACTCTTCAACGGGTGGAGAACACACGGTGGGGCCTCCTGTTGAGGCTAGTGTAGTGGAGGCCTCTACTGTTGCAGATCTACTTGGTATGGCGACCACTTAGTCACCTCCTCAGACTTATGTTGGGCGACATGAAGTCTCAACTCCCCCAGCTACTCGGGGTAGCGGTCTTCCCGAGGGATCCATTTCGGGTCTTACTAGTGTGAAGGCCAAGCTTGCCAGTTTACCTGGCGTTCAGACACTACTTTCGACAGGGCAGAGTTTGGCCGATGCGAAAGTAACTTGTTGTCTGGCCACTATGGTTCCACCGCCTGATTTGTTAAGTGATATCCCCTCTTCTTCACAGGCTACCCAAATTGTCGCATTTCCTATAATTCCTTCTGTTTAGCTCCATTAACGCCTTCCACGAAAGTTGCGGTAACAACCAATTACAGGGTTATCCTTCAGGGCTTCTACATATTATGAAAGTAAGGAGTTCAAAATATACTGGGACGATAGATGCATTTTATTTGGTCTAAGCACGGTGCCCCAGATACAAATTTTGAAGACCCTTCCTGGCTCTGAGCAGATGACGTACTTGTTATTTTAGAAGTTAACTGTAGTAAAACAACGCTTGAACGAGTTACAATAGGTGAAACAGGTTGACATCACTACGACAATGGCCAAAGAGTATGAACGCCTCCTAGACTCCGTAGAACAAGTGAAGGTTGTCAATGGGAATACTAAGACGAGTCTAGAGCAAGAACTCAGGAAGCGGGAACTCCAACGTACCAAGTTGGACGTAAGCGAGGTGGCTTTCCTTGCTCGAGAAAAAAGGTTTTCCCTACTATTGCTGAGATCCAACAAAAGATTGCATAACTCCAGGCCAATGTCAAGATCTTGGAGGGTGATGTTCATGAGGCCCGCCAAGAGCGAAAGGCTATCCGTACACAGTCTCCTACCATGGCCCTGTCTTCTGCTGCCCTTGAAGATACTCTGAAGAAACTAGAGAAGAAGCACCAGGCTTATGCTCACCTTTGTGATTTCGCTGCTGTAGCTCAAGAAGTCGAGCGTCGGTCAAAGGTAAGATTGATGCTAGAGTTTCCCATCTCCGAGGATGATTAGAAGAGTTGTGCACTGATCAGTAGCATCAGTGGTTGTTTCTTCCTTCCCTTTTTTTTACTAAGGCGCTAGTAAGTCCTCAAATGTAGTTTGCTTTTGGTTCCCCATTTGGAAGAAATAAAAGTTTTTTTCCTTTTGTTGGAATTATTTGTGTGACCTTTGGGTATCGTACTTGAGGTAATATGAACGTAGTACAACACCGTAGTCTTTTACAGATATCCTACTGGGGGATCTTTGGTGAACCTATTACTTCTTGTAAACTTGAGTGCAAGTAATTGATTCGAAACAAAATCCTATAAGAGGTGATATGGACGTGATAGGTTTTATGGACCCATTACTTCTAGCGCACCTGAGTTCAAGTAATAGGTTCGAGATAAGCCCTGCCAGAGGTGATATGAACATGGCAGGTTTTATGGACTTAACACCGCTGGCATACTTAGAGTTAAGTACGGGTGCTAAGTTTAGATGATGACCGATGTCAGAGGTAGTATGGACGTGATAATCGATAGTCAAGTTGGATGTAAGAAGGACATGGCAAACCCTATTAGGGAGGATGCGAAGATGATAGCTCAGAGGTAACGTGGACGTGAGCTAATCGATAGTCATACTAAGAGGTTAGGTACAGTCCTGGTATTTTTGTGGAAAAAAAGAAAACGAACCAGAAGTAATATGGACATGGTTATTTTCTATAGATGGGTAACATAGGAAGCTCATGGTTCAGTGATAATATGGACGTTAACCATTTGCTTCCATTGAAGGCATCCCACTGGGGATCTTTGGTAGACGTATTACTTCTTGTGCACTGGAGTACAAGTAATAAGTTCAAAATGAAACCCTATCAGAGGTGATATGGACGTGATTGGTTTTGTGGACCCATTATTTCTTGTGCACCTGAGTGCAAGTAATAGGTTTGAGACAAGCCTTGCCATAGGTGATATGGATGTGGCAAGTTTTGTGGACTTAATACTACTAGTGTATTTAGAGTTAAGTACGGGTGATTAGTTTAAATAACAACCAATGTCATAGGTAATATGGACATGATGATCGATAGTCATACAGAGAGGTCTAATCAGAGGTAATATGGACATGACAAATCCTACTAGGGATAATCGGTTAGGACGGTAGTTCAGAGGTGATATAGACGTGAACTAATATCCAAGAGAACTGATTATGAGTGGTCTACCCGAAAGTATGGATAGACCTAAGAATTTCTCCATTGGGGATCTTTTGAAGATCCATTGTCTGTTGCGTATTCAAGATTCCTGAATACAGATAATGGCTTTCTTCAAACTTTTGTGGCAAGGGAGGTGCATATTATGCTTACATATTTGCCGAGGATGAACGATGGGGAATGTACACTGTACATTTTTGTTGTCCTGCTGATAGTAAGTGGATTACATGTCTAACTTAGACATATTATTTTTTGAGGAACTTGCAGTTGATAGGCATCATGAGAAAATCCCCATTGGGTTTTGTGCCAGTAGGCACCGTTGGAGAAGACAAACTCCACGATGAATGGACCCTCCCATTTAGGTTGGAATTTATCGACCGTCTTGTAGGTTATGACCATCTGTCTTCTTATTGTCTGGACGAGGTCACCTACTTGGTAAGTCATCTTCTTGACCTGTTATAGAAGGCTCCCGAGAGGCGTGCTTGGTACAGCTCAATGCGTTATGAGCTAAGAGACGTTTCTTGTCGATCACTTCTAACCCTTGTAGTCGTCGGTGATGGTCATTTGGTTGGAGAGGGCCAATCGAAACGAGGGAATTTGGATCTCGAGAGGGAGGATTGCCTCGCTCCCCTAGACTAAGGAGAGTGGCATGTTGCTAGTAGGTGTTTGGATCGTGGTTCGATAGGCCCAGAGACATTCACCCAGCTTCACATTCAAGTCGCGCTTATTAGATGACACAAACTTTTTGAGTAGCTTTATGATGGTCATGATGAATGCTTCCGCCAGACCATTTGCTGATGGGTTGTAGGCCGTCGAGGCTACATTCTGGATTCAGTTTTTGTCACAAAACCAATAAAAAGCATGACTAGTAAAATATGGACCATTATCGTAGATGATCGTTTGTGGCAAGTCAAAGTGGTATATGACATGACGCTTGACAAAGCTGATCACGTTTAAGGTCTTGACTTCAGCGAGTGGAACAACTTTCGCCCATTTGGAGAAGTAGTCGGTGATAGCCAAGATGAACCGATGTCCCTTAGAAGAAGGTGGACTAATTGGCCCAATAATGTCCAATCCCCATGCTTCAAACGGCCAAGATGCTACTGTTGTGTGTAGGAATTCTAAGGGCTGGTGGATAAAGTTTGCGTGGATTTGGTACGCTTGGCACTTCCTTGCATAGTCAACAGCCTCCGCTACCATTGTCGGCCAATAATAACCCATTCTCTGAAAATGGTCTTGTAGCTTGGATCTGGGCTGATGGGCACAGCAAACCCCGTTGTGAGCCTTACGGTGAGCCTACTTCGCTTATGCATTCGATAGACATCATAGCAGAAGACCGTCGTAGGAAAGATGATACAACGTTTTGGTAAACATATCATAATAGAACCGGAGGGAACGCCTTTTGATGGAAGAGACTTCCTTTGGGTTCTCGAAAAGAATTCCATAGACTGCGTAGTTGATGAATGGGAGTCTCCAGTCATGGGAGTCGGTGTTTGTCTCTATTGAGTAGCTCAGGCATAAACAAAGATTATTTTTGGGCAGACCAGCTGTTAACCGACCACTATGATCAGCTGATGGATTTTGACCAGGACTGCCAGGGAGGCAGCAAGGCCGGGTAGCACGTCAGCCTCAATATTTTGCATCCGAGGAAAGTGCTCTATGAAAAACCCCTAAAAGGTGGAGATTAGTCCAAATGCGAATTGGTTGTAGGTAATCAAGTCCCCGCATCAGATCTCGTATTCATTCCTGACCTGACTAACTATCAACTTGGAATCGTCGTAGATTTCCAGGTAGTCCACTCCCACTTGTTTAGCAGTTATAGCCCAAATGATGAGGGCGTTGTACTCTGCCACATTGTTGGAGCATGGCTCTGTAAGGGAGTGAGCACGGTTTATGATCAAATCATGTAGGAAAATCAGTACTATCCTGATGCCAGAGACAATATCGCCTTTGGGTCCTGTTCTTGAACCACCGTCGAAGAATATTCGCCAAACGACTTCTGAACTTGTGGTCATGCTTGAGCCCATTACTTCGTCTGGGATCTTCTCGTAGAGACTCAAGGTTTCCGGTACATGGTGGGCTACTAGGAAATCTGTAAAAGCATAGCCTTTGACTATGTTTTGTGGGACAAATACCATGTCGTATGGTGACAGCAGTATTGCCCATGTGGCCAGGCGAGAGTTGAGTGCTCCGGGTTTAGTCATGGGGCCTCTCAGAGTATTAACTCATGAGATCACATGGATGGTTTGTCATACCACGTATTTTTGGTTCTTCTGGATGGCGAAAACCAGAGCGAGGCACTCCTTCTCAATAGGATTGTATATGTGCTCTACGTCGGCCATCATTCTGCTGAGATAGTTGATGGCCTGCTCGTGACCTGCATTATTTTTATGGGCTAGTAGAGTTCCGAAGGAGTGATCCAGTGCCCACGCATATATTAAGAAGGGTCTTCCCACAACGGGGGCCACCAATGCTGTCACTCCACGTTCCCGATATATGTATTTGGAACGTATTTTTACTTTAGCATGGTTGTAGGTGCATGGAGACTAGACCCATTCTTTGGTTTAACCTGGTTCATGGTCATTTTGTGGGTTGGTTCAAGTCATGAGAACCATTTGTTCAACCCTCAACCGTACCATATATAAGCCAACCTCTCATTCTCCCTCTCTCCATTACTTTATTTTCTTTTTCTCTCTTGTGTTTTCTCTCCCCTTTCCATAGGCAAGTACACCTTGCATGAGTAATGTAGAAACCCTCCATATAATATATTATTATGTTATTTGCATGATTTTAGACATTTTTAGAAATCTAGTTTTTCTTGGAGTTTTTAGACATTGGAGTTTTTCAGATTTGTGGGATGGATTAGTGCCGATCTACATTTCTAACTTAGGGTTTTTATGGGCTTCATGAGTTTTTCTTGGTTTTGATCTATTTAACATGTATTTTTGAAAATTAGTTTTTGCTACATGATAGGGCTTTCTGGCTTTTGGTTCACTTGATTTGGATTTAAAATGAGAATTTTATGGTCGAAATAATTTTTTTGTTTTTGAGGCTTTCGCCATGGCCGAATTGCTGTTGGAGAAGACAAAGTGCTCATGCGGCCAACATCATATGCGATAGGGAGTGCTATGCGGCCTGAGTGCTATATAGCCTGAACTCTGTGCCGCATATACTGACCATCATGCGTCCATCTTGTTGGTCTTATGACTGCTTATTTTACATAAGTGTCCTTGAGATTCTTGTGTTTTAACTCGCTGAACGAATGAGAAATTCACTTAAGTCCAAGAGGCAATTCATACGGCATGATTCTTATAAGACAAGCAGAGCATACGACCACCTTTCTTGGACTCACGACTTTGAACCGTTGGCACACATTTCTATGACCTTGTCCTTTATTTTTGACACACTTTATTGTATTGTCACCTCAATCACATCCTTCACTCTATGTCACATCACTGACACTTCTTTTATTGGCCGTCATTTCAACACTTGTCCCAAGGAGTAGTCTTTAACCCGGAGCATGCGACCATGACTTCACATGCGACCTTGACCTTATATGCGGCTAAGTGGTCCATGCGACCTAGACATCATATGCGGCCAGGACTTCATATGCGGCCTAGAGACTCATGCGGCCTAGATTGTTCGATTGTTATGATTCTAACTAATAATATATTTAGTAACCAGACCTTGTGCCAAATATGACCATGAGCTAAGATTGGTTATGAACATTAGATGAGTTAAACTGAGATTTTAGTATGAACCAGACTAAGTGGATATTGATTAACATGTTATGGGCATGACATAAGCTTCTTGTTATAATGTGATCTTGATTCATGTGACCCAATTTATAATTGGTAATTAGAATCGAATACTGTATCTGTGCTAATACAAATTATTTACTGAAAGTGTATATGATTGAATGTGCATCGAGGTGCGACATACCATGTCACGTGTTAAGTAATTTATATTTGGTTTGTGCATCGAGAATGCCTCCAAATCTCCTGAATGCATTATATTATATATACATACTACTTTTCCCCAGTACGGACATAATAAACGAGTCAACTACCAAATCGTGGCTAGGATATTGATTTAATGTTGCATATACGCTCGGGTGAATCCAGATTAAAGTTCCATGGATTCGTATCTAGCGTGCCCGTACATTGTACGACATCTTAAAGGAAATTCTTATGTTTCTACGCCTTGAGATTTTGAACAGAATATAGGGCAAATTAGGTAACTAAAAGTGGTAGTAACATTTGGAGGCAATGGTATTCCGAGATCATGCCAACGAACCTTCCCACAGAGATTCATTCTAAGTGTGCCGTAGGCTAGCCACCATATATACTGTATATCATCCGCCTTAGTGGAGTGCAGTATCTGACCAATTATAAATATGCCAAGCCAATGTTTCACTCTAGAAGCATCAGAACCGCTAATACCGTATTTTTAGCGCAGTGGCCCTACGAGAAACTAGTGCATCCTTCAAGTGCATGTATATTCTTTATTTGGTTCGGTTAGCTCATGTTTGGCACTGGCGTGATATGAGGATACCTATTATGCATTATTTCTGAGATAACCTCAGACTACACAAAATAGCAAGCTGTACAAGTGATTGGCCGATATAAGAAAAAGGACTTGGTTGGTATTGTATTATTCAGTTAGTAGCCTAGAAAAATGGACCATCATAGTATGATGGTTCAACCCTTGTCCTTGTTTGGTTGTAGGGTTGGGCCTTTGTGTTAGGATATGCCATGGACCTAAGTTACGACACTTGTCACGCCCCGGTCCCATAAGGGCCAATCGTCCTCGCTTGGTCCCTACGGAACCGATCGTCCTCGCTTGGGCGCAATGTCGTGCAAGCCTAAGTTGCGCTTGCACCAGACATAGTACCTGCACAAGACACAAGTTAGACAAAAATATACATATATATAGGCCAAAATGGAAATACAGAGAACCAAAGTTGAACACATTTGATAGGAACACAAAATACTTTCCTTATTGAATACTTGAAGATTAGATTACAAAGTACTTGCTTGGCTGAGTTACAAAATATGCCATAGAAGGCTTACAACTCTTTTTACAATCCCAAAACTATCCACAGTGCCCATACATTATATCCTTTTAGTAGGACAAAAAATCAAAACATCTAGCAGAAGAGGAGTTTGCTCACAGGAGAGAAAAGCTAAAGAAGCAGTACGAGCACGGTCCCACTGGAAGGATGCGCTAACACTGGTTCAAAATGCTCTCCAAGCTCTCTCTACAAGAACTCAGAGATATGCTCACAAACGGGGGTTAGTACTACCACATGTACTGGTGAGCGACCGTGGCCAAACTCACCTTGAAATCTACACTAAGTAAGCATGTAAAGCTAGCATTATTAGGTGATCTTTCTAGTTGTCTAGTTTTTTTTAACAATTCATGCAAGAAAGCATAGATAATAGATAGACTATGCATATGATAAATCCTACCGAAGGTCGAGCGGTTATCACGACAGCAGGCACACAAGTTTGCAATAATTTGCATATATGCATAAAACTCATGTGTCTATCTGTATTAGCAACAAGTGTTAGGTATTCAAGAAGGTAAACCTAGCATGCGACCTAATTATATGATGGTCCATGGAAAAACCCATGAATAGCAGCATCTGGGACAACAAGCCCAGGTTAAATATTAGACAGGATACCCCCCTAATCGCGAGGACTACAAGCCTTAGGGTATTTTGATTATCTCCCCCAGGACGAACGATTCCCAGTTCCCCAGGAACCATTCGAGAGATCGGTACCTTGTGCACAAGTTTTCCAAGACCGATGCGATGGTTGCGTTCTATCAGAATAATAATATTTCTATAGCAACAGTTTGAACAAAATGCATCAATAGGGACTATCTCTTTCCGATGGAGCCTTAGCTATTCGATCTGTCATATCAATCTTTTTAAACAATAAGGGGTTAAGCATCAGTTCTCTCAATCGAGTTCAAGGCAATTTCTATGATACAAATAGTATTGTTCTTTTAACAAGAAACAAGGAAATAACAGTTCTATAAATCTAGCATGTAAATTCTATTACTTTAGCATATCTTGTTAATGAGTTAACATTTACCATAGGGACAAGCAATTCAAGTGAACTAGAGATTATTTTGTTAAGACATATGGACTGAAGGATTCATCGAAGGGCCTAAGCCATTCACCGATTGAATCAAACGAGAGGATGGAAAAGTCTTATGCAACGATCACTTCTTGGTTATGCGTCCTGAAATTGTAACAATACTTGGTTAGCATCTTTGATCTCTTTTCCTTACGATTCAAAAAGAATACGCAAGCGAGAAAAGGCGAATCATGAAAACCAAGTTATCAAAAGCAAAACAAAACACAAAGCAACACAAAACCAAGCAGCAAAACAACCAACGAAAACTCTTACACTTATTTTAATAGAAGTCGTTCCATCAAATTGAAGGGTTCATTGCATTTCGTCCGTGTTGATTTGGCGGTAAGGTTTTCCCGAGACTCGATACTCAACTGAGTCAAAGTAACAAGTATTCCATAAGTATTCGCTTGGAGCGGGGCATTACATAATACCCCACTGAGAAATAGTTTCGTCCTCGAAACTTAAGAGATCAAGGAGTCGAAGATCAAGGCATCAAGAGGTCAAATGAATCATACTCACCAATATCGTGCCCGTTCGTATCGCGCTCAGTATTCAACTAATAAACTCTAGCAAGTTTGGAGAATTCTGACTCATAGTCCTCGACGGACTTGCTCCCTTGCTTATGTTTGGAAAACTCATCTTCTTTTCTCTGTCTGATGGCAGGTAGAAGTTATTGCTCCTGGAATGCTTCCTTGAACATTCTCCAAGTGATTTTGCCGTCCTGGCCCCTTGTGGCAAGATCAAGCTTCTTGATCTTCCACTAATTGTGTACACGTAACCGTAGCTGCTGTCACTCCCTGATCTCCCGCAGGCTAATCGGCCGTCCCCGCTTGGCGAGAATCACCGTGCCAACGCTCCCGCAGGATGATCGCTTAACCCATATGGGCATAATTTCACACGAGCGTAAGCCGCGTCCGTATAAGGCCGTGGTTCATGTTGGCGGTAAAAGGTCTAAGCCACAGAGTCGCACAGATTGTCTGAGTGCAGCGGAATTATAAACGCATAGCGATTAGTAACAAGTTCACAGATTTATCAATAGCAGAAACATTGAATAACACAAGTATAGAAGTAAAGCAAACTCTTTATTGATATTAAACAAGTGTTACAGGCGGCGCTAGGCCGAGATTACAAGTCGCTCAAGCCTATCTCTCTGAAACAGTAAAAGCGTGCCAAGTGGCTACATTTGTGGAATAATACATAGGCGATGTTCCAACATTATATCTTGTATATGTGCTTCAGTTCCGGATCACAATGCTCCAAGGCTCCAGAGTGAACTCCACGCCTTAGCACGCACGAAGGAGCATCCACATCGAACGAGGTTCTCCTGCACCCTGCAAGCAATCTGGTGGGTTATCAGTACATAAATGCACTAGTGGGGCGGCTACTCTGCCGCTCGATAAATCCAAACACGTTCAATAGGTTCCGTGCACCATCTATTTAGTTGTCTTTCTAATCTTGCCTTAGGATCAGTTTCATGACAATGTTGAATTGCCTAACTCGTGTAGCAGTACGCCGTGCAATATAAGAGGAAACACGGCAAAACTTACCAACTTACCATTTGTCCTTCCCTGTCTAAGGCAAACCAAGTTAATTCAAGTGCAAGAATCATATATATTGAAACTCAGGGGCAATAGCATATACAAACACTGTGTTGTAAGTGAGATTACGTTCCAGGTGCACGAGCATACAGTTATCCAGAAGTGTTATAGAGGATTGTTCACGTGTTCCATATGTACAAGTGTTATACTCAAGATCGTTCAGGTGTTTCTAGTTCACTGGATGCGATGCAATGACTCGCATACGGGTTGCTGCTAAGCCATGATAACTTATCTATACGAACAAGAGGTCACTAGCACGGCGCCATAGTTGGACGGTGTAGTCTCATGTCGGAATGGTGTGCAAGCAAGAACTGGGGGCATTGCACACATATTCCGCTCGACGCAAACGACTACCGATAGTTTCGTCTTGACCGGATCGGCCCTAGTGCCCCGCCAACCGTCCGCGGAATGGGATACTGTAATCCCCTTGTGCACAAGTTGTCCTGTGACATGCAAGTCTGGGTCTTCCAAATCAATAACTTTATATGATAATCCATGAATCTTTGTTCTGAACTGAGCATTTGCTCCACGAGCTGTGATACTTGATTTGCTTGACATAATTCTCGTTCAGAGGTAAACTTGATATGATTATCATTCAGACGTAAACTTGACATGATTCCAGTTCAGTGTTCAACTTGTCTTGATGCATTTCCCTGGTGCGGGGACTTCCTTGGCGACCTAACGGTCTCGGATACTTGCAGGTTCATATTGCACAAAAGGACTATTCGATACTCTTCTAGCTGACTCGATGCATGCACGATACAAATAATGTTTACTCGATTATGGCATAATTTCGTGTGACAACCATTGAAATGAGGCAATATTACAAGTTAAAATATTAGCAGACAAGCATGTATTTTATGGAAACTTAAGCATTCACGTTGGCTCGGGCCCGAGGGTAAGCCGAGGAGTGAAACCGTAAAGGGACTTACCGAGCGACATAATCTAGGGTTGTGCAATATAGGAAGTGAATATTGTACTACAAAGTATGCAAATATCATTCTACTCTAGGCATGGCGGAGTTTAGTTGCACAAGGCAAAGGTAGCATGCAAGGGTCCACATATAAGCAAAGTTTCATTTCCATGTTCTAACACAAGCAATGTAAGATGGGTTATTCCCTTAGCTAGGTGCGTTGTATTCTTATTAGCAAGCAGGGGGTGATTCACCTAGCGACTAGCATGTATCATCCATATTTTAAATATGCTGGCTAAGAAAATACAATTTCATCGTAGCCACCCACCTTAGCGATGATTCACCTCGGTCGAGCGATTCTCCGATCGAGCCTCTAAAAGCCTAAGCCAGAACTCCTGAAGGGTCAAGTCTGGAAATCCTTTTTGCCTAAAATGAGTCATCTTGCTGAGCAAAGCGGGTCGGGTCATCTCATTTTTGCTGTTTGAATCGGCAGTCCGCTTGAGCGGAATGGGTTGTTACATTATACACCACTCAGAAAAAGTCTCGTCCTCAAGACTTCCTGAACGCAGGCCTTCTACCGCATTTTTGAATCTATCCCAAGCTTATCAATCAGTACCACTAGATCTAATTTTGTTCGAATAGATCTCCTACTCGTTTCTTACGCCATTTCGCGTGTATGCTGAGTCGGTCTCATTTGTGTCTTAGTGCAGGACATATTGCTTAACACGGGGTACATTATAATCCACCTTGAAAGATGATCTAAGGCTGAGGCAAACTTATACAAGTCGTTATACTTTTTAATGTGGATATTCACTTGCACTAGCATTAGAGATCAGCATATCGCGAGTTTTACATATCATTTAGTCCTAGATCGTACACATATTTGAAGCGTCCTTCAAACACATGCATGTCAACCAACTTAGCGATAGCGAAGTCTTAGCACTCGAGTTTTACATATCATTTAATCTTGGATCGTGCACACGTTCAAGGCGTCCCTCAAACATATGCATTCAACCAAACTTAGAGATAGTAAAATCGGACAAGCTACTTACGAAAATCTTAAGGGTTCTCATTTTATGATTCATAAGGGTACTCCGACAGGGTCAATCAAATTCCATATCATTTTTTATTCCAACTCAAAATTAAGTATTTGCACTATCGTTAAGCATGATCTATCTGATTCAACCAATTAGGGTCCATCCGTTCGGGTCAAACTTAGCGCACGTTATCGTTCCCAAGTCTAACTGTAAGTCTTGCTGCCCCAGTTCTATAGCTTGTTCAAGCAATGATATAAAGTCGGTCACACTAGTTCTTTCACTCGGCACAAGGTCGTCTGCCTAATTGTTAGGTCAGCTCACAAGGTCATAGGTACAAGTTCAAGCACACGATTCATCATACAAATTTATCGACGATGCTCGCCCCAATTCCTAGGGTTAAACCATTGTTCATTTTCACGGGATATTCTACCCAAGCTCGTTTCACTCAGATTTCTAAACATCGAGCACGGATTATCCTACTCTCAATAATACGTTCGTTTGTACTGGGTTTGAGTTCGTTCAGTAAAATCCTCGATATCCATTCCATGTCTAGATTACCAAGTGGAGATTCAATTCTAAACCTTTATTTATAACTATAAGTCATCCAACCTGATTCATGTATCCGTTCATGAAACCATCAAGCATGATTTATTTCAGGTTCTAGGCTAACTTATCCTCAAAATATTTTCGATTCACTTGCATTTCCAAATTTATCTTATCATATCGAACCAAAAGTCAAGATGATCCATAAGTTGTCACGCTTCGGTCTCCCGCAAGTTCGATCATCCTCGTTGGAAGTGAGATAACCACGTCAACGCTCCCGCTGGATAATTATCCTAATTCTGGCATAACGCATGCACGAGCATAGAGTTACACTTGCACAAAACAAGAACATTTGAAAGTTATGGTTATCTTCGGTATGATCGAGATACCTTAACATTTTCCTTTTGCTCCATCCAATTTATATATATTTATCCACCAAGTTATGTCCATTCATGCAATGATTATAATTCATCTAGTAAAATCATCCAACTTCAATGTTACTGTTCGGTAATTCCATTGACTACTTATATCATTCCTAAAGCAACTATGTTCAAATATCCAAGCGAAAGTCTGTTATCACTTATCTCTTTCATCGAACCACAATATTCATTTTTGGGCTAACTTCTATTTGAGCGATATTGTATTCAAGTTCAATCCGTTTGTTTCAAATCCAAAATCGCTCGCACAATATCCAAGTTTCCAACAAGTTTCCTTAACCAAGGTATCGATTTCTATTTTCGTGAATTCCTACTCGATATAAGCCTTATCATTTGTTCAAGATATTCCCAATCGTTTAATCCGACTATTACATGAGACCTATGTATCCATTTGGACATTTCTAAGTGATCCATACACGACTCAAAATCGAGTCATCCAATTAAATTCTCAATAGATGTTCGCATCAATCGTTAGCATATTCCCAAGTTTTCCTTAGAATTTTCTGCACGATACTTAGGTATCGCCTGATAAATCTAGTCTCGTATATATACATCCATCCTTTTGATAGTCATCCAAGCAAACCATATTCGATTTGTATCTTCCGATATGAAATACCGTTTGAGCTATTTTTTAAAATCCAAGCACGATTCTCTATATTCGCCTAAGCGATAATCTGATAATGTTTCTATCGTTTGGTATTATAATTCTGACTTTCTCTTTTTCTTGGACGATATCCCAAACTCGTTGCAACTTAGCTTGCAGCAAAAGGGTCTTGGTGCGCGATACTTAGCACAACTTATCCAAAAGGCTGAGTGCATAGCTAACCGTTTGGGCAATATTCTATTTCATATACTAACAAGTTGGGTAATCACGTATGATATTTCGGGTTTGCACATAAGTCGCGATTCTAGCACGAGTATATTCCCAAATGGTCTAGCACAGGTCAGCACAAAGGCCTTAGCAATATAATTTTGTACAAACAATCATATCATTTATATACATTTTTTGAAAGTATTTAGACTCTTTGTTTGGAATATCCCATTGGGTCAACGAGAGAGAGCGTATGCACATAACCTACGAACGAGCTTTCGAAACTGAGAAAATCGAAACAAAGTCCAAAGGCGTAAAGCCAAGCTATGATACCAATCTGTCACGCCCCGATCTCCCGTAGGCCAATCGTCCGTCCCTGCTAGGCAAGAATCACCGCACCAGCGCTCCCGCGGGATGATCGCTTGACCCATCTAGGCGTGATGCCGCATGAGCGTAAGCCACGCCCGTGCAAGGCCGTAGTTCATGCTGGCGGTAAGAGGTCTAAGCCACAGAGTGGCACAGATTGTCCGAGTGCAACAGAATTATAAACACATAGGCGATTGGTAACAAGTTCACAGAGTCGTCAATAGCGGAAAAATTGAATAACACAAGTATAGAAGTAAAGCAAACTCTTTATTAATATTTAATAAGTGTTATAGGCGGCGCTAGGCCGAGATTACAAGTCGCTCAAGTCTCTCTCTCTGAAACAGTAAAAGCTTGCCAAGTGGCTATATTTGTGGAATGATACATAGGCGATGTTCCAACATTATGTCTTGTATATGTGCTTCAGTTCCAGATCGCAACGCTCCAAGGCTCTAGAGTGAACTCCACGCCTTAGTACGCACGCACGAAGGAGCATCCACATCGAACGAGGTTCTCCCACACCCTGCAAGCAATCTGGTGGGTTATTAGTACATGAATGCACTGGTGGGGAGGCTACTTGCCCGCATGACAAATCCTAACACGTTCAATAGGTTCCGTGCACCATTAATTTAGTTGTCTTTCTAATCTTGCCTTAGGATCAGTTTTATGGTAATATTGAATTGCCTAACTCGTGTAACAGTGCACCGTACAATATAAGAGGAAACACGGTGAGACTTACCAACTTACCATTTGTCCTTCCCTGTCCAAGGCAAACCAAGTTAATTCAAGCGCAAGCAACATATATATTGAAACTCAGGGGCAATAGCATTTACAAACACTGTGTTGTGAGCGAGATTACGTTCTGGGTGCATGAGCATACAGTTATCCAGAAGTGTTGCAAAAGATTGTTCAAGTGTTCCATATGTACAAGTTTTATACTCAAGATCATTCAGGTATTTCTGGTTCACTAGATGCGATATAATGACTCACACGCGGGTTGCTGCTAAGCGAGGATGACTTATCTATATGAACAAGAGGTCACTGGCACGGTGCCATAGTTGGACGGTGTAGTCTCAGGTCAAAATGGTACGCAAGCAAGAACAGGGGGTATTGCACACACATTTCGCTCGACGTAAATGACTATCGATAGTACCGTCTAGACCAGATCGGCCCCAGTGCCCCGGCGACCGTCCGTAAAATGGGATACTGTGATCCCCTTGTGCACAAGTTATCCTGTGACATACAAGTCTGGGTCTTCCAAATCAATAACTTAATATGATAATTAATGATTCTTTGTTCTGAACCGAGCATTTTCTCCACGTGCTGTGATACTTGATTTGCTTGACATGATTCTCATTCAGAGGTAAACTTGATATGATTATCATTCAGATGTAAACTTGACATAATTCCAGTTCAGTGTTCAACTACCCTTGATGCATTCCCCTGGTGTAGGGACTGCCTTGGCGACCTAACGGTCCCGGATACTTGCAAGTTCATATTGCACAGAAGGACTATTCGATAGTCTTCTGGCTAACTCGATGTATTCACGATGCAGATAGCGTTTACTCTATTGTGGCATAATTTTATGTGGCAACCATTGAAACGAGAAAATATTACAAGTTAACATATAAGCAGGCAAGCATGCATTTTATGAAAACTTAAACATTCATGTTGGCTCGGGCTCGAGGGTAAGCCGAGGAGTGAAACCATAAAAGGACTTACCGAGCGACATAATCTTGGGTCATGCAGTGTAGCAAGTGAACTGTGCACTACAGAGTATACAAATATCATTGTACTCGAGGTATGGCGGGGTCTAGTTGCACAAGGCAAAGGTAGCATGCAAGGGTCCACTTATAAGCAAAGTTTTATTTTCATGTACTAACACAAGCAATGCAAGTTTGGATTATTCCCTTAGCTAGGTGCGTTGTATTCTTATTAGCTTGCATGGGTGATTCACCTAGCGATTAGCATGTATCGTCCATATTTTAAGTGTGCTTGCTAAGCAAAGACAAGTTCATCATAGCCACCCACCTTAGCGATGATTCGTCTCGGTTGAGCGATACTCCGAGCTAGCCTCTGAAAGCCTAAGCCGAAACTCCTGAAGGGTCAAGTCTAGAAATCCTTTTTGCCTCCAATGAGTCATCTCACTGAGCAAAGCAGGTTGGGTCATCTCACTTTTGCCGTTTGAATCGATAGTCCGCTTGAGCGGAATGGGTCGTTATAGCTGAATGACTGCAGATGCCACCCTCTTGTTCACAGGTATCCTAGTAAATTCGAATAAGTCCTCCAACTTGGCGACCCAGTCCATCACCTTATCCGGCATGGCCCTACCTTCTAACTCAGGAGGGTTCAACTTCAGGAACTCAGCACCTTTAAAGATAGATTTCCTAACCGCCTGTGGAGGCTCATCAGCTTCTGCTAGGCCTGCTTCTCGAGGCGCGGGTGAGGCTGCCACAGGTGTTACGGCAGTTTCTGATGCACTGTTATTGGCGACCAAGGTCGTCACTATCTAAGTCAAAGAGTCTAACTGCTTCTGTTATACTATGGCTCGAGCATCTGCCCATTGCTGCTGAGCCTCAAATTGATCCTGTTGGGCATTGAATCGTTCTTGCTGATTTTCAAACATGCCAATCAACCTATCAATTTGTTCATCGTTCACGCTTGCTGCGTGCGATGCCTTTGGGTTACCTATTTTAGTCATCTTGTTGTAAAATAGAGTAGCTTGCATTAGTCTCATAACGTATTATGGACTTATTGCATGGGATATTGGATTTTTTCATACTCTTAGCGACATTTATTCTTTTAATTTACTTCTATAGATTTGCAACCATTTTTAAAATTTGGGACATTTGAAATTGTTGGAAAAATTATATCATTTTTGAAAATGATATTTGAAGAGGTCAAGGACGTAAAGTCGTGCTCTGATACCTCCTATCACGTCCCTGTCCCGTAAAGGCCGATCGTCCTCGCTTGGTCCCTATGAAACTGATCGTCCTTGCTTGGACGCGATACCGTGCAAGCCTAAGTTGCGCTTGCACCAGGCATAGTACCTGCACAAGGCACAAGTTAGACAAAAATATACATATATATATATATATATATATATATATATATATATATATATATATAGGCATATAATATAAATGTAGAGAACCAAAGTACTTGCTTGGCTGAGTTACAAAATATGCCATACAAGGCTTACAACGCTTTTTACAATCCCAAAACTAGCCACAACGCCCATATGTTATATCATTTTAGTAGGACCAAAATTAAAACATCTAGCAGAAGAGGAGTTTGCCCACAGGAGAGGAAAGCTAGGGAAGTAGCACGAGCACGGTCCCGCTGGAAGGATGTGCTAACACTGGTTCAAAATGCTCGCTAAACTCTCACTACCAGAACCTAGAGATATGCCCACAAACGTGGGTCATTACTACCATATATCTGGTGAGCGACCATGGCCAAAATCACCCAAAAATTCACACTAAGTAAGCATGTGAAGCTAGTATTATTAGGTGATCTTTCTAGTTGTCTAGTTTCTTTTTAACAATTCATGGAAGAAAATATAGACGATAGATAGACTATGTATATGGTAAATCTTACCCACGGTCGAGCGGTGATCCCTACAACAGACACACAAGTTAGCAATAATTTGTATATATGTATAAAACTCACGTGTTTATCTGTATAGGCAACAAGTGTTAGGTATGCAAGAAGGTAAACCTAGCATGCGACTTAACTATACGATGGTCCATGGGAAAACCCATGAATAGAAGCATCTGGGACTACAAGACCAAGCTAACTATTAGACAGGACACCCCCCTAATTGCGAGGACTACAAGCCTCAGGGTGTTTCGATTATCTCCCCTAGGATGAACGATTTCTAGTGCCCCAGGAACCGTTTGAGAGATCGTTACCTTGTGCACAAGTTGTCTAAGACCGATGCGATGGATGCATTCTATCTGAATAATAATATTTCTATAGCAACAGTTTGAACAAAATGCATCAATAGGGACTCTCTCTTTTCGATGGAGCCTTAGCTCTTCAATCTGTCATATCAATCTTTTCAAATGATAAGGGGTCAAGCATCAGTTCTCTCAATTGAGTTCAAGGCAATTTCTATGATTCAAACAATATAGTTCTTTTAACAAGAAATAAGAAAATAACAGTTCTACAAATCTAGCATGCAAATTCCATTACTTTAGCATATCTTGTTAATGAGTTAATATTTACCATAGGGACAAGTAATACAAGTGAACTAGAGATCATTTTGTTAAGGTGTATGGACTGAAGGATTCATCGAAGGGCCTAAGCCACTCACCGATTGAATCAAACGAGAGAATGGAGAAGCCTTATGCAATGATCACTCCTTGGTTATGCGTCATAAAATTGTAACAATACTTGGTTAGCATCCTTCGATCTTTTTTTCTTACGATTCGAAAAGAATGCACAAGCAAAAAAGGCGAATCATGAAAACCAAGTCATCAAAAACAAAACAAAACACAAAGCAACACAAAACCAAGCAGCAAACACAACCAACAAAAACCCTTAGACTTATTTAATAAAATATGTTCCATCAAATTGAAGGTTTCATTGCATTTCATCCGTGTTGATTTGGTGGTAAGGTTTTCCCGAGACTCGATTCTCAACCGAGTCAAAGTAACAAGTGTTCCATAAGTATCCACCAGAAGCGTGGTATTACATAATACCCCAATGAGAAGAAGTTTCATCCTCGAAACTTAAGAGATCAAGGTGTCGAAGATCAAGGCATCAAGAGGTCAAATGAATCAGACTACGAACATCGTGCACGTTCGTATTACGCTCAATATTCAACCGATAAACTCTAGCCCTTCTTGCTTGATTATTTTGTTCAAGAACTGGGGCTGGGACAGTGTTCTGATTCTGTCCATGTCCGACATTCTCGTTGCGGTCACGTGGCACGAGCCTCTTGGTAGGACAGTTTCTTAGAAGATGGCCCTTTTGGCCGTAGCCGAAGCACTCCCCGTTAGCAACACGACAAGTTTTTATTGCGTGCCCTTGCTTGCCACAATAGTTGTATTCAAGCCTAGGGCACTGATCGCCCTCTATTTTTTTCTCTATCTTGGTATCTTTTAGTAGGAGGGTTTCGATCAGCTGACGCCCTCTCGGAAGCACTCCGTGGCACATATTGCTCGTTCTGAACCGCTGCCTCAAAAGCCTTTATGTAGGAGGTACATTCACGGTTCATAACATCTTTCATGAGGCTGATATTCAAACCTTTTATAAATCTTTGTATACGGGGCTTCTCGTCAGGAATCAACGAGCTAGCGAACTTAACAAGTTTGGAGAATTCTGACTCATAGTCCTCGACGGACTTTCTCCCATGCTTAAGTTTGGTAAACTCATCTTTCTTTCTTTGTCTGATGGAAGGTGGAAGGAATTTCTTCTGGATTGCTTTCTAGAACATTTCCCAAGTGATTTTGTTGTCCTGGCGCATTATGGCAAGATCCAGCTTCTTGATCTGCCACAAATCATGTACTCGTAACTGCAGCTGCATGACTGCACATGCCACCCTCTTGTTCACAGGTATCCTAGCAAATTTGAATAAGTCCTCCAACTTGGCGACCCAGTCCATCACCTTATCCGACACGACCTTGCCTTCGAACTCAGGAGGGTTCACTTCCGGAACTCAACACCTTTAAAGATAGATTTTTTGATCGCCTGCGGAGGTTCATCAGCTTCTGTTAGGCCTGCTTCTCGAGGCACGGGTGTGGCTGCCACAGGTGTTGTGGCGGTTCCCGATGCACTACTATTGACGACCTAGGTCGTCACTATCTGAGTCAAAGAGTCTAACTGCTTCTGTTTGCTATGGCTCGAGCATCTGCCCGTTGCTGCTGAGCCTCAAATCGATCCTGTTGGGTACTGAATCATTCTTGCTGATTTTCAAACATGCCAATCAGCCTATCAATTTGTTCATCATTCACGCTTGCTACATGCGTTGCCCATGGGTTACCTATTTTAGTCATCTTGCTACAAAATAGAGTAGCTTGCATTCATCCTCTTCGATACTCAGCTTAAAATTTTCCAGATTGATGGCTTCCTTGTTCCTCCTTGTCTTGTTCTTGATTGTTTCTTGTGCTCTTCTTTAGGACTTCTCCTTCCCCCGATGCTGCAGCAACAAGAGAGGCAGAATTTTCAGTGGAACAAGATCTTGTAGAACCCCAACCAAGGATCCGAGTTGAGCCCACGATAAATATGACAGAACAGCAGGCTTTCGGTGTTCCCGTACCTCCCACAGTGCCGGCAATACTGGATACCCCGACCTTGCTAGAAATTATCCGTAGATTGTTGGCTGCCCAACAACACCAGATGGTGGTGCAAAAACAAAAACAACAACATCACCAACAACAACATCAGAAGCAGGAACATAATGTCTTGTTGAACCAAGGGTTGTAGACGACCCTAGAACGAGGTGGAAGAACAGATTCTAGGGCATCTGTTAGATTTTGTAGACTGAAAACTAGATATTTCGATGGCACGAAGGACGCATTCAAGGCAGATGATTGGCTCCAGGACATTGAGACCATTATTACAGCAGCTAAAGTTTTGGCCGAGGAACAGGTTGACCTGGTTCGCCTACAACTCCAAGATCTGGCAAGGGATTGGTGGGACACGATTGAGGTAGGATTTAGGTATCCTATTTCATGAGATAATTTTAGGACCTGGTTCAGGGTGAAGTACATTAGGATTGTGGTTCAGTGTGAGTTGCAGCAAAGGTTGATTAACCTCAAGCAGGCTAAAAAGATAGTAGACGGCTACGCGGCAGAGTTTTGCCTACTAAGCAGATTTACTCCAACCATGGTAGCAACGTAGTTAGAGAGACAATAATGTTCTAGTAGGGAATTCACTTGGAAATCTTACAAATGGTAGAGGTGAATGACTACCAGACTTTTGAGGCAGTATTGATAGCAGCCAAGAGGGTTGAACTTACTTCTCAAATGATGGCATCAAGAAAAGTAGATCGGAAGAGGCCTCATGGACAGAGAAATGAGGGAGGACCAGTACCACAAAAGTCAGCACCATACCTTGGCATTCACATCCATGATGTGACACAGAGAAGGCAAGTGACTCAACATTGATGGCACCAACTCGGCAGCAATAGCCGAGGCAGCAAGAGTAGCAGCAGCAACAGTGATAGAGAGCACCGACATGTTGTACCTATTATGGCAAAAGAGGTCATACCCAGGATATTTTCCTGACAGCTAACAGACTATGCTTGATATGTGGGAGCCCTAATCCAAGGTTTTTATATGCCCATTAATACAAAGGCCAGGAGGACCAGTACAATAATATCCTGTATTTTCAACTCCAAGGGCAGTACAACAAAGAGGACCAACAGCAGTAGTAAGGCCCTTAGCTCAGTGTCTGTTGCCGACGCAGGCCCAATTTTATAGACAATAACAACAACAGAATCAGTAGGGACCGTAATAATGGCAGCAAGGAAGACAACGACAGGGAGCTCAACAAGGCCAAGGGCAGGCACTCACCTTGTCTTTGGAGGAAGCTATGGCGTTGGGCGATGTAGTATGCAGGTCTAGTACGCAGGTCTAGTTTCTAGGTCTACCTGCAATTGGATATAGGATATAGGCTGAGAGAGAGTATGCTTAATCACAACTAGGCCCTTCCTGACTTCTTTTGCTATCTTTAATTTTCCTGAAATTGTTTTCTTTTGCAATATTACTGTCCTTCTTTGATGATATCGTATCTTGCACCGTATTGACTTCTTTTGATCTGTGCTCAGGATGCCTCCGAAGACACGGTCTCAGCGCACCGTTCCAGCAGCTGCCACCGAGAGGTCTGCCACCTCTCGTCCTGCTCGACTTCAAGCAGCTGCCAGGGTTACCTCCGGACAGAGATATGGAGTTCTCTATAGACTTGGTGCCAGGCGCGGAGCCGATATCCCAGCACGTCTATAGAGTCAGCAACAGTGAGCTGATAGAGTTGAAGAAGCAGGTGAATGAGCTTCAGGACAAGGGATTTATCAGATCTAGTTCTTCTCCGTGGGGTGCTCCGGTACTTTTTGTGCCGAAGAAGGATGGGTCGATACGGATGTGTATCGACTACAGGGCTCTGAGCAACCTCACAATCAAGAATAAGTATCCGCTGCCGGGTATTGATGATCTCTTTGACCAGTTGAGTGGAGCGAGGGTGTTTTTCAGGATTGATCTGAGGACAGGCTACCACCATGTGAAGGTCAGGCGGGAGGATATTTCGAAGACAGCTTTTCGGACCAGGAATGGACATTATGAGTTCATGGTGATGTCGTTTGGGTTGACTAATGTCCCGACAGTGTTCATGAATCTGATAAACAAGGTGTTCCATCACCATCTGGACAGGTTTGTGGTGGTGTTTATAGATGACATCTTGGTGTATTCGAAGACCCCAGAGGAGCACGAGGAGCATCTGAGGATAGTGCTGGAGACTCTTAGAAGGGAGAAGCTTTATGGAAAGCTTTCGAAGTATGAGTTCTTCCTTGACAAGGTTGAATTCCTTGGTCATGTGGTGACAGGAGAGGGAATATCGGTAGATCCGAGGAAGATCATAGCAGTTGAGGTATGAAGTACTCCGAGTTCAGTAGCAGAGGTCAGGAGTTTCCTGGGACTGGCAGGTTACTATAGGAAATTTGTTCAGGATTTTTCCTGGATTACAGAGTCGTTGTCCAGGCTGACCCGGAAGGACATTAAGTTTATTTGGTCAAAGGAGTGCCAGATCGCCTTTGATGAGCTGAAGAGGAGGTTGACGACAGCTCAAGTGTTGACGTTGCCATCAGGATCAGGAGGTTTCACTATCTATAGTGATGCATCGGGGAAGGGACTGGGTTGTGTGTTACAGCAGAATGGGAGGGTGATTGCCTATGCTTCTAGGCAATTACGTCCTCATGAGAAGAACTACCCTACCCATGATTTGGAGTTGGCAGCGGTCATCTTTGCTCTGAAGTTGTGGAAACACTATTTATACGGAGAGCGTGTGGAGATCTTCACAGACCACAAGAGCTTGAAGTATGTGTTTACCCAAAAAGAGCTAAACATGAGGCAGAGGAGATGGTTGGAGTTGATGAAAGACTTTAACATATTGTTGCAGTATCATCCAGGGAAGGCAAACGTAGTTGCGGATGCGCTGAGCAGGTATCCGGTAGCTATGTGCCTAACTACAGATCGTTTTCTTCTGGCAGATCTAGAGAGCTTGGGCATTGAGGTGATTATGCCTGGAGTTGAGATACAGATATGGGGACTGTAGATTCAGTCAGAGTTGGTAGACTGAATCAGGGCTACACAGTTTGAGGATGAGTCCCTGAGGAGCATCAGGACGCAGGTTCAGATTGGATTATCAGATGACTTCACCATTGCTGATGATGGTTCATTGCGGTATGGTACCAGTTTGTGTGTGCCAAATGGGTCGTTGTGCGAGGAGGTTCTTCAGGAGGCGCATCGATCCCAGTACTCTATGTATCCAGGTGCCAATAAGATGTATAGAGATCTGAGAGAGCATGTATGGTGGTACGGGATGAAGCGGGAGGTAGCACGCTTCGTATCCCGATGCTTAGTGTGCCAGCAGGTGAAGGCGGAGAGGCATAGGCCAGGAGGTTTGCTCCAGCCGTTATCCATTCCGGAGTAGAAATAGGAGCATGTGACCATGAATTTTGTTTCTGGACTTCCCCGTTCTCCAGGAGTGAAGGATGCGATTTGGGTCATCATGGACAGGTTGACCAAATCGGCCCACTTTCTACCATTCAAAGTGGATATATTTACAGAGAGACTAGCAGAGATGTATGTGCGCCAGATAGTCAGACTGTATGGAGTTCTTGTGAGCAAAGTATCAGACCGGGACAATCGCTTTACTTCGCATTTCTGGAGGAGTCTGCAGGCTAGCTTGGGCACCCAACTCAAGTTTAGTAGTGCATATCACCCACAGACACACGGTCAGTCAGAGAGGACCATCCAGACACTTGAGGACATGCTTCGCACTTGTGTTTTAGATTTCAGAGGCTCTTGGGAGGATCACTTGCACTTGGTAGAGTTTGCTTACTACAACAGCTACCAAGCCAGTATCGAGATGTCACCATTCGAGGCATTGTATGGACGTAGGTGTCACACCCCGTTATTATGGGATGATGTAGGCAAGAGAGCTTTGCTTGGCCCGGAGATGGTGGTTGATACAGCGGAGAAGGTCAAGCTCATTAGAGATAGACTGCGGGTGGTGCAGGACGGCAGCAGCGTTGTTTCGATAGCCACCGGAGACCTTTGGAGTTCGAGGTATAGCTTAGAATTTAGATTTTGTTCTTGTGTTTGCTTGTGATTGCTTATTTTAGATTAAGTGCTGAGACCTTGTTTGTGCTAGGTTGGTGATCTGGTGTTTCTGGGGATTTATCTGATGCGGGGCACTATTTGCTTCGGTGGAGGCGGGAAGCTTAGCCCACGTTTCGTCGGACCCTTCAGCATCCTTGAGAGGGTCGGTGTTATGGCGTATAGGCTAGATTTGCCGCCTAAGCTAGAGGGAGTTCATGATGTGTTCTACGTGTCACAGTTGGGCCAGTACATGGCGGATCCCAGTCACGTATTGGATCACTCAGAGATCGTGGTGGGCCCTACTCTTAGCTATCCAAAGCAGCTGGTGGAGATTCTGGATCGGCGGAAGAAGGTGTTGAGGAACCAGACTATTCCCTTGGTTTGCGTCGCATGGAGGCATCACTCTCCAGGTGAGTCGACCTGGGAGAGGGAGGATGAAATGCGCGAGCGATACCCTAATCTTTTCGAGCCCTGAGGTATGGTTCTTTTCTTTTTCTTGCATTCCTGTCCTAATTTCGTCTTTTTAATTTCGAGGACGAAATTATTTTAAGGAGGGTAGGCTTGTCACTACCCAATTCTAGAAAATAGGATTATTTTTTTTATTTTTATTTGGTAAATTGTGTATTATTTATAATTAATTGATGGTTGTATTATTTTTTATTAATTATTTTAGGATTTTGGCTAGTCTAGACCCATGTCAGACCCTAGTGGACCCATGTCCGACCCAACTAACACCCTTGTGAGGCCTATTTTTGGATTTAGAATAATTATTATATTTTATTTTAGTTAGTTAGAGTGATTAGGAGTTAGTTTGAGTGCTTTTGGAATCCCAAACCCAAATCCCAATTGGAATGACTTAAGGAGAGGGCATTTTGGTCTTTTTCCATCCATGTAAACCCCTTTCTCTTGTGTGGCCGGTTCCCCCAACTCATTTCCAGACCCGATCACAGCCCCCTCCCTATTCTTCTTCACTTCTTCATCTTCTTCTTCTTCTTCTTCTTCTCCATTCTCTACTCTTTCTTCTTCTTTTCTTCTTCCCACTTCCTATTTCAAGCTCCAAGTAAGTCATTCTTCCCTTCCTTCTTCTATTTCTTCCATGGATGTGAACCCTAACCCTACACTTTTCCCTAACCTAGGTGTGTAGAGCCTAGACTTAGTGTGGAGGCTTGATTTGGAGGCTTGGAGGCTTTAGGGTGGTAATTTCAAGAGTTTTGGAGACTTTGGCCTTGGGATTCCAACTCCCAAGAGGTAAACCCTAACTTTCCTCTTACTAATTGTTCTAATGTAGTGTAATTAGTGGTTTAGAACCTTTCTAGACCCTAAGGCTACCCGTGGGAGGAAGTTAGAACTAGTTTGGTTGTGTTTGGAGACTTTGACATTAGGTTTTGTGTCAATTTCGGGTGAAATCCGAGATTGGCCCAATTTTGGGTGATGTCCTAGGTTAGATGGACCTAGGTAGACGTTGTCGGGTGTCTTGAGGGTTAGTGTGTGTCTCCGTTCCGAGACGTGAAGTCATGTCGCGGAGAAATGGGTATTTCGGGCGATTTAGGGGTTTTTATCGTCGTCAATTTTATGTTCGTGCGCGTTTTTGCCACGGACCTAGAATTGACGAGTTAGCATTTTTTCTAGGATATAGACATCGATTAGAACCCGTGAGTAAATTTTGGGCTGATTCCGAGTATGTTTGGTATGCGTTTCACGAGGTTTTGCAAACCGTACACCACGTATTCGTCGAAATGACCGAATGGCCATTTCGACTTAGTTTCTTGGTTTTGGGCTTGTGGTGCGTTGGGTTAGCTTCGAGAAGTGTGTGCTAGAGTTCTCGGGTTGTATTTTATATATTTTTATGTGTTTGTGCGTGTTTGGGTCATTGGGCGTGCGTTGGCGTTGTGTGTTGTGTGTTGTGGGTGTTGGGTTTGAGTTTATATATGTATGTATGTATGTATGTATGTATGTATGTATGTATGTATGTGTGTTTATATATATATATATATATATATATATATATATATATATGTGCGTGTGTGTGTGTTTGTATACATGTACGAGTGTGTGTGTGTATATATATATATATATATGTGTGTGTGTATGTATATATATATATATATATATATATATATATATATATTATATATATATATATATATATATATATATATATATGAGTATGTGTGTTTATATATATAGATATGGGTGTTTATGTGTGTATGTGTATATGTGTCTATATATATATATATATATATATATATAGGTGTGTGTATATATATATATATTTGGTTGTGTGTATATATATATATATATGTATATATGCTTGTGTATATATATATCTATAAGTGTGTGTGTGTGCTTGCGTGTTTGTAAGTGTGTGTACCTATACGTAAGTGTGTAAGTGTGTATATATAGATATATAGTTGTGTGTGTAGATATATATATTTATATATGTTCTTGTGTGTGTGTGTATATATATATATATATATATATATATATATATATATATGTAGTCGTGTGTGTGTGGTGTGTGTCGACGAGGTAGCAGTGGCAGTGAGCAGCTAAGGGGAGCAGATAGAATGGGAGGGCAGAGCAGCGGTAGCTGCAGAATACTGTAGGCAGCAGCAGCGCCGCGGCAGTGCAGCACAGCAGCAGCAGCAGCCTGCTGCAGCACAGCGCAGCAGTAGCAGCAGCATCCTCCAGCAGCAGCAGCTTCGCGAGGGTAGGCC